>VXAA01001946.1:103020-154243 GCA_013399115.1 Anseranas semipalmata
GTGAAGCCGGGCCGGGCCCCGCCGGCGGCGGCCGGTCGGGCTGCGCGGGGCCGCCCTGCGGGCTCCTCTCGTGTCCGCGCGGGTTTGCGTGTGCAGGTGGGCAGGTGAACGTGAGCGGTGCTTGCAGAAATAAAGTGGTGGTGGTGGGGGGGGTTCGCTGTCCTTCCTCCGTGCCTGACTGAAGTTTGTGTGAACTTCATCTCCAAAGAGCTGTTTAACTTTCTTTTGAAGGGGTGTATATTAGCATTTATATGAAGTATGGCAGGAGTCTCATTAAAAAGGGTTTTGTAAGATGAGTTATTGACTTTTACTAGATAGTTTGCAGGATTCCTGACCAAACCGGCTGCTTATTAACTTCGAGGTGCCTGTACATTGTATATAATACCACGACGTTAGAAGGCATGTTTATCTGGGGGTTCTGAGGCTTTATTGCTGCACTTGCCCAAATATGGGGAATTAACCAATAGCAGCCTCTTAATGCATACAGTTTGAGCATACAGACAACCACGGGTAACAAGGCATATCCGTATTCAAAAAAGCAGGAATGGATTATAAGACTGGGTTTTAAAATTGCATATCAGTTGACAGCCAGATGTAACTGCAGAGTAATTTAAATATTTTCAATGACTTCAGCAATTTTCTTGCTTAAAAAGAAAAGTGTGGAAAAATCTAGTGGGGAGTAGGGAAAGTGGGTTTTACTTGCTTTTAAAAAAAAGAATCTCTTCCGTGCTCTGGTAGGAACATTTATTTTTGAGAGGCTTGCTGCTGTGTGAGGGGTCGCAGCACAAGCGGCACCGTCAGCACCGTGCGCTGAACCGCACCTCGGCTGTCCTGGTTGGATGGACCTTCAGGAATTTGGTAGGCTCCAAGACGGTCTGTGTCAGTTGTGTCCCAATACAGAAGTATCTAGGCTCTATATAAGTAGTAAAGTTCACGTTCGTTTTTGCTCATGAAATACAAAATTTGGCTTACATACAGTACATTGGTTTCACATCTATTTCTAAAATGAAGCGATAGATATGTGCGAAGTTTGAATGTCTTGGTATTCTGTTCCTAAATTGTAGTTGTTTTCTTAACCGTTTGATATTCACGTTGTTACTCTGTTTTGTAAACATACGAATGAAGTTGACTTCTGAAAAGTGAGCAAAACTGTTGTTAAGTAAGCGGTGTTCCCTTGTCTAGGGAGAGCAGCAGCGGCGTATGTTATCACAGTTTTCATATTTGAATCATTTACAAGAAATGGAGTTCTGGTTTTGTTCCTTTACAGGTAGTGCTCTGTGAGTGCACGTGTAGTGTCTAAGTCAGTCATCAGTTTTATTTCCTTTAAACCTATCTGTCTGGTGGGATTTTACTGTTCAAGGGTTTTTCTTCCTAAAGCAGTACCAAAATTCTTGCTATTTTAAATGTTACAGACCTACAGTATCTCACGTTCCCATTACCTTTCCTTCAATATGTGGATAAGAATTTGTATTTACTTTGTACCTTCTCAACATCCAGTTGAGAATCAACTGATGCCTCGGCAAGTGTAAATACAATTAATTACACCTCTTTCCAGGCATACTGCTGGAAAGTTTGAGCTTAAAGTTTTTCAACATTTCTACATTAGTAACTATTTGCAATTGGAATGGCATAACAACAGATGGATGAAACTCCTTTGCTTTTACTATCCAGCAATGTATTACATTTGGTCTTTGTAACTTCAAACCAGTAACTTCAGTGGTTCCTTTACCTTGGAACTGTTGAAAGTTTTTTTGATAAAATTTTTACAGAAGTCCTTACTTTTGCTCATAAACCACAAAATTTTACCATGAACAAGTAATATATCAGTTTACTCAGTGATAAACCTTGTGGTATTCAAAATGCTATAAAATGTCTAGAAAAATGTCCTCGAGTATGATATTGGAAGTTTTTCTTTATTTTCATGAAAAATATTGCTATTGAATGTTAATTAATTTTATTAAGATAAATATATTAGAAATGGCAAATGAAGCATCAAATTGGAAAGGAGAAGAAAGGATTAACTCTTAACTTAATATGATTAACTCTTGCTTTTAAGTTATTGTGGCGCTAATTGTGGGAAAAAAACAGCCTGGAAAGTAAACCTGGGAAAAAAATGTGTAAAGAATTTTTAACTAAGGAAAATGTCTTGTTCAAACTTTAGTATTTTAGTTTAGGTAGGTAACCTTCTAGGAAGGCGTTACTTTTAAGAGAGCACAAGCCTGATAAGGTTAAGCTTTTAGTCTACTTTAGTGATGTGGTTTTGGGAGTTTTTCTTAGAACAATTATCTCACACGATAGTGTGTTTAGAGATGCTAAGGCCACAGTGGCCTTGATTACTTCAGATGAATTTTCAATGTGTTTTATATATGTATGTATTTTAAGACTGGAATATAATTTACAACATCTAGGAACAAAGCGTAACTTTGGAAATTTATTAGCTTTATGTTAGAATAAAGTTTAGTTTTCCCAAACTATTTATTCTGCCATTAATAGTGATATCTTCAATCAATCTAAAATCGATTTAGAAAAGTTATTTGCCTTTTACTTTGTTTTGGCATATGTTACACAGGAATTGTTCTCATAAATTGAGTTGGCAGAACATAACAAATTCAGTAGAATACACTGAAGTATAGATGATTGATTTTCACAGGTCCACCTTTTTGGACACAAGACATACCATACATTCATAGTCAACAAAGTGCAAACAACAGGTGCATCATAAATATATTTTCTCTAAAATTCAAATACCCTGGGACTGAATTTGGAAGAGATACCTGATGGTTGGGCTAATGAAAAGAAAAGAAAAGAGAAGAAAAGAGAAGAAAAGAAAAGAAAAGAAAAGAAAAGAAAAGAAAAGAAAAGAAAAGAAAAGAAAAGAAAGTGACAGGCTCTTTCCTGTTAGCATTTCTTTCTGTCTATGAATATGATTTAATTTTATAGCCTGAGATCTTTTGTCAGTAGTGGTGTTCTGTATGTGTAAGGATAGGTCTTTCTCTTTTCCTTTTTCTTTTCTTTTTCTTTTTTAAGGTAGCAAGTGGAGGTGATAAGGAGGGCAGCAAAGTTGCTGTCTTCATTGACATTGCGCACTCACTGCTTTTATTTCACTTGAACTTCAATTTGGACAGTATGAGAATGTGTTTGCTTTGGGGGATTGGAATAGAGTGTAAGCATTTCTGCTTTGTATTTGTCTTGATAATGCCTGTTCTGCATTTGGTTTCAGTTAAACCTGTTAAATTGCATAGGCTGTGATTTCCCTTCATTGTCATTGAAAATAAAGCACAGTATGGCTACTTCCACCAGGTTGCAATCAGAGACTATTTCTGTTCTGTAGTTAATTACAGATTTCATGCACAGCAATAAGGCTTCTGGAGAGTGAAATTTTTCTGATGGTTAGGAATATTCAATAAAAAATTAGGTATCACAGAGGTTTCTGAGGTGTCTTTCACAAACACATGGATGCACAAACTTTTTTTTGAAGTACTAAAATGTAGAAACTGCTCGAGTCAGCAGCCATGTCCAGATTCTGCAAAACTAGGTTATGAATTTAAGCAATTAAGCGTGACAAAAAGCCAGTTTTCCTGCCTTCATGTAATATGCTTCCAATATTTTGGGGGATATGTCTAAACATCAGATTGTTTTCTTGTGTCAGGTGTTCACAAAATAGGATACCTCCAAACCCCAGCAGCTCTTGAAAACCCTCCTTTACACCTGCAGTTTTTAGTCAAATATTTTATTCTCAGTAGAAGCAAACAGTGAAAATTTCTTCAGCTTAATATTCCTGGTATTCAGCATCTACTCATTTATGTAGCTGGACTTTAGCAGAGATAATGAAAAACAAAACAGCTGAGTATTTTGGAATTAATAAAAGATTGCTTTTTGAACTAATATTTAATATGAATTAAAAATAACATTTTACTAAAGATGGTTAGAAATCCAACCAAATATTTCATGCTGAAGGCCAGAGGATCCAGTTTTTTTGTACTTGATATTAAATAATTTCCAGCAGGTTTCATATCCCATAATTGTTGTAAATTTAACTGCATAGAAAAGGGGAGGGAAGTAACCAGATGTAGCTGGTGCTTGGAACTGACAATAAATGGACCAACCAGAACTCAAGCAGAGCTTTAGCGGAGGTTATGAACTCACACCTTGTATGTCAGAGCGCGATGTAAAATGCTTAAAAGCAAGCTCCCACCCTTTGCAAATGGAAATTGCTCTGTTTACTTGTGCTGTGGTGCTTCCTGACAAGTGCTTATGGTTTTGTAATTTAGGTATTTTCCATATTAAAGTTGAACTTTCCAATTACATTAATAATAGTAATTCAGGAATGAGGTTTGATCCTTCTTTCAGATAAGTAAATTGTAGCTTATATGAGGGTTTGTTTCTGGCTACTAAGTGACCTGAAGCTAATGGCTCTCTACTTAAGAAGTAAAAAAAAAAAATATATTGACCACATTAAGTGAGGAGCATATGTGGCACATCACTGCTGCTTATTTGGAGAGTTATTTATCTGCTGCTGAGAACTTGAGCACGATGCTCTAACAAAAATAGCATCGTTTTAGTGAGTAATGTCATTTAGGATGAGGCAGTATCTTTGAAGAACCACTGCCACACTGGAGGAAGTCTTTTATGAATATGACATTTTGATCAAGCCCTAATGGAGTATCGTATCTCTCTCCTTTTGTACTGTTTTACATCACTTGTATATTTTTGTGTTAGCATCAGGTGTTCACCATTAAAAAAAATTATTCTAGTCTCCCAGCACAATGTGACCTGTGATACTGTAATCCTGATGCAGTTCAGCTCTGGCCTCTCATGTTTCATACGTGACCCAGCCTTTTAATATGTGATATCAGTAAGTAATGTGTGTGAAAGGAAGAGATTCATTTTTTAGAAGGATATATCTACTGTCAGCTGTATATGCAGAGAAAGTTTGGTATTTGGTTGTGATACAGAGGAACCTCAAACTTCATTTGCTGTTAGAATATTTTGCAAGACTAGAATTAAAATGAATATCATGTTTTCATTTTAAGACATTTGATATTTTTAGAACATGTATTTATTCATAAGGTCTATATGATGAACACTGGCATGATTTCCCATCTTTCCATCTTGCCAGTTAAGCCAGCACCAGAAGAGGCCGTAATCCTGAACTGATCTTGACAGTTACCAGGAAAAACGGGATACTGCTGCCTTTGCCAAGAAGCAAAATCATCTAAGAACCAGATCTCATTTCAAATGGCATTTCATTCCAATTGAGAGGCTTTCCCAGTATCAGCAGTGTCAAAAATCCAACCATGGCAGACTGCGTGGACTTTCTACCAACAGAGAAGCCATGGGAATCAACTTAATTCCATTTTGACTTTCATGTTTGAAGGTATGAGCCTTTTCCTTCATGCTAGTTGTCTTTTTGAGTTGCAACAGGAAACAGTATTTACTAAAGGAAGACATTAAGAATAGCATTAGGTATTTTAATGTTTTTTCTTTACTTTCAGTTATATTTTCAGGATGTCTGCATCAACATGCATCTCTGATTATGAGAACAGGTAAACTAAATTCAGCACGGTCATGTAACAGCTTAACAGAGCTTTCTGTTTGCCCAGATTTGAGACTCCCCTGCAAGAGCAGTGTTATAAAACTCCATGTGGTAGCTGTGGTTCACTGATTGCACCCCTTCTTAATACAGTGCCACGAGGATGGTCTTCAGAGCTAGAACCGGGTCAGAGAAGAGCTCAGCCTTGAGATATGTTACAGTCTGTGAATTGTCAATGAAATGAAAGTTCACAAAGAGTGTACAGATGCTGCATGTTCTTTCGATGGGCAGTAGGTGCAGGGGACTGAGCTCCTAGGTAATCCTTGCAGGTGCTATTGGAGGAGAAACTCTATTCACCAATTCATGCCATAACTAAAAAGCAGTAATCTTGTTAAATGAGTAAGTGCAAAAAGTAACCATCAGCCATGTTGTATAATGATTATTGTATGACATTTTTAGACATTTGACACTGGTTCTCACAGCTGACTTGAGATCTCTAATTCACCTGTTGGACTGCTTCATGAGGCAGAGGTTACGAGGTTTATTATTTTCCTAAAGTCTACTAGAAACTTTATTCAGAACTTACTATGCTCCTAAGTTTTTAGAAGTGTGAATGTGTAAGTATGTTCATGTGAGCATCTGATGTATTCAGGAGTCAATTAGCTCTTCCTGCTCTTAGCTTACATCATTTCTCAGAGTAACTATTCCTGGGTACATTTTGCCTGCTAATATAACCTCATAGAGTGAGTCTGGGGAAAGAAGAAATGCGAGATCAGGATTTGGAAGGTGAGTGTTTTGGAAGAAGGGCTGTGAGATGATGCTAGCATCATCGCTCTAATTGACCACTTTAACACCTCTGCACTTAGAAGGAGGTATATCCATTAAGATCCAAAGGGCTGTTCTTGGATAACCTCCTTCCAGCCTGAATTACTCCATGATCCTGTGTTAGCAGTTGGGTGGACCTGCCGAGCAATGGGTTATTTCAGTGATTCAAAACTGAGGGTGAAGCACAACAGTGATAAAAATAGAAAACGCTTCTACAGTTTTGGAAGACAGGAAAGCAAACTATGGAAAATGATCCAAATCTATACCAGAAAATTCTATCAAGTTCTGTGTAAGTAATGAATAATGGCTGTTCTTATTTTCTACAAGTTTATAGCACTACAGAGGAGCCAAGGGCATTGTGTCCATTAAGATAACAGAAGACAAAGATGGATGAGGAATCTGAGATTCTTACGGGGAATTATCTTTAAAATAGCATGCAGGATGTATACATTTAATTCTCCAAGTATTTCTGTCTGTGAAGCATAAGGACTGTGAAATCTTTTTTTCTTTTTTTTNAATTAAAAAATGTTTTTAATTATTTTAGCAATTTAACATGTTATCAATATTTCAAGAAAACTGGAAACGTGGAAGGAAAGAAGGGGATAGCGTTACAACTTTGTTGTTTCATTTTGGCATTTTAAAGAGAATTGTCCATTTTTTTCCCACTTAGAAATTTCCTTTTTATTTTCTTGTATGAAGGAGAACTACAAAAATAAATTTAACTTGAGTGAATAACAAATGCTTCATTTGATATTTCGACATTGCAGCCAACAGACAGTAGGCTGCATTTTTCTTTAAAGGAACAGATTTTAACTATTTTTGGAGGTAACAGCATTGATGTTTTCTTCTCCATGTCTGTAGTGAGTAAGACATGAAGCTATGGGCTTAAATTGCACAAAGAAAAATTTAGATTAGGCATTAGGAAGACTTACTGTTAGTAAGAGTACTTAATATTTAATTAGATGGGCTAGGAAGATTATGGGATTTCTGTCACTGGAAGCTTTTAGGAAAGGTTCAGAAAGCAAATGTCAGAAAAATGCAACTGTATGCTTTTACATGTAAAGACATGCAATTGAATTAATTTGTAACTGAAAAAAAACTTTTTTCTTATTCCTGTGTATTCCTTTCACTGCAGTAGAAAGTCTTTCTCAAAAAACAAACTTACTTCCTATTCAGCAGACAGGTCTCTACTATGTATTTCTCAAGAAAACAAGTTTACCAAAGTTCTGAATCTGACCTCTCCCTATTTTTGCACGTCTGTGAGGGAAGGCAATGAATCAATATTGTAAAGATTTTCCCTAGAATCAGGATTCTGAAAATACTTGCCTTCTGCAAAGTTCTGGTAAAATCTTGGATCTTCCTTTGGGCCAATTACTCTTTGAGGTGCAGTACAATACAAGGTGTGCATATGACAAGGTTACCCAGCTAGTGGACAAAGGGAAGGTAGTGGATGTTTTATTTGTTTGTTTATTTTAGCAAAGCTTTGATACTCTCACAGTATCCTGGACAGAATGTGGGGTGTTCCCTAGGGCTGAATTTTAGGTCCAGTTCTCTACGACGTTTTTATCAGTGGCCTGGGCACTGGAGTTGAGTGGACGCTAAGTAAATGCTAGATGATACTAAACTGGGAGAAGATGTCAATTCCCTTGAGGATAGAGAGGGCCTACAGAGAGATCTTCATAGATCAGAGTGCTGGGCAATCACCAACCGTATGAAATTTAACGAGCAAATGCCAGGTTCAGCACCTGGGACGGTGTAATCCTGGATGTGGGGGGTTTGTCTGGTGGTGAGCTCAGTGTGAGCCAGCAGTGTGCCCTGGGGCCAAAAGGGCCAACTGTATCCTGGGGTGCACCGAGCACAAAATAGCTAAAGGGTTGAAAGAAGTGATTGTCCCACTGTACTCAGCACTGGTGTGGCCTCACGTCGAGTACTGTGTGCAGTTTGGGGCACCGCAGTATAAGAAGGACATAAAACTGTTAGAAAGTGTCCAAAGGAGGGCTACAAAGGAGGGGAAGGGTCTGGAGGGTGAGATACATGAGGAGCAGCTGAGGTCCCCTGGTTTGTTCAGCCCAGAGCAGAGGAGACCGAGGGGAGGCCTCATGGCGGCCTGCAGCTTCCTCACGAGGGAAGCGGGGGGCCAGGCGCTGAGCTCTGCTCTCTGGTGACAGCGACAGGACCCGAGGGCACGGCATGGAGCTGTGACAGGGGAGGGTCAGGCTGGGTGTCAGGAAAAGGTTCTTCACCGAGAGGTGGTCGGGCACTGGCACAGGCTGCCCAGGGTAGTGGTCACAGCACCGAGCCCGCTGGAGTTCAAGGAGTGTTTGGGCAGCGCTCTTAGATAAATTGTTTAATTCTTAGGTTGCCCTGTGGAGCCAGGAGTTGGACTCAATGATCCTTGCGGGTTCCTTCCAACTCTGGATATTCTATGATTCTATGATCACCTCTACCCTTGCTCCCAACTCCACTTTCAAGTGTTTCATCTTATAATGATGTAGTTTCTGATGAAACTCTTACGTAGTTCTGAGAAAAATTCTTGGCCTGTATTTATGGAAGCAGTGAATAAACCTCTCAGTAAGTGGCGAGACAGGTATAATACACACAGAATTGGGTGCATTTAGAGAATTGTTTTTTTATAAACTCTTATAATATCTGTATTACATACAAGGCCTTCACTTATTCCTTTAGTATTGTGAATGTAAAATACAAATATATAATCTAAACAAACTAAGCTATTTTGAATACTTTTGCTTTATTTCTAGAAAGTGATTTTTTTCTTGTGACAACTGCACAGACTTTCCCGTCTTCTATTAATGACATAACATTAAGGTTTATGAATAAAAACCAGATTATGCAGAACACATTAGAGTAAAAGACTTACTTTTACTATTTAAGAAGAGTGCCTTGGGGCCAGAGAGGCTCTGTTGTGCTATTTTATGCGTAGTATTCTGCACTTTCTTCATGGAAACCAACAGACCCTGCCCGAAAATCTCTGAATGAGGAAGCAATAGAAATAAAAAGGAGATGTTCCTAACCAGTCAGTGCACACAGTTGGTCCTCGTCTGGGGCTGTCTTCTTGTTGTGAGAAGGATAAGCATGGTGGACACCCTCTTTTCTCTCTCTTTAAGCTTCTACAGCTAGCAGCCAGTTTGCCATAGGACAGAAGACAATGTATGAGAGAACTGGAAACAAATCTGGGAGGACAGTACTCTACCAGCTGCTGTGGAAGATAAATACCACAACTTTCTTAAAGTTGGACAGGGAACGGTAGTGAGCAAAGTCCCAGGGTGCTCCAGGCTCCTCCATGGTATGACACAAGCACCTGTTGTGGCTAACCATAATTTTTCTAATTGGCTTTTACCAATCAGTGATAATTGGACAGACATTAGGAAAATATACTGTTCTGCTTTGAAATGACACCATGTCAGTAACCAGTTAATAACCCCACTGGGGTTCCAAGTGTTTAATAAAAAGATCCAGGAACTACAACCTAGAACTTCGCTTCACTGAGGAAAAAAATATCTAAACATGGAAAAACTATTAAATATTGAGAAAAACATTGGAAAATATAAAATAAAAAAAGGAAAGGAAACTTTGAAGCTTATGTACAGAGCAATGCCGGGGCTAGCAAAACAAATGCTAGTCCTAGATTACTTATTGATTTAAAATTAAAAAAAAAATAGTAAAAAGTACAAATTAATGTTTTATAAACCCGGGGGAAAAGAATTTTCAGCACAGTACAAAAATTTAAAGCATTCCTTTCTTTAAGGAATGTCAAATGAAGCATTGCTAGTATTAATTAAGCTCAAAATTGTAGGTTTGGAATGGGCTGTAGCAAATAGGAGGCTGATATGGAAACACTAAATAGTACTCTGTAATATCTGTATTAAAGAAGTAGTTGCCAAGATACTGATTACTTGCAGGCATTTCAAACTTCAACGGGTTTATAAAGAATTTAATATTTTCATATGCTTCAGTGTAAAGCCATCTGTTGCAGTGACAGAACAAAGTGTTGAGAACAAGAACAAACGTATGTTTATGGAAGTACTCCATGAAACGTTCACAAGACAGACACAAGATACACAGCAGTATCTTGTAACAAATGGGCAAGGGAATTGAAAAACATGACAATCATATTCAATATTTACAATTATGATTTCTTGTCTAATTTCTCTGTGTGCTGAAGTGTTAAAAAAAATAAAAGTCTGTCAATCCAGATGGTGAGGGAGACGGGAAGTCGGAGTAAGATACCTGTTGTAGTTTTTTCACGTTTCTTACAGTTTTAAGCTTACATGTGGCAAAAGCAGTGTATTTGTTATACCTTATGTAGCATGTCATAAATTTGTGTGACTTTTTAGGGCAAATTCAACAGCCTCCAACACTCACAGGAGCTGAACTTTACTAGTACCTTCTTCCCATCCCCCGTTTGGGACAACTTTTTGTTCGTGACTGCACAAAGGAATGAATCATATTACGGTGTGTGAAGTTAGAAGGTGATACAGTGTGACTTTTAACCTGTCATACCCCAAATATGGGACACAGTGGGCTAGTAAGGGATACAAAGAGATTATAGAGTAAAAATGGTGCAGAGACATCAAAGAGAAGGCAAGTGTTCAAGAAAAGTTACTTTGAATCTTTTGTCAATGGTATTGCAACAAGCAAAAACCTAGTTCTAAAGAATCTATATGGTTGGATTTTTAGTTATAAGGTATAAAGGATATATTTTACAGTGATTCTGTTATCTTCAGGTCTCCATTCTCTGTATAGCTTGAGTGACTGGGAGAAAGGATTGAATTACATTGTGCCCTAGCAACACTGTGAATTTTCTAGGAAGTGCGTTTTATGTTTTAAAATTATAGACCCCAAAAAGCCATGGGTTGAAGGGTTACGGAGCAGGTTATTGTATGATACCCTTCCCCATTTCGGTGTGAAATATTGTTTCTGAAGCAGGATGTGCAGCTTCTTGGGCTAGTTATGCAGTTTATATTGGTAAAATTCCACACTGATATCGGAAAGGGTAGACCTTATTATTTTTTTTATGAGTTTAAGGTTGTAGTCTAATAATCTGTTTATTTTCTTAATGAGATTTATAAACATAGCATGAGTTAAGTGAGGGCAACCTACAAAAACTTAAGCCAGTGGAATCAGAAGGTAGGAATACAAAAATATACTAGCAATACCCCCTGAGTTAATAAATAATAGAAGTATTCTAGTATTGACAGTATTGCCATACTTCTGTGTTAACTGGTAATGTTCAGATCATTTCATTTTTAGTCAAAGACAGTCTGAAAGATTTGAATGTACTACATTGTGGAATCTTCCTGCTATATTAAGTTCTGCTGTGATAGCCATAGAGGAACAAGCAAAAAGTGAGAATAACAACGCCTGAACATTTTTTTTGAGTTCAGATAAATATACAATTTTTCAAATTTGTGTTTAGCAACAGTGACATCTTGTGGCTAACTAGAATCTGTTTCAATAGTGAGAAGTAAACAGTTTAAAAACACACAAATTTATCAAAATAGTCAAATTATAGTATGTAAATTATCAAGTATTTCCAAAATCTTCTTTGAATAGAGACAAAGAACCACACAGAGAGAAATACAACACCTTGGTCACACTTGAGCTTATTAAATGCCTATATGGGCTTTGGCAGACTGGGGCACTGGGTACCAGATGCTTCAGATGAACATGTATGGAACTGTCCCAGAAGCAAATCTGGGACACCTCATAAAGGCTTTATCTTGTCATTTAATATTGAGGAGATGAGTTTGATCCTTAAGGCAATAGGTTTTTGATGTCAGGGTATAAAGATTTAATTCCATTTTGAACTCTCCTTAAATTTATATGGGTATTCAGCTTTGGTAACACACTCTGACAATGAGTTCTACCATTATATATTACCTGGTGTGTTTAGAAAAATCATAACAGGTTGTGGTGGGAGGGGAGATGTCCTAGTGTTTTTCTGTTAATTTTCATTGCACATGCCTATGTCCTTTTTCATGAGAAAGAGAATTGAACTTTCTGGTTCTCTGTGCCATCTATTGGTATTTATTTTGACTCTTGTTTTCATTTCCTTTAAAAAAAATAAGCAGCCTTAGTGTTATTTCTCTTTTTTCTTATGAGAAGCTTTGGATCTTTTAGCTAGTGCAATCTCCTGTTACTACCATGAACATTCTTATGGACCCTCTTACAGTGTTCTTTTTGTTCTGGCTGATCAGACAAGGATGTCAGGTGTAATTGAGATGTTTTCTTTGCTGTATACACAGCAATTACCTGAATCGTTGTTCTAAGTTAATCCAGATCATTATAACTCACTCAGTTATGTGACTGGTTCAAATGTTCCCTTCCAATATATGTTACTTTGCACTTACAAACATTTAATTTTTACTTGCTGCCATCTACCAGATCTGTATCTCTAGCCTATGCAACACCATGCCACATCTCGTCTTTGTTGGAGCATTGTGTAGTTGGCCAGCTTAGTTTATGAATAATATTTGTGCAACTGAAACAGGTGCCTCTTTGTTGCGAATTATAGAAAGAATCCTAGTAAGATATCACATGTCAGTAATTGTTTTATTCTGGCAAGGGTTCCTGATTTGTTGTAAATAAGGTTTACAAAGTATTGGTGATGCTACTGAGATTTTCTCTTACTGGTTATGACAGAAAATAGAAAAGTGTTTTGCGCTGACCGCTTCTTCTTCAAAATACAGTGTCTTTCCCATTGCATCATTTCCAAAATATTAATGTTAATAATGCATTTATTGCTAGTTTTTGTCCAAATATTCATATGTTCCCTATGTGATAAAGTTTAAAATAGCTATTTTTTTGATATCGATGAGTTGGCTTTTCTTTCTCAGTAGACTATCCCATCAACTTATTTGACTTGTAATGTATTGAAAAATGGTAAAAAGTGACGTGATATTCTAATGCTGCTCAGTGTTAAATGATTGTGAAAATTATTGAATAATAAATTCTCCCATGTCATTGTTTAAGATTAGTATTAGCAAAATGTACTGAAGGATTTGTTGCATTTATTAACATCAGTCTCTGTAGAAGTTACAGAACTACAAGAAAAGTGTTGAATATAATGGTTCTTCTAACAGAACTGGTTCTCAGAACGTAAAATAATCAAAAAGAAAACAAGAGAAGCATGCACAGTCCTAACAGATTGTGTCCATAAGCCGAGTGCCTTTTGCTTCTCATTACTGTGAAAGTTCATAGTGTCCTTGGAGATAGGGTTGACCCAAAGCAGATCGGCGTCCTGGGTTGTGTTGCTGGCACTGCTGTGGTTAACAGGTTGTGAGCAGGACCAACGAGGAAGCTGGTAGATAAGGTGGGGCTTCCCTTGTCCATGTGTATGTGCACTCTCTCTTCTCAAAATGTGACAAAAACCTGCCACTTGTCTTCTAGACAGTAATGTTTGTTGTTTTACTGCCGCTTTACTTCTTTCTGTGTAACACTGAGCATTGTCTTTATTTGATTTTATGTTGATGCTATTTCCCAGTTGTCACAAATGTATTAAATTGTTAGGGGAGCAAGAGATAGTCAATTTTGTTCCTAGAAAAGATCGTTTTTATGGTAGCTTGTCATATACTACAGTTACTATGTTGCCTGTTGGTAATTAAAATTGTCAATAGGTCCTCAGCTATTCCACAGGAAATACTGTTGTGAAGTGTTTTTCCCCCAGTAATAATGATTATAGCTGCTATTTTTGTGGCACTTAGCACAGCTGATGTGTACTAATCTGATATTTGGGAAACAATTTGAGAATTTTCCCCCCTTCCTAAAGAAATAAATGCCAAATGCAGAGCTACTTATTAAAAATGTGTCTCTGAGGAGTTTAAGAGTCTACACAGATGGGGAAGGGTCTGGAGGGCAAGACGTATGAGGAGCGGCTGAGGTCCCCTGGTTTGTTCAGCCCAGAGCAGAGGAGGCTGAGGGGAGGCCTCAGGGCGGCCTGCAGCTTCCTCACGAGGGGAGCGGGGGCGAGGCGCTGAGCTCTGCTCTCTGGTGACAGCGACAGGACCCGAGGGCACGGCATGGAGCTGTGACAGGGGAGGGTCAGGCTGGGTGTCAGGAAAAGGTTCTTCACCGAGAGGTGGTCGAGCACTGGCACAGGCTGCCCAGGGTAGTGGTCACAGCACCGAGCCCGCTGGATTTCAAGGAGCATTTGGACAATGCCCTCAGACACAGGGTCTGGTTTTTGGGTGGTCCTGTGTGGAGCCAAGTGTTGGACTCAATGATCCTAGTGGATCTCTTCCAAATTGGGATATTCTATGGTTCTGTGATACTGTGATACTCTTTAGGTTATATTTAACCAACTTTTAATCCCTTTCCCTGGTAAGGTAAAGGTTTTTTCTATTTGCCATAGGTTACTAAGTTCCTCACGGAGTTATCCTTTCACTTGCTCCACATTAGCCCTTTCTTTCTTCTATCTTGCAAGTTGACAAACAGGTGTGCTTTATTAAGAACACCATTGTAGTGCTTAAAAAGCATTTGCTGCCAAGAATAAAACAAAACTTCAAACTTTATTTACTGCAGACACATTAGTTAAATAGTTTTTCTCTTTACTTGCGCCTCTATGGGATAGCATGAGGTCTCTTGGCTGCTTGTGATAATAAGGGTATTGTTTTCTCCCCTTAAGCAAAATGATGTGTTCCTAAAGTAATTCGCTGCAGTGCAAATTATAACTGCTCTTTTGTGTCGTGACAGGACTGTAATCATCTTGTGTCACTGGTCAGACCTCTCTAACAGCTTTCTGGTTCTAAGTGCTGTCAAGTGGAATTAAAAGAAGAAAGAGAGGAACAATTTTTTTCTTTAGCTGATGCAAAAGCTTTTGACGTTTACATATTGTACTCTCTAGTCTAGGTAGGAGATATGTTAGTGATTATTGGATTTTTTTTTGTTGTTTCATAGAATAAATTGCTATTGAATGAGACATGAAAGCTACTTGGCATATTAAAAACATTTTTTGTATGCTGATTTATCTGTTCCAGTTTCTGTGAGATGTTTTAAAGTTTAGCTTTAGATACATCTTGTATCTACATAATTAATGTAGATAAAGAAGAAAATAGGGAAAGATGTTTTAAGTGAGATAGTTAAACAGTTAAATGCTCATTCAATTGCAAACTGAGACTTTCTGGAGGAGGGAAGGGTATTCACTTATAATAGGTACAGGTAAAGAGCTATTTTGGAGCAATTGTTTGTATTTTTCATCAGCATCTCCCATGTGGGTCATGATTCCAGTACACAGGCTTGTAATCTCCTGCAGTGGCAATGATTCAGCTTAAAAATCAATAGGGCATGAGGTGTTTCAAGTTCTCATTATTGTAATGTGTCAACATCACTTCAGTGACCCCAGAGCCCTGTGTTGGCTGATTTGTTCTCTGATTTATTGTGCAATCTCGTAGGGCAGACTGTAATTTCACTTGGAACCAGAAACTCTACATATATGGTTTGTGTCCCAGCGTCCGGTCATTAAGATGTTCAGAGATGATCAATACCTCTGTTTGCTACTAAGGTTGAATGAAGTTGTCAAGCAGGTAAATTACAAAGAATACAAACAAAAGAATGTTGTTATGGCTTAGCAGACCAGGAAATGTTTTTATTTAAATTTTCATTCCCTATCAATTCAACAAATGTTTTATAGCTTAGCACTGTCCTAATTTGTACTCCCCTATATGCCTAGAATTTTCAGATCTTAAATTTAATAGTTGTGAGTAATTACTGTGCCACTTTGTTTTTAGGTTATCTGTGCTCATTTATGGTTCCCTTTTTCTTCTATATAACTACCCAAACTTAATAACATCATCAACAGGAAAACAGTTTTCTAATTGCTGAAACTGAATAAACTCATTGTGACTTCAGTGCACAACAGTTAAAGCAACGTTGCCAATTTCCCAGTCCTCCTCTTCCACCCCTCCTAATTTTGATGTTCCTTTACAACGATCAAAGTGCTACAAGTGATACTAATGTCTATATGAATCTATCCTGGACAATATCATACTTATCAATGTATTTAGTACATGTCTCAAATAAAACTGAGGTAGTTTAGCAAAACTGAAAGCTCTTAAGATTTTCAGTGCATTGACTTGTATGCCTCACATACTGATCAGAGCTTCCTGCAACACTCTTGAAGTGTAATATGTAAAATTTCAAAAAGTGATACCCAATAAACTTTTGTTCTTCATTTCTGATTACATGGAGTTTTATCTCCATTATTTTAATTAAAATAACAACAACAACAACAATAATAATAATAAAAACAGTAGGTATAGTATAATCAGTAATCATTACAGAGCAAGAATGTGGTATTCTGGAAAATATGCTTCTTCTACTTCTTTACAGTGCGTATTGGTGGTTCCTTGACTGTTACGAAGTTGCATGATGAAGTGCATTTGGCAATAGTTTCCTGTGTTTAACTTAAGGAATGTAAAAGCCAATAAGATAAATGAATGCACTGCTGAATAAAAGAAGTGCAGGTATTCTGAGATAAATTCAGTATTATCTTATATTTTGAAATGGAGCTTGAGATCATTGCTTTTATAACTCCTTCAAGGATGTCCATTCTACCCTAGATGTTTGAGCTACTCCTTGCTGTGGGAGTCATTCGTTGTATGGTTGCCCAGAATAGACACCTTAGATTCCTACAGGAGAAACTGTAACTGGGCATTTGGTCCATACTAGCGTGCTAATTCTTGTGTTTGTGTGGGGGGAAGAGTATTATTTCATGAATCTCACCAACATTTATTTTACATAAAATTGTAATCGTTCAAGGCCTGCAACAAACACATGCATTCTTGCATCAGGACATCATTCTTTGGATTCAGTATGAATGCTAAAGCAGGTTAGCAGATTGTCAATTAAGTGAAAAATATCCAGCATCTGGAAGTACACAAAGTAGGTGGAAGCAGACCATCTGTATATTTTATGCTTCTTGAGAAAGTGTTGACTGGGAAGTATTTTTCCAATATACGTATATTCAGATTTAATATTTTCCTCCTTCTGTAATACTTATTTCAGTAGAACTTTCTGCTTAACAATTCAGAGCTTACAGCTTACCTAAAAGCAACCATCGGGTAGCATCTAAATGTATGTGAACCTTAAATTAAATCTGAAATTAGGCAGTTTCTAAAAGTTATTTGAAACATTAAGATCCATATTCACCATCAAACCTAATAGGGAGAAGAGTATATTTGGAGTTAGAAACTCCAAAAGTGGGAAAAACTGATTACTCAAATTCAGTTCAGCAGTTTTCATAGTTTTGTAATAGCAATTTTGCAGTTAGATAAACAAATGTTCAGTATTTTATTGGTGGTGTTGGTGGGGAGGGTGTTAGAAAGTTAATAATTCTCCAGAATCGTTGGGTTTCGTCCTCTGTTTTCTCACCCAAGCCACCAATTTTAATTATAGTCTCTGTTTTTTTTTTTTTTCCTTAAGTCATGTTCTTGTAATCTGAGGGCACACTACAAAAATCTTTAACAGTTGAAAATCTCACTCACAAAATTACTAATTTGTAGGTACTATTATTACTCAGTAGGTTGTTATTCAGTCTCACTAATGAAAAGTTGACTTAATTAGTGAACAAAGTGCATGTACAAATTCACACGTGTGCTTCTCAAATACTGGAAAATAGGCATGCTTGTGCACAGCAGATGCTTCCTGCAAATCAGTATTAGTGGTCCTAGATCATTGCAGAAAGAGTTTTTTGATATCAAAGTGTCTCATGTCGTTTACAAAGCCGATCTACTTAAAGGCTTTTCCATGAAATTAAATTAATTGTCGTGGGGTTGGTACAGCTGTAAAAACTTCACATCTATGGCCTGAAATACCACAAAAAGACATGGGTCTTCTCTGTATGGATGGGAGACAAGGGAGAAGGTTGGCTGTAGCAAATCTTTCAAGCGTTGCACAAGCCATGCAAATCTATGGAGCTGCTGCAAGGTAGATAACCTGTGCAAATTAATTTGTCTGCTGTGACTCCTATGATGTATAATTTGCTTAACTTTGTAAGTGTCCCACATTCTGGAGGCCAGGATTTTTTTTAAAGTATCTCATCTGAGAGTCTCATCTATCCCTTGAAATACTTATTTAAAAATAAAATATCATAAATACATGGAAAACTTGCAGGAAAGTTCTCTTCATTGTGATTATTTTTTGAAAAACATCATCCTCAGTATAGTTTTTAATGTTTAAGGAAAACCCTTTGTAGTTGGCCATTTAAAATTCTTTTCCTTCCGCTGGGTACATGCTCTACCCTCACCCAGTGATTTCTAGGGTATACAAAATATCAGAGAGTTGGTTATTTTAGCTCCCTCTGAATACTTTTGAAAAGTAAAAACAAATGTTACATTGCTACAGAGATCCACCTCTGCTTTTTTTGCACCTGTTAATCAACTACCAAGGAGCATGCACTGAGTACATAAAGGGTGGCTACAAAAGAGGATGGAGGCTCTCTCTTCTCAAGGAACCACGTGGAGAGGACAAGGGCAATGGGTTAAGCTGCACGAAGGGAGGTTTCATCTGAATGTAAGAAAGAAATTTTTTACAGTGAGAACAGTTGATCACTGGAACAACCTCCCCAGGGATGTAGTAGAATCCCCATCACTGGATGTCTTCAAGATGCAATTGTACAGTGTGCTAGGTAATCTTAGCTAGGATCCCTTTTCCCAGGAAAGGTTGTGCCTGCTGATCTTTAAAGGTCCCTTCCAACCTGGGCTGTTATGATTCTTTGATTATGGTTTGTCAAGAAAAGCTTTAAGAGACAACACGGCAATGAGAAGATTGCTTGACTGGGACAAGAAGGCATGCAGACCCCTAATGCAGGGGAAGTGGGAAGCCTGGAAAACTGAGATGGGAGAAGAAAAAGGTGAACCAAGCAGAAATGATATTGCAGGAAGAGCCTCTGTCACGGAGAGCACAGAGTGCTCAGGAATCCTGGCAAGGCTAGGTGCTAGAAAGGAAAGAGAATGCAGATGTCCCCCAGGTACAGGGAGAAGGTAAGGACATCTTACCTGAGGGAGAGGGAACTGGGAAATGGAACCCCAGAAAGCCTCTTCTGGAAGAAACAAACAGCAACATGCAGGTCCCAGGCGTGTGTGGGAGGACAAAGGAGCTGCAGTGTCTGGAGCATAAGAGAGTGGCCCTCAGGGTACTGAAGAGTGTAAACAGGTGTGACTTGACATGAACATGAGGGCTAAATATTTATAAGTACTTATTATCACTTTAAACTGAATCCACTTTCATCCTCTGTTAGATAGTTAAGGCAATCTAATTAACTTTATTCTTATAATAATCACAAAAAGATGCATCTTTTTTTTGGCTTATGCTGCCTGGGTCCAGAAGCAAATATTACAATTGGAACTGTTAAAATAAGCACAGTATAGTTTGTTTTCTGTGGGTTAACATGTTGAGGACAGACTTGTCTGTTGAAGATTGATTGCAAAATCTCAAGATCGGGAAATTTATTCCTTTTAAATGAGGCCACTAAATGCAGGGAACATTTCTTAGTCCTGGTTTCTGAGGCACAAATGGCTCACCAAAAGTCATGAGGCATAGAAACTGCAACTATCACATAGCCCATCCTCCTCCTCCTAAGATATACGGACCTCAGTGTTTGTAGGCCTAATTGAACTAAGCTTAACCCTTATTCGGGTACTATACTTGCCTGTAATATCTGCTAGATAGAGAGCTGAATCCACAGATAACTAATGGAAACGGCAATTGTGACAGGAAGACAATTGCCTGACGTGATTGGGTTACTTCTGTTGCTTCTTGTGCCTGGCATCCAAGAGCACAGGCACTTGATAGATTGCCAAGAGCGGCAGTAATGTAAATGCAAGTAAGTGAGATGACTGAAGACAGACCTAGGCAGACACTGCTCCAATTTTTATTATTGTTTTTTGTCTGGTTGATCTACTTCTGAATTGTAACCACTGCATAGCAGAAAACGTAGGAAAAGGAAATGTTTTTTCATCACTGTTAGTTCAGTCATTTCTATTATATGTACAGTGTCATTATATGTGGCATCCTGTTAATTGTTTTTGATGCGAGAAGTATGATTATTTCATGTTCTATCGCAAAGGAGCCTTCATCTGAATTTGAGTACATACAAAGAGAAGGAACAGCACAATTCACCAAAATTCTGAACAATTCCATTAGTTCAATTTTTTCTTTTATTTGGAAATTGCACTGAGCTGGGATGAGATTTTGAGCTGTGGGTGTTTCCACTGAGTTATGGAAGGCATCTAGTCAGACCACCTTCTGCTAGGGTTTTGTCATACCTTGCTGTAATTAGATGAGGAAAATAGAGTCATGTATTGGACCCATGAGTATTGGTATAGTTGCCAGTGAGTTGTCCGAGCATAGTATTAAGGAACTCCATATGGGGGAAAAAAAAAAGTCTTTTAAATTTTGAGACTCACTGTAATTTCAACTGGATATGTTGTTTTCACTGTGCACTATTAAATACCTGCCGAGTCCTGCCCCCATAGGCAGCTGCAGTGTTACCTGTCTTCTCCTTAGTCACCTTTCAGGGGGTTGTGCAGCTCAGTGTTTTCAAAGCACTTTGAAAAGTGCTCTCTTAAAAGGATATTATGTGTGTGTAAAATACTGCTGTTCCTGCTGAAGCTTGGACAAACTATAAACCTCTGTGGTTGCAGAAAATTACTGAGTGCTGCATAAGCTGTTCAAGTGCTGCTTTACCAAATCAAAGATACTGTGCTCAAGCACTATAAAAGAGAGAGCTCCCACAGTGAGAGACAGCTTGCTACAATGGCATTCACTTCAAGGTCATACATAACGTCAGTCATGGGAGGAAAAAAGCCAAATTAAGCATTTTTAGCAGTGAAAATCTATTGAGAAATACCGTTAAGGGTGTGGAGATACTGGAAAGGAAAACAGTAAAATCCATGTAGCAGAATAGTTGTGTAAGCAATGTTATAGAAAGGGGCATCAATATACTGTCATTTACATTTTGTGTATCACTAGCTGAAAACAGGTTCCTTGCATGATTTTATTTTTGCATGATTTTATTTTTGCATGATTTTTCAGCATCTCACCTTTGTTATTACACCTCTTATCCGGACACTACCTAGACAGCGGAAAAAAAATGTATAAATTAGATACTTGTATTTTGCATACATTAGATATAAATTGTGAAATGAATGGGAAGGTCGTTGGCAGTCACAGTGCTGATTGGGTGGTAGGAGGCATTTGATTTTTTTTCTTGGGGAACCAGCATTTGTAATTCTTGGCACAGTTTGCGTGTATGAGATTTCTTAAATAACTCACCAACCTTTATACCGAAATACTCTATGTATAAGGTAATTATATTTCTCCCGTATTGATTCTATTTTAGGACAATTGATACAATTCAAAATTGTATATGGCATCTCCTTTGCCTATTACTGAGGAAATGTTTGTGTCTGGGGGAAAAAAAGTTGAGAAAATTTTGTTATTTCCCATTGGATACTGAAGCCTGAAGTAATACTGAATTCACTAATACTGAAGGCTTTAAACTTGAATATGTTTTTGTATGATATTAGATAGTAAATATCATTCTGAGTGATTTTCAGCACAAGGTAATGTTGATCAAGGGATATGCACAGTAAAATCTTAATGAAATAATTGTTTGTGAGGATGCTTTGTTTAGTACGCTAACTGTGTTCTGTGGAAGTGAAATCTGGAAGCATTACACAGCTTAGCAGAGGGACATATGTCTCAGCGTGGGAATAGAAATTTTCCTTTTTGACAGGTTTTCTTGAAAACTAGATTCACACTGGCATCCAGATTTTCCTAGAGAAGAGAAGCCAGAATGCTGCAGTTGGGGCTCCTACTCATTCTGAGCACTTCAGGAACTTGGCAGAGAAGGAAAAGCATGTCGCCTGGAGGCTCGTGTCTCCTGCCGGGCCGTGAACCACACGATAGTGCTGCAGGGACAGTAGCATGAAGTTTGGGGGCTTCAAATCATGACAATCCCACATATTCAGTGTAAGCACAGATCTAAACTCGAGGTTCACCTTTGCAATATTACAGCGGTATTGCTGTAATATGCTCTGTTCTGATCTGTCTTATTTGCTGCCCAGATACCTACAGCGAACGTAGAGCTGTCCCTGGGATAAGAAGCAGAGATTTTCATTTCTTCTTGCTCTGTCCTAATTCCAGGTTAGTCAGTCTTAAACTTTTTAGTCACATAGACTAAGCTCTTAATTATCTCTTCCTGCTCCTGCACATCTTAATTCTCATTCCTGTACTTATCATCAGGAGTATCTCCTTTCTCTTCCACACAATGTTCCCATCACCTAGTAGAGCTAATAGAATTAAATTTTAATATTGACATTCAATTTGCAATTATGGAGTGTTGAAACATCACCTGCTCTGCATGAAGGAATAGTTTTTGTGGTGAGGTTTGAATTTGGAGCATTTTCAACAGAATTCACAGGATTAGAAATCTCTTGCACTTTAAGAAGTGTTTAACATCTCCAGGTGTGTAATGCTGCTTTCATTGAAAGTTTTCAGTCTGAGATGTTCATACGTTTGTTTTTCCAGAGTGCTCAGTGTCAATTGTACATCTCGTGATACAAGAAACCAGGCAATAGTCAATACTAAAAGAAAGCCTGACTGGGAAAACAGGCACAAATATAATAAATTACATGGTTGCACAGTGAAGACATTTGTAACTGCTGAACGAAGACTTCAGCAACTTCTTTGAATCTCTTGCAAGAAGTATCATAGTAGAACTGAATTGTTAGTTGGAAATAGTGGTCTGACAAGAGAGGATTCAGGGGTGCAATTTGGGAAGAAACAAGAAGCAATGCAACTGCAGTGGAAAGGCTCTGTGGTTTACATCTTTTCCTCTCTATCACCAGGTATGTGAGTTGTCTTTTCCCTGAAAATAAAGATTTCTATGCAGTTATGTTACAAAAGATACCAAATATAATGTGCAGATGCTTGAATATTTGACACGGCACTTACCTCTCTCCCTCATCAGGTACTTACTGTTCTTTTGGCACTATGCTGATGAACATGTGATGCCTTTAAAATGCTGTGGTAAGCAGGAATCTTGGATATATATGTACATGTAACTGTTGTTGAAGCATCATTTATGATTCACTTGTTTGAGATGCAGAAACATATGGCTAACTAGAGGAATGGACTAAATAGATACAAATGAAAACATGTCATTTTGGCCAGAACTCACATAAGAGAAAAGATAAAGGCAAAAAAAAAAAAAAAAGCTAATATGTTTTCATGATAATATTTATTGGTAGGATTCACATACATAAACAACTACTGAAAAAGCCCTTTATTTCAGAGGATGCAGAAGTTAACAGCTGTGGTATTAAATGTGTGAAACATGCATCTTACCATCCAGGTTCCATCTAAACAGTTGTGTCTTCCTTTCCAAGACCTCCAAAGGAAAACAAAAAACAAAACAAAACAAAAAAACTATTTCAGAGATAACTAAAAGTAAAATTAGAAAAAATCTTTTTGATTAAAGAAAAAAAAATGAAGTGTCTTTGGTGTTTTTTTCTGCATAGGTAGGAGTTTCACATTTCACAAAGGTGAATTATATAGCAAAAAGGTCTGCAATTAACTTTACCACTTTATCTGCTTTTGGTTTAGTAGGTCTTTAGGGAGAAACTAAGATTACTTCATCTACGTACATATTTTGGAAAAGTTCTCTTTTTTTTTTCCCCTTAAAAAATAGCAAATAAAGACCTATTTTCTCAGTCTCCAGAAATGTGAAGACATTGTTATTGTGCTCCTCTACTGTTCTCCCCTGTTGCTTTCAACTTCCTATTTAATAAGATACAGGACATCCCTCATAAATTTTGTATCATCAGTGTAATGTTGCTTTGATGATATATTAGATGTTAAGTCAGCATTGGCATGAAAGGACAGCATGAGGCTCAGGAGAGATTCTATTTTCCATTTTTGCTTCAAGTGTTCTAAGTTTAATTATATTTAGCAACTGAGAAAGGCAGTTGGTCATCTAAAAACTTGCCATTCATTCAGGATCTCCAGGGTGCTTGAAAGATTCTTTTTATGTTGATAAATTGACAAGATTATTTGTTAACTTGCACTGATACTATGCAGGATCATCTGCAAAATCAATAAATTCCACTAAAAGCAGGAGTTTTTAATTGTATGTTTGTAAGCATTTTTGGTGTGGAAGATTAAAGATAGTATTCAAACGATTTAGATTAATTAGGCCTCAAAATAATTTAATTCACTGCCCTGGTTCCTCACTCCTTTGCAGCCAGGATCTCACCACTGTCCCTCTATACGACTGCTAGGAGAGAGAAGAAATAAGGTTGACATCCCACCCAGCCAGTAGATGCCCATCTGCCGCGTTCTCCATCTGCTTCAGGCAAGGTCCCGTCAGGCTTCGCGGGGCTCCTTATGGACAGTGCCGGTACAAGTGGTTTGCCTCGTCTGCACAGCGAGATGCTAACCATTCACTTGGTTGGGATGTGTGTGTGTTTCTTTGTTTGTTTTCCTCTTCTCCCTCTCTGCCACTTTTTCAGAGTGCAGAAGCTCCCTCTCTGTTGTTGTTTATCATCATCTCTGTATAGCTCTGAACCAAACATAGTAATAACTCTGGACACAAAATGTAATGCAGACACCTCCAGCCTCCTTTTTGACAAGACCAACTTCCATGGATTTGTGTATATATTAATATATATATATATTTATATATATTATCCTTTCTAAATACATATATTATCCTATATTTTATATATGATCCTGTATTTTTTCCTTTATATATTATCCCCTCAAAGCTTTCTCACATTTGTATTGTTCATCTCTAAAACAACTCTTGCTGTCTCTTCTTGCCCAACTTGGTATTTCTACACTTTTTATCTCTTTTCTCAGTAGTCTGTATTTATTTCCATACTCCTTCCACACATGCGAATTCCATTTCTCTTTCTTCCTTTCTTGTATGTTAGTTCTTTCTTCAGGTTGCTGTCTTTGTGGAGTGTAGTACAGAAGAATCAAACCACCAGACTTTGTGCTGTTTGAAGCAGGGGAGTTTGAACATGTGAAAAGCCACAAAAGAAAGGCAGATCAGTAGTTCTGGCATTCTTCAAAATTGCTCTTTCATTTGAAAGGAATAGAGAAACTATGGGTGGGCAAACTGAAAGCTGTAGTGTCTATGTAAGGATAATGAGGCCGTGAATGGAGGCAAGAAGTGTATCGGTAATGAATAGATGTGGCTAAGGCAGATGTGTCCACTTAAAGGAAAAAATGTGCTCTAAGTATAGTTCTTATAAGTACCTTATGTTTGATAATGGTGCTAAAATTCACGTGTATCCAGGGGATTCTGAAAAGCTCCCGAGGTCCAGGCAGCCGCTCTCTGAGTGTGAAGTTCCAGTGGGCACCGCCTTGGCGGGGCGAGCTGTGCTGAAGCTGGGTATGCCAGCTGAAGTCTGGAATTTAAGCCTTTGTCCTAGAGCCGTTTACTGCTTCCTGTTCGTTCCTGTGACCAGATTCCCAAGTGCTCCTATTATTTTTCCACTAGGAGTGAGCGATGCTAGTAGAGTGCAGGTAGCCTGATGGCGTTGCTGAAAGAGTTTTCGGTAGAAGGTACGTGCATGGAGTACACGGCATTAAAATGGGCTTACTGAAAGCTCACTAAAGATTTAAAGGAATATATTAATCAGCTATGTATTGCAAATTTTGCTTAAATCTTGTTTGTCCTCCATTCTCTCTGGTGTTGTATAATGTGGTTGTTTCTCCTAGAGTCTCAGGAAAACTATCACATACCTGATAGTGTAAATGTAACGGGATGCATTCTTCACACTAATTGGTGAAGCATGCTCTTTCTTAACGGCAGATAATTGTTTTTAATAGAAGGCATTCCTAACACAGAAAGCCAGCTTTGCGAAGCCACGGTGCCTTTCTTCTCAAGAATCATTAGCAGTAATAGTCTGGGGGATTTATAATAGCAATAGCACTTCCCAAACCAAACCTTACGGCTGTTAATAGCTATGACTTTTCCTTTATGACTTTTCCTTACAAAGTGTTTCGCTTCCCACACACCCTTTTGCCCCAAGGGCAATTAGTTAACAAAGTAGACGTTAACAACTAATAATGATCAATTTGTCAGGGATTATTGTGCAATGATGCCATATTCTCTAGTAATTAGATAAATCCATGTTAATTGTGATAGTGTCAAAGGCCCTTTTTGGAGGATCAAACAGGCTTCCCTTAAGCCAAACTGAGCAGCAGCTTTGCAACAGAGTGAATGGTGGAGGGAAGTGCGAAATATTTGTCATCGTGATGTTTTCAGAAGTATTCAAGATATGAGAGGTTTATAAATTTGAGATAGCTGCCCACGAGGAATTAATCCAGACACATTTTTTTCAAGAAAACTGGGGTCCTTACTTGACCTTTGTCATATACTTTCCAAGAATAGCATTTCTTGTGCACGCACACACACACACAGCAAAGTCATGGCTATGTTTGGGTCAAAAAGACTCCAGTGTACATGCTTATGATTTTTTTGCTAGTTTAAGATGCATCTTTGAAGAGATGTGTGATCTGTATAGTTAGCAAAGTTTCAGAACTGGAACTGTTGTAGCCATATCAATTTTTACTTTCAGAAACAAAAAGCTACTTTAGGGTAAATTAGCCAAATTAAATTCCATTTCCAGCGAATGGATTGCACTGGGGTGAGTGCTGCATTCAAGCAATGATCTAGGCAGTTTGAGCCCACAAAGAGGTTCAGGTCTGCTTGCACCTGCTTATAAAACATACTTTATACTAAGGGCGGTTTCTTCTTTCTCTTTAGAACTGCACACTGTGAAGTAAAAAGGTCAGGTACCTCACAGGCATGTGTGGGCCACGATTTAAGGGGAACTGCAGTTGAGGGCAGGGCAGGGGAACGATGCAGGGGCTGCTGGGAATGCCCCAGAAGCTGCAGGATCATTCTGTCTGCTGTGTGGGTGACACTCAGGCACAAGGGTGTTGGCTGTTAATAAAACATATGGATAAACAAAAGTAGGAAGGTATGGCTTCCAGGAGCAACCCTCCTATGATTTATTCCAGTATGTGCATTTGGATGTTGTGCATCTTCTACAGAGATGGCAATACCTCTGTGACTTGTAATTTTCCCTCTACGGTTTATTATAGGTAGTTTGAAAAAAAACAATGAAATAATATATCATAGGAACCAAAGTCAAATCATAAAGATTTCAAGCTTATTAGGTAATACAAACAAGGAACATTTTTTTCCTGCTCTTCCTTTGTGTTGTTTTTTCGCTGTGTTTAAAAGTTCACTCTTAGCAATGAGCTGTTGTCTTAGCTAATTGTAACAGTAAATGAGAAATATTTTCTTCCTATTCATTTTTTTAAATGTATTCAAAATTCAAGTAGATTGTAGCAAGATGCAGTAAAGAGGAAATCTTCGATTATAGATGATGCCACTTGGTGTTGTTCGTTCATTCTTAACGATTTAAGCATTTTTCTCATCAGAGGTAATACTGAGGTGTCAGACATCTGGAAAGCATTTGCAGTGAGACACTGGGGGAACGTTAGGCAACAACCTGTAGGTTATGTGAAGGAGCATCACTAATGGTTGTAATAATCATCTAATTTATATTTTTTACTTGTTTCTTCTGATAACAGTAGCTGTTACAATGCTACTAGTTAGAAGAATGCTTGCAAGACAGTAAGCTAATCAATATGGCTGCTTTCTGCAGTGCATTGAAAGGAATCAGTTTATTTTTTATTTACTATGTCCAGATCATTATATATATATAAAATTCTAAGTATATATGACTAGTGGGTTTGATTAATTTTATGATTGAAAAAGCCTTTTTCTTGAAACTATTTATTTTTATGGAATTGGATCTCCATTTCCTAGAAAGTTGGTTCTAGCTGTGTATGCAGAATTTGGAGATGGGACCAAATGTTGTTTTAAAAAGAAACAGAATATGAAGAATATGAGCTGTGAAGACTTAGAAATTGTGTTCTCTACAATTTAAAAAGAAAAAGGCAGGCAGAAACAAAAATCTATAAGGCAGTACAAACTGAAGACCTAGTAAATCAGGAATAGGAGAGATAAGGAAGTAGGCTAGAATTCAGCTCGGAGCCCAGGCACAGCAGAAGCTAGATAGCCATATTTCAATAATGATTTTTTCAGTGTTTTGAGACATCTTTGGTGTATCTTTAATTTTAAGGCAGTCTCTCGCATTCCTTGTTTATGATGATGAATCATGGCTTTTGAGGTTTCATACTGACAGAAAGATTGGATAAGTATGGAATAGATTGGTCTAATGTTTTTCATTCACTCCACCAAAACCAGGGTTGTAAATACTGAAGTATTTACTTAGCAATAATGTAAGTTTCTGAGCTTTCTATTTTGTACAACGTTATACTATTTGTAGTTACTATTTAAGTGGAATATATGGAATTTAATTTATTTAAGCATCTGAGCTGCACACACACACAAATATATATATACATATACATATACGTGTGTGTATATATATATATATAAAATACAAAGCCCACAAAAGAAACCAAATGTATTTTCAACAAAATCATAATCAGAGAATTGAAGCATCTTGTTATGGAAATTATCTCTTAAATCTCTAATTTTACTGAATTCAAGGCACTTATTATATATAACACAGGACTAGCAATACGTGGTTCCTTTCTTTAATCATTTAGGGTAATTATTTCCTTTGTCTCTAGTACTGCGCTATTGTTACCATTTCTTCAGGTAGTTACCACAATTTCTGCATGCACACACACAAAAAAGATCTTTCTCATTGAAAGTACAAATTATTAATTAAAGACTATTTGTTGTTCAAGTGTATCTTTTCAGAACAAGCAGATACTGTCTAACTACGTGTTCTGTCTCATTCTGTGATGATGATGGTAAAGAAGTGAAAATAATTCTCAATCAATCTAAGTGAATGTGTGAAAATGAAAACAGATCATACCAGAGCTATAATTTGTTAATAGAAACTCCAAAAAATGTTGAAAGAACTTGTGCTGTAAAAGGGAAATACGCCTGTCATTCACTGCAGGTTACATTTTCAGACTGACTCATCATTCTCTTTTAATCTACAGAGAGAGAGCAGGTTAATGTGCATTTAAATACTTCTACTATGTTATGGGATTTATTATATGATTACTGCAATTGTGTATTTTATTGAAAAAAGAAAAGTATTAGAGGATTTTTTAAAAATTACAGAATTATAAAATTGACTTGGTTTCTGATTCTCATATATTGCGTAGTTCTGAGTACACTACAAATGTCAGTCCTCTAAAGAAGTGATTCTGCAATAGCTCTGCATGTGGTGCTCTCATCACATCCCATTGAAATATGTTTGTGGAAACCATGTCCTTTGAAAAGTACAAAATGAACAAACAGGCAAATGATTGCATTGTAGTTAGATGGGTAAGGCTGTAATTTAATGTGCTTAAATGAAATTCTTTTGGGGTTCCGTTCAGTTTTAATATTAATACATCATAAAATCTAAGACTTTTAGACTGTTTTTTAGCAGTATTTGCCAACGTGTAAAGTAGGAAGTTGAGTGGATATTTTATTATAAATGGAAAGACGTTTTAACATACCATTGCAGTTGAGTTGTTGCCACTTGATAAATTTATGCAAGAACTCTTGCAGGCCAATTTACAGTCAAAATTCATCCTTTCAGCAGAAAACTGCCGAAAGAGGTACGGGGTTGCTTGCATTACCTTGTGAAATACAAGATGGGAAAAAGCTATCATGTTAATATTTTAACAAGATAAAACCCTAAGTGCTCCCCACTGATTTGCTGGGATCCTCGCCCGTGGCAGTGCTCACGTGGGGCAGCAGATCGGGATGGCTCGGCTCTGTGTGAGGCTCCTTTCCCAGTGTCCTTGTAACAGCACCTGCAGCTGCACCGGGTGATCCCTCACTGATCGCTTTGCTGCGTTCTTATAATCCAGGTGGCCAGTGGTCCTCCAGGACCGCTCAGTCAGATGCCCGATCCATTTCTGCTCATTATCTTAAACTATGTATGAAACCTTGTCTTTGTCAAAATGTTTTCCACAGCACAGTATTGTGTTTGTGTACTGTCAGTGCCTGTCTTACTGATTTCTGTCCGTGTGAACTGGATTCCCAGTGTGCCAGCTGGTCTCCAGCACCCTATTTGGAAGAGTCTCTCAGGATTCTTTCATTTTAAAAAACATTAAATATCATTTTACATGTTGACTTCCTCATTGTACATGTAACATCTTTCTCTTCTTTTTTCAATCTGATATTAAGTTTAAACAGTGGTAATTTTAGGGGAAAAAAAGAGTATGTAAACACATGTTGAACTGATATACAAGAGTATTTTAAAGACGGGTTTCCTCTGGTGCTTTGTTCTATGATGTTGGCTCAAGAACTTATTTCAAAGCACATATATGGGAAAGAAATGCAGTGCTGACCTGCTGCAAAATTAAAAGCGATTTCCCTATATGCCTGACCCATTCCAGTTTAGATTTAGAATAAAGTGCTCAAGAAAAAACAGTATTGTTTAAAATTATTTATATTGTATTTGTTTGATTAGAGTTTTGTTTTAAATAAATTTTAAATTTAATTTAAAAAAATACAGAATTCTTAGATAATTCTCCCTCACTTGGCTTGAAATACCTGTGCCATATTCAAGGATATGTTCTAAGCAGCACTTTTCTCTTGTGAAATGGTTGTGGAAATTTGCTCATGTTTGCAGATCATTATCAGTGTCGGAGACGGCACCCTTGTAGTCTGTATGGCTGTGCATGGTCAGGTATGGCATCTATGGCATCTGGCTGTATGTAAATCCTCTGTTATAACCTCTGGCCATACTTTCCAACTACCAGTGCACACATGTCCAGTTCTGAGCACTGGTAAAGCACTGATTCATCTCTTAATTCTCTGTTGTAAAGGCAGCAGGCGCTTTGAAAGCTATGCATGCATTCATAACTGTCCATGAATCTTCTGCTCTGTGATGCAGCCCAGGATCTGTGCTCAACATAGTTATACCTGCCATGTAATCTGGTCACAGAACATATGTGGCTGGTGCAAGACATGCCATGAGTTCTTCCTTAGATGCTTTCCTGCCCCTTTTATTCCCTGTGCTACAGAAGAGCTGATGGTAATCACTATAAACATTAATGGTGGACTGGCAAGGGCATAATCAAAAAAGAGACAAATTAGAACAGTGATCCACCTTCTGGATTTTTAAACCAACTGACAAAACTCCACCTTTAATTAATATGAGGGAAATATAATAGTTGGAATTCAGTGTCAATGGCTCTAAGCGTTAAATTCTGTACACACTAGAAGTGTTAAAATGTGATAGCTGGAAGACATGTGGATGAAAAATTTCCATAATCATGATGAGATAAACAAAAGTCTGCACTGAATTAATGGTTCCATAAAATGCCTAAATAACATATGTCTCAACCTGGCTAGAGTCCTAAACTGGAAGTAAAAGACTTAAACTACGTGATTGATGGGTGCTTCAGGAGAGCTCTGAATCCACAATGACTGCAAGGCGGTAAGTGTTGTCTGGTAAAGGGGAAAGGGGGCTATGGTAGAAGTGAAATAAGAACCAGCCTCAGGTGACAGCAAAGGCCATCTGCACTGGAGAAGCAGTCAACAACACACACAACTCTAACTGCTGTTATTATCTTGTAACAAAATTTAAGAATTTTGTGCTTGGCTGTCTCGCAACAACAACAACAAAAAAATAATAACAAAAATTGCAGCTGCTTCATGCAATGTTCAGGGACTATAAAAGTTTCTTTTGCTGGACCAAACTGGGAAACTGCAGAACAGGACTTGTTCTAAAAAAGTAATAAAGCTACACAGTTGATTGGTCAGTCTCGCTGACATTAAACTTTCCAAGGCAGTTCATGATGACTAGAAATATATACAATTCTTATTGAACCATTCTTGCCAAAGTAGTTGCCAGTTTTTATGTAAGGATGGTAGCTTATGTGTTCTTGTTTGATTGCTCAGTTCTACTTAGGCCTACCTATCACGTATTCTGAGGTTCTGATCCTACACATGAACTGTAAGAGTAAATTTATAGTCAAATCCTGGTCACATTCTCTTTAACTGCAGGTGAATGAGAATTTCACCTGTGTGAGGATTTTCACCTCTGTGGGAACAGGGTTTGATTATGATGATGATCATCATCATCATCTTTTCCTGGCTGTGGTGCTGTAGCCTGTGCTCTCACACAGGCAGAGGATTTTTTTCTGTAAACTCTTTACTTGGTTGCAAATTTCTTTTAAATATTGGCTTCTGTTTCCAGTAAGGTATCGATAGCATTGACAGCAAAGCTTTTCTTTTTGTGCTTCTTAATTTTTAATATCTTAGCCTTTTTGTGGTTGTAGCAATGTAAGCATAATAACACACTCCTGAAAACCCTTTCTAGATATTGCTGTCCCATTCAGTTTTTTTCTGATAGCCTTCACAGCAGTACTTGATATGCAAAGAAGAAAATATTATACTTTTCAATGTATTTTTTGTCTGTATCTTGTGGCAGGTCATTGAATATTTGCTGTTAGGAAGAAAAAAAAAAAAACATGTCTGAGGTGAACTTACAGAAACTAGGTTAAATAATGACTACTTGTCCCAGTTTAAATTGTGTCCCAGATTTGAACATCACATTATATAGTCAAATCATATAAATTAATGGGGAGACTGTTTCATAGTTGGTTTTTAGTTTCCCATGAGATGATACCTTATTAAATGAGTTTGATCTTTTACAGTTTCATGTATTTCTGTCTTTGTTTTTAGAATTATTTTTTGTTTCCAATGGCTAAGGGCAAAAAACAGGTAAAAATGCTGTTTTGCTTAGGAAGCATGCAGTTTTTCCAAATAATTTTGAGTTCTTTCAAATATTTTAATGTTCATGGTTGTATAATGTAGCTTAATAAGTAGGAGTAGAAAATTGGAACTGTTGCTTTCTGGGTCACCATTTCAAAAAGGCCTACAAAAGTAACTTGTATTTTCTGCAAATTCTCATCACTGTTATTCTCAAATAAAGGCCAAGAGAAAAAAGGGCCAAGGAGCCAAGCTGCCCTCAGCTTAATTTACCAAACCTAGGTGTGGGGAGCATCGTCAGTGTAGTGTGTACCTGTTCTACACTACCAATCTCCAGGACTCTCATAAGCTGACTTAAATAATGTGTTGCCAAATTAAAGCACCCCTGCTCTGCAAAACATGACATTGATTTTAGTCATTTCTATATGTCAAGTATAATGCATGTTGTTAGGATAACCTTAACATGTTTTTATTTTAATGAGACACATTGATAGAAATTTCTCAGAAAGATATTTAAGGTTAAGGTCACAAAGGTATTCAGTTTCACTATGTTGTTGAACTGATTTGTTTGAACTGATTTGCACTTCATCCTATTTAGATAAACTTAAAGCAATGGTATTATAATTAGTGTGGGATGAGGAGAAGGGGAAGAAGTAAGGTGGGAAAAGGGAGAGGCAAACAGAAGCGAGGGAGACTTACGAGACCAAAAAGTCCTCCTGTTTTCATTCTGAATAAGCAGCAAGGGGAAGAGATCTAAAAGTTTCTGAGCTTTCAAAGCTTCTAGGGCAGAGGTGGCTTTAGAAGAGTTGAGCCAGTATTGTTGGGTGCTGCATGGTACCTCCACAAAGCAGAACGATGATAATCCCTCGCTACCAGTCTTGGGTTACAGTCACTTTACACTCCATGAGCCGTGTTCAGGTGACATACATCTTTGTATTTTCCAGACAGCTCTGTAACTAGGTGCTTGGTAAGCACAGAGGCTCAAGCTTTTTAGTAGAGATGCATTTCAATGTATTTGATGTACTAGTGACAGTAATAGAGGATCACAGTTCAAGTGACATGATGTCACAAGGAAATTAATTGTAATTACATTGCTACATTGCAGATCTCGAGCAACAATCAAAAAGTCCTTTGTCTGCAGAAGATGTACACCAATTAGTGCAATGTTTTGGAACAAACTAATATATTTGGAATACTGGAACTGTAATAGAAAAATAGAGTTTGAGTTCAGTGAACAAAAAGATGGCTTTTCCAATAGCTTTTTGTTGTTCTTTGTAATTCTGTATTTGCTCTAGTGAAGAAAAATGATACGGTGTTGTAGCAAATCATAATGGTATTAGGAAAAATACTTCATTTAAAGATAATATTTCATGCCAAATATAACTGACATGCAAGCCTGATATAAAGATGAGTCACAAAAACCTCAGTATGTTTGCTGAGGAGGGGGATGCTACTTGTAAAATAGGAATTTCTGTTATCTCAGTTTCCGCTGAAAGTACTCATTCTGGTTCATTTTTCTGCAGACAGTCTAGTATGAGTTAATCTGCACTGACAGCAGTGAGAGTCATTCCACTATACAGTAATTAAATAAAAGACAAGATGGTAGAATCAAAGGAAGGCATTGAGGCGACAGTGACCTACTTTACTGAACCAGAGGAATGGACACAGAAAAACTGCTTTAAGATCCAGGAGCTAACCTTTTAAGTGCGGAAAATAGCAGATCTTGTATAGGACACTGAATCTCAAGCTTGTGACATTAGTAGAGTAGATAGGCATCAAAAAGCTATGAGCCACTGTTAAAACAACCTTACACATCATTTAATTTTGATATATTTAAAAAATGGGGTGTTTTCAGAAATCTGCATGTGAAAAACAATTGCACTGTGCAATTGTTGGGGAATTGTTATTGTATGCCTTGAGGTGAATTAGGTACTCATTAGTGCTTAAATATAAAAAGACTTAATGAGCAATGCGTTGGGACAGCAATTTCCTGTCTTGTCTGCAAGGGGAGCTTCGCTCTCTGATGCGGAGTCATTCTGCCTCTGGTGGTCCTGCTGCCGGCCAGCTTAACGTGTCCTGTGGTCAGGCCTTTTGCTCCACACCAGGTCACTCCTTGGTCACAAATGACCACTGCCGCTGTGAGGCTGGTTCAATAAACAACCACCACTACAACAAATTTAAGCACTCCTTGCAAAACACCTGGAAGGCGTTTGAGAGGAAAGATAATATGGGGTTAAAATGTGCTGTGCAGGCACTTCTGGTTGTGTTTTTATTCTCTTTTTCCATTGGTCTTGGGGAGGACCTTTGCAGATGCTTTCAAAGTAGAGTCATTACAGGGTCATTTTTATTTTTACTGTTTCTCACTGTCTGAAGAATATTCTAAACTGTCAGTTAAGAGATGGTTTTATATGTGTCTATATAGTCAGGAGAATATTTTGCCTGAACAAAGGTAAAGGTTGTAAGCTTGCATTCTAAGTTTTGTTGATAGGAAGGGAACACGGTCAACACGAAGTGGAGCTTTTGTCTGGTGTCTGTAATCTGCTTATAAAACTCCAAAGTGAACTACAAGGCCAGTGTGGGTTTTTTTTGTTTGTTTGTAAGTTTTCACATACCTCAGTTTCTGTTCTTAGGTTAGTTGCATATTTAAATATATATATATATAAATATATATAGAAATATATATATATAAATTTCTACAACACAATTATCACTTTTATCAGGTAGCTGTACAATCCTGTTTGCAACATGTTCATTGTAGATATTTTTTAGAACCCCAGATAGATTCCTGATTTTCCTTTTACCTTTTAGGTAGAGAATAACAATTGCAAATTGATCTGGAAGAGTCAGGAATAAACTCATATCAGATTCTTAATGGGTACCTGCAAAATACACATGAAGTGAAGTTCGGGCCAATTTTGGAAGCTGTACTTCTCAGAAGACAAAAGCCAACACAAATTTCTTTTGAAGCACTTGTCCAGGGATATTTCCAGTATGAGGGATGTTCCAGCAGTTATTTCAGATGTTCTCAGGCCAGAAACGCTAGCTGATGCGTGTGGGCTCTAGTAAGACTGTAAAAGAGTCTGTGATAATTATGCCAGCATGGCACACTTTACATTAGGCTAAATGTATTTACCATTTTGTTTTTCTGTTCATGAATGTGAGCCAGTAAAGAGAACTGTTTTTCTCAGGAGGAAACTAGGTATGATCTTACTTGGGCTGTAGAGAAGTCCATATCCTTAAGAGGGTCTCAGTGCTCCTGACTTTGTGGTGTATTTGAAAATACTGCTCAGAGCACAGGACTAGCAAATGAATTCTGCCATGAAATTCCAGAAGAGATAATGAAAAAAGAAATTTAGTATGGACACTAGGTTGAAATGTTAATTTTCCTCATTGCATTGTTTATGTTTGATGGATTGCTTTGAGGCCTGTAGTGATTCCCTAATATTTTAGACCAATAGATGTCACCATCGAATCTCAAACTGCATTAGGTCACTGATTTACTTCTGTCCACATAATGTGCATTTAGTAAGATTGCAAGCACTATTTAGGATGAGCAGTGTATTCAGCTGCCAAAAGGGGAGCGAGGGCAGGGGTTATAATCCCAGAGGCGTACACCAAAAGAGTGGGGAATCCCGGCTGGGCTGGTGAGCTCAGGACCTGGAGAGGCTCATGGTTCTTCTCAGTGAAAAGCAGAACTTGAGTGAACAAGGCATGGAGCAACTTGCTCCAACATGGAAGTTAACCGTGCTTTGAGCAGGAGGGTGGGCAGGAGACCTCAGCTGGTCCCTTCCCACTTCTGTGATTCAAACAGCTGTTCCCTGGGGCAGCTGCACAGCTGAAGGTGCTGTAGCATCCCAGTATGTCTAATTGTACAGACCTGAGCACATCTAACAACAAACGCTGTTCTGAAGAGCTGTTCTTTTTTTTTTTTTTTAAAGGTAACTTGCTTACCAGATTTTCTATTCCCTCTCAGCTGTTCCAATGTATTTAAGGAAAATCAAATCTCCTCAGTCAATTTTAATTCCATAATGTATTTAGAATAAGTACTAGAAAATTCAATTGTCTTCAATAACAATATTTATTTTGTTAGATCTTCAAGTAATTTGGCTTTTTTTTTTTTTCTAGAAGGCAGCTTTAGGAGACATTTGTTTCACTTTATTTAGAGAACGACCTTCAGTACTGATAGCACTTTGTTGTAGTGCACTTTACTTTTTTTGTGCCTTGTTTAAATAATGAATTGTAAATCAACATAGTTAAATGGGATATGACTGCACAAATTTCTGTATAAATTGGAAAACTTCGCCACGTGTTCTACAAGGACAATCTTGTGGATTGTGGATATTTTTCTTTCCATAAAGCCTTTTCAAAGGTGTTCCAATTATCTTACTTGCCAGAACAATAAGCTATACAAATAAATAGTCCTCGTACTACAGAGTGGTAGAAAAGTAAAAGAGTGTTTTAAGAGTTAATTGTTTTCCTAAGCCACTACTTTTAAAAGGTGTAAGGGACTAAAATAAATAAAAGATTCTGGGAAGAACAATTTGTGTTTCAAAAAACATAGAAAATAGTAAATAAAAAACAAGCCCCAGACCTGGGTTTTCCTTTATTGTGTTTGTAACACAACATGTTTTATGGAATTTAGAATTAATACTAAATAGCACTTCAGATACTTGGTAAGATTGCAAATACTTTTTCCTTCAGATGTATGGGAACGTGTTTTTTAATTTAGATTCGGCTAAAATTATCTGTCATATGCAGATGATTATGCAATATCTGCCAACATCCTACCCTACGACAGTTATAGCAGATGGTCAAATGTGTTTCATGTGCAATTTGTTTAAACGCAACTGTATCTAGTTTTTCCTGTAATTATTCACACTATTTTACTCCTAAAGACTCAATCTGCATTGAATTAACTACTTCTAGACTATTTCTGCAAGTTTTGTATTGAAGAGACAACCCTTTTTTTTTTTTTTTTTGCAAGACAAATACTCTGCTTGTACGGTCTTAGTTATGTATCAGCACATTTACAGTGAGAATGACAAATAATTTACCCAGTACTGAATAATACTCCCGTATAAAGAAAGCAGGTCCTATTATTTAATTGTGTGACTCTCTTCAAGAGTTAATTTTGAAGCAAAATGAGAATATAGCTCTGAGACTTGCTAAACTGACCCTTTGAGGATTGAATCCATGATTTGAGATACATATGACAAATACAAAGAAAGTCAATTAGTTTATTAAGGATGCATTTGCTTGAATAAAGCCAAATATAGGCAGGCTCACCTTCACATCAGTAGCAGAAGACACTGATAAACCAGATCTCCTCTGGGAGTTGGATAATTTTAATGTTTAATAATATGATTATTATGACACATTACTTGCTAACTAAGCTTCACAAGCTCTCCATACAAGTATGTATAGTACAAATACACATTTACACCCTCCTCACACACATCCATACATAGATATAAGGGTGTAGCTAGTCTGAAATACAAAGAAATTGAGTCATTCGAGAGTTTTGGAAGTTTTAGTAATTACTTTTCTGGATCTATAACTCCTCTTGAGTTCCAGTTCATAGACATCAGAAATCACTTCCCTTCAGTTTTCTGAAGTGTAATACTCTTTTCGCTATATTTAAAAAACAAACAAACTCTTTTGGTATCTAAGAACTGTTGTCACATGAGTATTTATGATTGTAAAAGAAACTATTGAATCATAGTGTAGATGAACAATTTCATTGTATTATATAACTTCTTTTTTTCCTTTTTTTCTTATACGTAAGCCTTTTTTTGCATACTTCCCTGGGATCCTCAGAGTTCAGGTATGCTGCCTACTTTGTGGCACATTACAGTCCCTTGATGGATGTAGGTAACTCTCAACTCCTACTTCTCTGACTCCGGTGATAGCGGCTCTCAAGTTGATCTGTGCATCTTCCTTTGCATGCAAACTCTGGAGAATGTGCCATGATTCTTTTAAAGAACACCGTATTCAGAGGAATTAAATGACTCATTAAATGAAGCTCTTAGACTGAGCTTCATTGCTAGACAGGATTAGCAAGAATAGCTTTATTTAAAAATGTGCATTTTACTTAAAAATGTAGGTTTAAGTCACAAAAAAAACCAACCAACAAATGCTAAATGGTGTTATGCTTCTGTTTGTCAGTGAAGATCTCAGATTGTTTCCATTTCTCTTTCTCCTACAGTAAACTATCATCTCCCGCTCTCGAGTGAACCTCTTGCACCAGCTGCTTTTTCCTCCTCCCCTGCTCCTGTGCCCAAGCCGTGATCCACCTTCTCGGCCACCCCAGCTGGCTTGTTGTATTTTGCCCAATTGCCTTATGCAAGACCAATCCCATTTTTTCTTTGTTTTAGCAATGGAATTCTACATGTACATTGGAGGATTATGTTATTCTCCCTAATTCCTTGCTCTTTAAATTCTTGTACAATATCATTTCTCTGGTATGTTTCATTTAGAACACTTTGGGGTTCAAGCTGCTTTTTTCTGCTGTGCTCTTCTGTAGACATACTGGTAAAACAGCAGATGATGTATACTGTAGTCAGACTAATTTGTAACAGTAGTGAACATGACGCAGAGGTTAAACTCAGTGTCATGGATAGTAAAGTCAGTAGTGGGGTGCTTAATGTGTACAGCACTGCTGTCTTTTTAGGTTTATTTCTGAGAATCATGCTGCAGTTTTGCCTTGGCTATCGTAGTTTGTTATTTCATTATTTTTTATTGGGCATAAAAATAATAGTATGGTAGTGTTATTAGCTACAGAATAAAGCACTGTTTGCACTCACTTTTTATTTTAAATCCAAATACTGTATTGATTTTGCAATGGGAAGACATGAAGGTCAGAAATAGAGTAAACAATGAGCAATCAACAGCAAAGCATTGGTTCAAAATGCTATAGAGAATTACAGAGTTCGAGACAGAAATGATAGAAGGAAGGAAACCAAAGAAGACAGTAAAACTAGAAAGCAAAAGTAAATTGAAGTAAAATAATATTGAGAAGATGTTCAGATACTGAAAGGATTTTTACTGTTTGCTGTGGGGCATTGTCCTATTCATCTCAATACTAGCTTTTTAAGAGTAAGAACTGGAATGTTTGGCTTGTATTTTAGCTTGCTTTGAACAAAAGTAATATTTCACTATATTTGCTTGCACCTCTTAATAATGCCTATAAGACAGCAGTTTTCATTTAACAACCACACTGTGCAAAAAGCGCACTAACCCTTTAACTGCTAATGCTAAACTAAAAGTCTAGTCATCAGTCTCATCTAGCGGCCAAGGGAGACAAAGGTGTTTGAATTGGAACAGAGACATGAAGTGCAAACCAGCCTGCCTGTGCAGGGTTCAGTTTTGGGCCCCTCGCTATAAGAAGGACATTGAGTTGCTTGAGCAGAGGAGAGCAAGGAAGCTGGTGAAAGGACTGGAAAACAACAGGTATGAGGAACTGAGGGAACTGGGGTTGTTTAGTGTGGAGAAGAGGAGGCTGAGGGAAGGACTCATCACTCTCTACAGCTACCCGCGAGGAAGGTGTCAGTCTCTTTTCTCAGGTGACAAGTGATAGGAGATGGTCTCAAGGTGCACCAGGGGAGGTTTAGGCTGGATGTTAGGAAGAATTTCTTCACAGGAAGGGTGGTCAAGTATCAGAATGGGCTGCCCAGGGAAGTGGTGGAGTCCCCATCCCTGGAGGTATTTAAGAGACGTGTGGATGTGGCAGTAAGGGACAGGGCTTAGTGATGGGACTCAGTAGGTTAGGCTGATGGTTGGACTTGATGATCTTGAAGGTCTTTTCCAACCTAAATGATTCTATGAGTTTAAGAATTCCCTAGGCAGCGTCAAATAAAATATATCAGAAATATTGTTCATTCTTTCTCCTATGTCTTCATTTTGGTAAGTTATTCTCCACTCAGCTTGCTGTTGTAGTACTACATTTGGTCTTGGAGAGAGACATTTTGTGGCAGTAAAACACTTTTTATCAAATATGTTTATTTCAGGCTAAGAGAGAGATTTTTCTTTCTATTCAGGCAGTGACTTGGTTCCTGCATGCTTGCCATCTGGTTTTCAGCTTAGAATTTTTGTTTTCAAAATATGTTGCTGTACATAATTTGTATAGCATGTTGCACATTTATTTAAACTCCTTTATTTTTAGGAGGTTCAGGCTTTCCAATATCCTCTGTAATTTTGGGGGGTGTGTTTCATGACCCTGACATAACATTCTGAACTTCTTATAACAAATAAAATGAGACATTAGATAGATGGGGTATCGGAGAATACTGATAATACTATAATTTAATTAAAGAGAATCGATATGGTAGCAATGCATATCCACCTGAGAATGAGCTGGGATGTTGTGTGGGCAGTAGTATCCTCTGAGGAATGGGGGCAAATTGCAGCTCTTGGCAACTGGGAGATGTCCATTTGTGAGGGTTGCTCCCCATAGACATAGCTCACAATTGCTCTCATTTTTTAATAAATCTGCACATTATATTTCTACTTTTTGATTACTCATCTTTAAAGAGACTGTCCCTACAGTGCTACAGGTGCTGATTATTGGCCTACAGGAAATATGTAATTCACAATGTGAATGTAAAGTAGTAATAATGATGAATCTTCCATCAACTCATTTTTTTCTCCATTTTGGAGTTGGTTTGTGATTACAGCTTTGTACGATTGTATCTCCAGCGTTAGTTGTTATGGTGGTGAACTGATAGGATGCAGTGGTGGGAATGGAGGTAAAGGAAGATATAGATAGGGACGCTTTTTCTTTTTTTTTTTTTTCTTTTTTNTTTTTTTTTTTTTTTTTTTTTCATGAAATATCCTAGCTAGTGGTCCTGGCTGACTGTAATAAAGGATTTGCAAGACCTTCTGATTACACCAGTCACTGAACAGGGATGTCTTAGCACTGCTGAATAGGAGAGGGTCACCATGGCACTTTTGAACCACGTCATTCCTGGCCTTTCGGAAGGACTTTAACTCTTGCAGGGGCTCTCCTGAAGCAAGAATCAAAAGGTCAAAAATGGCTGCAGTGTTAGCAGAGCCTGAAGAAAAGGCGGACTGTAGTGTTTGAGTAGATTGCCAGGCACCTCTTTTCTTGTGACCTTCATTAATCTCAGGCAACCACTAGAGGGATCATATATTCCACAGTAAATGATCCGTTGTTTCGCAAGTGATGCGCTCAAATATATCTTCTAACCATTGCTCTTCTTCCACCTTTTCTGTCCACATCTTTTCCCCCTTCGGTAGCCCATCTGAGCTTATTTGGAAGAATTGTAATAAATGTAGGTGTTATCCCTTTCTGCTACCAGATAATCACAAGTATTGTGTGTAACTTGAATTGTGCAACACTGCCTTGATTTGAAGAAGCTGGCGCCATTTGTTGCAGACATGCTCTTTCAGCATATTGTGAATAAATCAAAACTGGCACAAGCCAGTTCAACCTCTAGGCACTTCTCTGTTAATTTGTTACCTGTTTTGCTTTTTATAGCAGAAGTTGTTGATTTTTTTTTTTTTTTTAAATTTAAACCTACAACATTCTCTGTAATATTGCAGGCTCATTGAATCTTCAGCATCCCTGAGCTCTAATTAAATTTATTCCATAACTCACACAAGTTTCATACTGCTGTAGATTTTTATAATTCCACGTGTTTGCAACATTCTAATATCTGTGCATCCAGAAACACTTAGGGAGCTCTGCACAAAGTAAATACCTAGTAGGGAGCCAGCAGTTCTCTGGTTAATCTGCATAGTATTATTCTTCTGTCCGTCCAGTTGAGAGAGAAAATACTCTGCTGCATTCTGCTTCCCTGCCTTGTCCTTGTGTGCTTAAGGGTAAGGCGCAGTTCAGTCTTGCTCGGTTGATAGACTGTGGTCTGCCTATGATGATGCTTGTTGTAATGCTGCAGATTTGACTTGTTCTTCTGGTTGCTGTGACTGTGCTTCAAGGCTATGGACTGAAGTCCATTCCTCAGTCCATGGAAGGTGTTTGTTTCTTTTTTTTTTCTTTTTACCTTCTGTTATGTTAGAACATGGTCTTGCAGATACCTTTATACTGATGTCAGAGTACTGATGTCAACCCTCATCAAAGATCCCGTGTGTCAAAACCAGACTCTGTACTTGCACAAAAAAGACACCCAAATTCTCTGATGTTGTTATGAAGCGTTCAGCCACATGTATTCCCTCTGGGAGGAGGGGGAGAAGTGGGAAAGGAATGGGAGGTGGTGTTGGAAGTGAGAGAGTCTCTTACTTATTTTCATCCAGCTTAAAACCGATCTTCTTGTCTACCTAGCCACTGTCACCTAGTTTCTGGGCCCTTTTTAGAAGCTGCACTCATTTTCTCTCATCCCTTTTCTGTCTCCCTGCACAGCTTTTCCTCATCTGTCAGGAAAGAGTTTTATGGTTTGCTCCTTAAAGAAGCATGGACTATACTTAAATACTTTTTCTTCCCATTGCATTTTGCTTCTATTGCAACTTTCATATCGTTGCTTTATCCTTTAGTACTGTTTTATGTCAGGTGACAGACAGTCATGTGTCTGAAAAAATGAAGTCTCCCCTTAGTCATCGAAAAGTCCCAGTCTCATTACTCCGTGGAAGGACAGACCAACAAAAGCTTGGATGAGAAAGAGCAGTCTGATGATAGAGGCAAAACTTAACTTCCAGTGGATTTGAAGTAAAAGTAATGTATGCCCTCTATTGAACAAGTAACCTATTGATTACAGCGTAACCACTGTACTCGTGTGTAGCTTTTTCATTTAATGGATAAAAATGTCTATAGCTTTTTTCATACTGGTTTTGAGAAATAATAAGGGTTACAGCCAATGTAACAAAATTCTTCTTAACAGTTATGGTATCTTCTGACTTTAAGAGCCACTTTGTCAACTTTACAGTTGTCTAAGGATACTGATTAACTTGCATTTACATTTATGTCATTTCAAGGTAAAGCGATTCTGTGTTTCATCTGTTTAAAAAAGCTTCTTCAGTAGCTTTCTTCTACCCATCTGAAGATGGATTACAGAAAGAAATGTACTACTGAATGCATTACCAACTATGGAAAGGCTTCTCTTTGATTTGATTAGCTTTTCTAAGTGTTTCTTTTTCCTTCTCCCATTTGTTTTATATAAATTCATGAACATCAGGAATATCAATTGTGACCTATTGCTAGGGAGAGCTCCTGAGATATTAACACTATTACCAGTGCACATTAGTGAAAAGGCTGGAGATGCTGATACTTTAACAAGACGGCTATTCCCAAAATGTTTCTCAACCATTCTTATTAAATCAGCTAACAAAAAGAAATTGCTCAAAATGGTCAGAGGAGATATCTCATTTCTACATTGTACAGTCTGACTTCTCTTTTCTCTTGTTTAGCTACTTTTTTTCTAAGTTCTTCAGTTACCACAGAATCGTACCTATTGTTTAACATCTATATCTCCCATACATAAAAATATATATTTGTATACAAATAGGAAAATAATACGAATATATAGAAATAGATAAAAGAATATTTTATCAGTACAGTATTTTAATGCAGTACATTTCAGGTCCTTCTTATATTACCAAAGAGAAGTGAAGAAGGTTAAACAACCTTTGCGGGTGATCAGCCGTTGTTGCGATTAAAAGGATTTAGTCACCAAGGCTTTTATATTCAAGTTGCATAGGCAATCTTTCATTCAAAATACTAATTTTGCACTCAGAACAGAACTGCATCGCAGTTTGCATTGCCTCTGCTGGTGGATTTAGGTGATTAAGATTCAGCTAACCCTTCCTGAATAAAAACGTCTGTTTTACTCCTGAGTACTGCTTTATTCTGCTCCACTTTTGTAATTCATTTTGCAATGAAGCTTTTTTTTTCCCCTAGAAGTTTTGGCAGCCTCCTGGTGTCCTCTCTTACCTACTTGCTACCTGACTGTGTTCCTCGATAAACTTCTGTTTGCAAGATCTTGGCATACTGGTGTATCTTCTGAGAGTCATGAGAAGCTGAGGGATCCTGCATCTCTCTTCCTTAACATGATGTTTGTGGTCGCCTGAAGAGTTCTTTTTTAGTTTTTGACATTCTTGAAACTGGCTGCTAGTCGATGATTTCATCCACTGTTTCAATCAGTGCCTCCACATAACCCCAGAATAAGGGTATTCAAGTTTGGTGTTTCTGTGTTTCCCCATTATGTCTGTCTAGGTGGTAATATTCTGTTTTTAAATCTTGTTTAGTTATCTGGGTATTTTAAAATCAGTTTAATGTTGTTCTCACCACTACAGAAAATTCAGTGCAATTTTTATATAGGTCAGTTAGATTATTTTTGGCTGCCTCTGAACTTTAATGAAATGGTAGTTTAATAGGGTTGATACGGTGCCAGAATTAGTGTTCTCTTTCTGCAACTTGTTTTAAGAAGTTGGAGCACCGAGTAATTTGATTTTATAATGTTGAAAGCTAATCAGCTCAGTTATATGCTTGCATGTATTTGGGAAGAAGAATTGCATTGTTAGACATTTTGTCTATAACTGTAAAGTTAGAGGCCAAATATTCAGAAGAAATGCTTTAGATAAACAAGTCACTTTACTAACTCACAGCTGGTGCAGAGGGATTTCAAATGGATTAAATAAATTGGGAATTCTAGTTATTTAGTAAGATTTATGATAGACATAATGCATGACATAAAAAGCAAACTGGGGCTTGATATGTATAAAAACATAAGACACATGAAAACTAGTGTCCTCAGCCATGATGCCTTGATGTAGGATGAATGTACCCTATACTCAGTAACATGCTATATACTATACATATCTATAAAAATTCATATATTGTTCACATTAATGACGCTGTGATCTCCATTGTCATTACAGGATGCTTAGTACTTTCTCACATAGTACCTTTAGGTTTTGGTGAGTGACGCTGCTTTGGCTCAGTATATTTCTCCAGTCCTCTTTCTCACTGAATGAAATCCAGAAGACTCAGCTGTCAAGGTGGCAAAGAGACGTGTCTGAGCAATATTTGTCTCCTTGACATTTAAAAAAACAAAGGCAGTTGTGCTAGTGCCTTTAGATTCACTTCTCACTTCTATCCTGCACTTAAACTTCTGATTAAGGTCATGCAGGACACCTTGTCATCATTGTACCACTTAGTGTGACCTCCATCTGATGCTGGAGAATTTGCTAAGTTGTCTTCAAGAATAATGTTCTGAGCAGAATAGATCTAAATGGATATACTGGGTAAAATAAATTCACCTGTGAAAAACAACTTTAAATCTTCCCATGACCCTGTTCACTAAAGGGATTTGTTTATAGCATGATATTAAAACAGGAAAGGCAGAGAAATCTATATAGATATAAGATAGTAATTTAAGAGGGAGAATTGCATGGCTTGTGGGATTACAGAATATGGAATTTTGTACTTCCAGGTCATTCCTTTGAATTCAAATACACTCATGGTAGTAATAAAAATTTGTTACCACATGACAGCTCTTCAGTTGCATGTATGAAACGAGTTGAGGTTTTCTATCCAGCTAGTAATAGGCAGATGGTTACTACACAAAAGCGAGCAGCACAGCTGACACTATTAGATACTTTTATTGACAGTCTTAATGGGGTGGTCAGCAGTTAAATAGGTAATTGCAGAGTCACCTTTTTGACCTTAGATTAGATTTTTCTAAGGTATTCTTCTAAGCAGTAGGCTTTGTGCAGAGAAAAGTTTAGCAGATAATATATTTTTCTCCTTTATTTAGTATTGTTGAACATTGCTTCAATGAGCAGTAAAAATCAAGGGTACTTTCTAAATTATTGCTAAGTAGCAGAAATTCCTTATTATAGACTATGTGTATTCCTTATTTTGTGTAGCCACAAGGGAAGCATTGGTAAGAAAGTGTATTTAGTGAGTATTTGGGCAGAGGCTAGCATTAATTTTTCTCGATTTTTCTCTTGGGCTTTCCATTGTTGACACTGTTGAATAAGAAAGCTAATTTATTCTGGATGTGTGGGTGTTACAGAACATAACTGCTTTTGAAGAGAAGATGTAGTGCATTTAATGTGTCTTACTTAAAGACCGTTGTCCTTTGCTGTTTGTAGAAGTAAGAATTCTATGACAAGTGCGTGTGACTGGTGCGTGACTCATTAAGTGGGAAGATCTACAGGAGCTCCCACAAGCAGATCTTCACTCATGAAACTAAATCATCTCTCTTGTGCTTTCTCAGAGGTTTGTTTTGCTCACGTTGTGAGGGAGCTTTATGTGAAGCTCTTGCTATCACACTAATAACTGCAATAGGAAAAGCAACTGCCTCGTGATTCCTGAGATACAGAGGCTACCGTTAAAATCTTAATAAATCTGTCTCTAGGTAACTAGCATTACTGAAGTAACACAACTATCATGAAAAAAGAAAGAGAAGGATTTACAGAAGAACATACACACATATATACACGTCTGTATATTTGCACACCTAATTCTGTAAGAAAAGGATGTGGAAGAGGAGCGGTTGATGACAGGAGGACTCTATGTAGATATATCATATGGTGCTGTGATGAAAAAACAGCATTATGTCCTGCAGCTGTCGAGCTAACTCTTGACCTCCTTGAAGGTGGACACCAATCATTTTCATGTAGCTCACCATCAAGCAAGGAGAGGGCAGATCCGAATTTTGAGCCAAATGGTTCAATCTTGGTGACTGGAAATGATTCAGGTTACTGTTTATAAAATATTGTGATTGTACTGGAAATAACTGTTGCCTTTGGCTGGAGGCATTACAATGATATGGATATTGGAAGATGCAGGAAAAAAAGCTTATATAGAAACACTTGCAATTATTTAGGAATTTAAAAGAGAAACAAGATTTTTTTTTGCTATCTTGATCTTAAATTGAAATGTATCACACTTTTTGCCGTCTCAGACCTTAAATACCCTTCAGAGAAGCTACTCTGTATGTCTCACTCTTACAGTATAACCTATAACAGCATTTCAGCACAATGTGTTTTTATTTTTATTTCGAGTTTTTGATATTGGTATGAAAAGTTTTAAATAGAAATACTGATAGATTTTTATCATTGGAACTAATGAGATCTAGTAAAATAAAACTTGGCATGAAGTAGCAATCTTAATGCTGATGAACGTGGCAAGCATGCACTCTTTCCACTTGGGGACAGTTAACACAGATGGCAGAACTGATTTTACCATGTGCTATATGTCTTATTAATTGCCATGCCAATTAATATAAACTCCAAAGCCTGCTTCTTTGTTCCACTATTATGGACAGCAGTTTGGGTTGGTAATGTTTACTGTGAAATGTCAGACTTCTCTATTTATTCCATTTATTTCTCTCCCCACACTCCCCCCTATCTCCCACCCTGCTCCATTCTCTCTCCCAATCCCTCCTTCATATTGTTACTATCATACATGTTTTCAAACTGTGTTGAAGACCAAGTGTACGTGAACTAAGAAGTTATTTAACCTTTCTGGAAAGAAATCTTTTCTCTTTGTGGAGTGGGGCTTCTCCCCTGCTAAACCAGAATTTTAAATCTGGTCTTGTGGATGAGTCTTACTCTTCTGGAAAAGAAGAACAAATCCTATCCTTTTCAGAGGGTGACTTAGCATCCAAACAGAGAATAATAGAAGTGACATTCTAGAAACAAGTATAGTGTATGTGCAGATTCCATAACAACAATTGTGTCAATGTAATAGGCATAATTGTATCTTTGAGTCTACTACATCAGATTTTTAAAGATTGGGCTGGGCCAGAGATAGTATTCTAGTTCCTCTAGGTGAACTCCTGCAAAAAAGGTAAAATCATTGTGTGAGAAAGAAGATGGACGTAACTAATTGAAACCCCAAACCAATAAAGTGGAGGGACTCTAGTATGAATCAGATAAGGAAAGCCTTGAACTTAAGAATGGAGAGTTGTAAAAAATAGTCTGGTGAAAGTGAGGACATTAAACCAAGAAGTGACGTGAGACCAAGACACATTGACAAGAACAAAGAATGTGCCATTTGTTATTTCTTTTGTGCCTGCCAAAATTATAAGCAGATAATGTACTAGGTAAACTCTGGTGAACATGTAGATTGATTTTTATGTTTTCTCTGTCTTGGGCTTGTCCTAGATAACTGGTGCTATATTCTGGGAAAGTCAACTGAGTTGCTGTTAACTGTGTTGTCTCCTACACAGTCTGGAATTGCAGATGCTGGACTAGTATCAGGTTTGCTGCAGCAGTAAAAGTAAAGTGAATTGCAATCCACATCTTCGGTCTGCCGGGATGGAGCTTAAGAAAGGTTGTGGTTGGAGGCTTGAAACTTGAGTGAGCTGCCTCTTGGGACTGCTAAGGAGTATGAACAGCTCCAGAACTGTGACAATTAAACTGATGTTTTTTTTAAAAGATTTCATGTCCTACAACCTTTGTGAGCCACATATATGATGAACCCCTCCCCTGGGAGTAAGGGATGCTGTTACAGCCCTTAGCATCAGTTCAGAGCAGGGAATATGTATCATAGATTTCACCTTCTAACTTAAACATTTCACCTGTGTAAATGCCTGCTGCTTCAGCTTTTTTTTTTTTTTTTTCTCATTTGGTAGTTGTGATACGAGTTCTCTGTCTGCATTTTTATAGACACACATGCTCTTATCTGTCCATAGGATTTTTTTAAAAATGTCCTGCGGATCTAGAACTTTTGCTAAGGTATAACATTGCTGGTTGATGAATGCCTGTTCCTTCTGGGAACGTGCTTTGTTGAAATTCAGTTACCCTGTTCTCATTCTTAAGTCAAGACTCATCAATGCTAATAAAGTTATGTCTTCACAATAGGTAGAAGTATTTATAGTAGGCATAGGAGAGGAAATAAAAATGGAAATAAAAGGAGAACCATTCCTAATTCACTCATTCTGAGGCTAGAATTTGGGAATTTGGTGAGGCAATTTAATTGTAGTTAGTGTCATGTCAAATAGCACCCTCAGCATAGAAGACCCCTTCCCGAACTTTCCCTTAGTACTTGGAGGAAATAAGTTTGAAATTAGGGGCCCAAACGTCATTCTAATTTAAAGTGACATATTCCGTTTCTCCATTTTGTGATTGAATAAAATAAAAAAGAACATATAAAACCAAACTTTTTCAACAGCACAGCCTAGCTTGTTGCATTCAGTGGCTTAAAGGAGTGACATTTTTTTGAAAATCAGTTGAGAAATACAGTGATGATATGTTAATATTTTCCTTGATTCACTTCTGATCTTAGCAATTAAGATTGAATTTTACAAGAATGTATTTGTTTGCATGCCTTCACACACCAGGAGTGAAAACAGCTCCATAAATTGGAATGCCAGTATATCCCATGGTACCTTGACAGAACAGGGGGTAAGGGATATTTAAAAAAAAAAAAATCTCTTGAAAAGAAAACTTTTTAAACTACTATTTTATTTAGAATAGATCTTGCTATTTTTATGGGAACTGAATTCTTGTCACTGTATGTTGAAGAAATGATGGCAAAAAATTATTTACAGTGTTGCTCTCATAAGCCTAGTCTTTTATGAGCATGCTAGCATCCTGTGATAAATACTGAGCCCAAATAATCTTGCAGCTGCAACTACTCATTAAAACTTCTTAATGGTATATGGTTTACGATATGTCAGTGTCACAATTATTGTATGACGTATTCACAAGTTTACCACTTCAACTTCTCATCTCTCCTGAGGTGTCTTTTTTTTCTGTGTATTATATGCTTGGCTGTCAGCTTTGTTAAAAGATTTGTGGTACTAAAAATAAATTGTAATAAGGACGTGTTTTGTGAAAGTTGAGAATGAACTTCATCTCTGGCTTGTAAGAGACCAGAGATCCTGAAGCTGGTTGTAGCAGTTGCTGGTCTCGCACATTCCTGATATATGTTCCTGAGTATGTTCTCAACATGTATAAAACCCAAAATACGAAGAAAATTACCTCAAAAGAGAGCACTTCTGATTTGTATTTCTCTGTGAAGGACTTTTTGAGTTTATCCTTTCAATTCCCACAGAATTCTTCACATTGATTCAAATGAGTGTAGGATCCTGGCTACATTAATGTATTTGTCATTTAAAATGTTGTGTTTTTTTTTTTTC
>VXAA01001946.1:158246-280807 GCA_013399115.1 Anseranas semipalmata
TTAATCATTTATATTTTGACAAATAGTAGCTTTCTATAAGACATCTCTTAAGGGGTTAAAGCTAGCATCATATGTAGAAATACGAGTAATTAGCTACCTCACTGCTTGTTGGTTAAAAATCATGCTTTCCATAAGTGCATGTACATGTCCATACATATATATTGCAGACACCAGCTGGTGAGTAACAGTAGCTTTTCAAGCAGACTACAAGTTATGTTTTCTTCAGGAAGACACAAAATTCCTATAGTCCATATTTCTACATATAAGCATATTTTAGGATTAAGCATATTGGTGTCTCCAAGATGTAAGAAAAAAAATAATAATAATGTGAGGAGCATGATTTTATTGGGCTGCAACATAAGTGAAATTATATGAAACCATCTTGGTGTAACTGGTATTGTTTCTATTGTCTTCTTCATTTGTTTTGGTTTATTTGGGGGCCAGCTGCAGGGTTACTCCCATCCCATGTTGAGACCCTCCAGTCTTCCTGCCTAGAAACAAGGGCTTTGATAGAAGAGGTATTTCCTCACTTACTAAAAGTGAATATGCAAAATTCTCTACTTTTTTTTTTTTCCTCCTTTTTCAGTCAATTTCTGTCTTGCATTTTCAGCTCTGGTTTATCAAAAATGTGCCATGTACAAAAAGTCCCTTTATCGGATGGCTGAGAAAAGCGATGCCAGTGATTAGATTGGCTGTTTGTTCATCCTCTCTCCATTGGTCTAGGATAACCAATGTTTGCTTCCTGAACATTAGCCAAAAATTATTTTCTCTCCAGCTGGATAGGGATATTTCATCATCTTTAAAAACTGAGGTTACCCTTATGTTATAATTGTTAGGCAGTTATTTCCCGTTCTCTTACAAATTCACCCTCTGACCAATTCCGGCCATGATATGTATGGCAGTGAAGGCAGGGAAGACTGATTGAATCTTGTGAGAGTTTCTGTTGCAGTGATGCAATTAATTGCCTTCTATCCCTGCTGCCTTTGCCACTGGTCGCTCATTTCTGAAATATATCTGGCATTTTTCTTAAAGCTTCCTATCCTGACTGATTACCTTTCCTGCTCAAATTCCAGGATCAGACCCCATGGCTGTCCAAGAACTGGGAGAGGGGCATCAGCTGGTTCTATATTCGCCTTTTTCGATGCTTGAACTTACCAGGGACTTAGCTGGGGGCTTAAATACTGTCCCTCTGCGTGCACTTGCTATCACTCCAGGCTTAAAGCCTGTTGCTTGTTTTTATTCCCCTTCTGGTTTTGTTTTTTTTTTTTTCTTCACCCTGGAGTCCTACAGCAGTATACATTCATTGACCCCACTCTCAAATTCCTGCTCTTGTATTTTCTGATCTGCAAATCCCTACAGTGGCCCTGCCTCCTAAAAACACCAGATTGTGTTGAGAAAGAAGGCTCTGTCTGGCAAAATGCAGAAGTTGCAGCTTCTTTTACTATTCAGGAAAGCAGTAGTTTATGGAAGTCCTCCCAGCTCAGGAGATAAGCTTTTCATAACAGTCAAACCTTAAACAATTTTTGGCTAGCACAGGACCGTTTCCTTTCACAACCCTGATTTTGTATTCTCTGAAGTAAAAACACAGTATTTTTACTTGATTTGGAGTTGCTAAATATGAAATCTGTTTTAGAACTAAACAGCTACAGCGTTTGTTCCTAAACTTTTTTGTGTACTAAGAATAGTCAGTGTGGAAATACTGGAGTTTCTCAAAGGAATTTTTGTAAGAGTTGGTCCAATCATTGCATTAGTCACCAATGATTTCCCCTTCCTTTTTGGGAGAATTTCCAAATAAGAACATATGGGAGGACATATGTTTATTATGCAAAATATCAGATGCTATTTAAATTAAATTTGGTAGAAGAGATTGATGTACTGAAGGAAGGTGAGCAGAGGACCAGCAGATGATTAGAAGCTTGGAGCGCGTGATGGATGGGGAGAGGCAGGTAGAACTGAGTTTGCTTGGGTAGAAGGCTAAGAGGGTATTTTGTTGCATTCTTTAAGCTAGCCAATGGTATATAAAAGATGGAGCCAGACTCCTGGTGGAAGTGTACACTGAAAGTATGAGAGGTGATGGATGCAAGGTGCAACACAGGGCATTCTTAGGTATTAGGAGAACAATGTTCACAAAGAGGTTACACAAACACTGGAGCAAGGGCCCAGAGAGGCTGTGGAATCATGGTTCTTGGATATATTGGTATAGTTGGGAATGTTTTAAAAATAAATTGGTATTTTGTCTCAACAGTAGATTATTCATAACCGATTTGGAGAAACACAATAGGTTGGGAAACAGGCTATCTTATTTATTTATTTATTTCTGTCTTTCTTTGAAGCATCTGGTATGACTGCAGATAGAGACAAGATAGTGAACTGGGTGGGTCAATATTTTAAAGCATAAAGTCTGTATTTTGTGTTTAGCGTTTTGTTTTGGGGTTTTGTACCAGGTTTCCTATTTCTCCTACAAGTTTCCAATTTTTTTTTCATCTTGAATAAGATTAGAAATCATATCTTTTTTAATTGATTCACTATTTTATGCTATAAATGGTGCAAGTACTGTGTGTGTGTGTAAATCATCACCCTATGAGATTTCAGTTTTGTCTGCCCTCTTATATGGCATTTAAAATTTATTTTTCATAATGAAAATCATAATATTCATCTCACACAGTGATGAATTTTGAAATGCTTGTGCTGATAAGCTTAAAGGGGAGGGAAAGGAAGCAGCTGGTTTTTTTCTTTTTTCTTTTTTTCCTCAATTTCAGCTATATTCCTTATTTTTTCCATTTTCCCCACCCCATTCTTTCCCTTCTTTTCCATCTATTGGTTCTGTTATGTAAATAAAGATTTATAAAGTGTAAGCTTAATAGCACTAAACATGTCGTTAAATTGGTAGAGATTTGGGAGAAAGCCCAGACTAATTAACACCAATTCCTACTCTATTGCCAGTTTTTAATGGATCTTAGGACCAAATCTTTTGGAACTAAAGTTATGTTGAAGGTATGTTGAAAATAGAAAATGAAGTTGGATACGGCCACCTTGAGAAACCATCTGGTACCAGTATAATGCTTGCTTTTTGTAAGTAACGAGATATATACAATATAAACAATTTATTTCCCTTTTGAAGCATTATTCATAATTAACTAAATTCTTCTGGAATTCTCTCCAATTATATCCATAAGCCTTTCATTTCACAATTACCTACCTCTTCCAAAGACTGGAATATTTAATGAATAATGACCAATTTTACTATAGGAAGTCCAATTAGCAATATTTATTAAAGTTCATAACTAAGTCAGTTTTTATTAAAATATATAAACTAGAAAAAATGTGATACAACTCTATACAAATACTTCAGAAATAACTGAAAGACACAAAAAAGGAGGGGCTATTTATAGTGCAAACAGGATGGGATTTATCCTACCTAAGTTCAAACATACTAAGCATGTCTTACGTAGCTATTCAAGCTCCGTTCTCCAGAGGCGGTATCAACGCAGAGGGATGCTTCTCAGTGGCAGTCTGTCTCTGCTAACAGGAGATGGCTGCTCAGATAGCATGGCTAGCTAGCACTCAAGGCCAGGGGAGAGGAATCCAGCCTGTAAGTAAAATGACTCAAGAAAGTTCATTTGGATATTTCTTTTTACAAAGGCTTTTGAAAGAACAAGAACACGAGAAAAGTTTAGTGTCATCAAAATTTTCTGTCTTTTGAGCCTTCTCTTTGTTTGGCTTTCATTTATTTGACTAAGCTGATTTCAGTGAAATTCTCACCTTCTTCAAGGTGTGTGCTTTAACCTTTGAACATTTAGGACCAGAATGCCCTGGATGTTGAAAGATTATGCCCTGTGATTTAATACCCCGTTTCTCTACCTTTCCTTTCCTTCTCTACCTTTTCTTCTTCTTTGCTCTCGAGCTCAGATACTGCCTTACCGACTATGATTTTGTTTTACTCTCGTCATTGCAGCATACTGCTGGTCAGAAACCAAAAGTTAAAGTGATCATTGCCAACTTGAATGTTAATTCAAGAAACCTTTACCACAGCCTCCTGTTTGCCCTTTGGAATACAATCCTGTCAGAAGTGTCAGGGGAATGTAAACTTAAGCAGCCTGTCATTACACACTAATGCAAATCCTCTGCTGTTAATCTTGGTATAATAAGGAAATACACATATTGGAATTACTTGATACATTTTTTTTAATATATATTACCATTCAACTGGAGTACTTGACATTGGATGTCTTTTAGCTTCCACTATTATTTGAAATTTTAGTCTACTGTAACATACTAGACAATATTTCCTTTTGAATAACTTATCTGAAATTTCATTTATTTTTGTATAATGATTTTCTTCTTTCTGAAAGTGAAGCATCAAACACATTTAATTATTTGGATAGGGTACTTAGTTGGAATTCCTATCATTTCAGTTTTATAAGGACAAATTCAATAAAAATCTTTCGGGGTGGTTGGTGGAAATTTGATCTTGCTTCAAAGAAGTTGCATGATCTAGAAGACTTCCAGGTACAACCGAGAGGTTTTTTTTTTTTTTTTTTTGTATTCAAAATGAATACTTTTTTACTTTTTGCAGTTATCTGAATTCTGGTTTCTTGGGGAAGAAAACATTTTTTCAGTCAAGAGGCTGCAAAGTATAAATGCATTTACTATGTCTTAATCTTAAATTTTGTAATCTGAAATTGCATGGAAATGATTAGAGTAGAAATCATTTTGGTTGTTGGCCAGATTTTAATTTTTTACTGCCCAAGCATTTTTCACATTTTATTTACCTGAAGACTTGAATAAGAGAAGACTAACCAATTAGCCTATGGTTGTATGAAACACAGTGGATATTCCAGCTGAAAAAATAATTTAAAATGTGTTATTTGTCATCAAGGTGCTTGATGTGTGACTAGCCTTTTAATGGCTTTCAGAAATGTGCTTCACATAATTTGAAACAAGCTTTCTTATCAGAATGTGTTGCAATTAATTTAATCTTGTTTCTGTTATTTCCACAGTATTTTTCAATTCAGTGAACCTCATTACATTTGCAAGTGCATTAAATTAGAGTCTGGATAGAAGAAGAGAGATGATTATCAGTTAATTTAATTATGTTTCTACATTTGCCCATTTTAATGATATGTCTGCCATTGTTGTTGCAAGCCTTTTCTGCAGTAGCACTGTGTAGAAATTAGTTGCAATTCCATGTAGAGTTTGTGTTACCTGATAACTCCTGACAACTAGTGGAGGCACATCTTCAGTAGTGTGAGTCTAATCAGAAGGCATTTACTCGAAGTCGAATAGCTACGTTATGGAATATTTTTACTATATTCACTACATCATTACAATATTTTTTGACTTTGCATATGTGATAATGTTTTTACACAGTTTTACATCATTAATTTAATTAAGAAACAGAACTTTACATTCCTATTTAGACTGAAGAAGCAAGTAAGCATGCTATTGCACAAGTCTGTTCTAGACAGTTAAACAGTTTAGCTAAGGAATAGTCTTTTTTTTAAAAAAAAAAAAAAAAGAGGAAGAAGGAGGAAAAGAGCGAGGCAAGCAAAACTTTGCCGTTATTCATTTCTTCATATAAAATGTTCTTTCCTTTTATTAATAAAATGATGAGGTCATTTTGGGAGATGCTAAAACCTGAATTCTAGTATTCATCTGCACTGATGCTTGTCAACATTACTGCTTTTGGCACTAACATTTATTTATTTATTTATTTATTTATGCAAGTCTACATTTTTTTCCTTAAGGTTTTGGCCATATGTTTGAAATTCCAAGATGTATAGCGTTTGCTCTGACGTCTGGAAATCCTAAGGATATAGCTACCAAGAATCTCCTAGGCTATTCTACGTTACATGTACAAATATATACCAGACTTGTATCACAAGCATATATCAGTCATACAGCTCATTAAAGGCAGGTTTGTCATTGAGAAAGCAAAATAAAAATCCAGATTTTACTAAACTCCGAGAACTGCTGCTATATTCCTTTATCTTGGAAGTTAAAAAAATTAAATTTACATTTATATTTACTTTTTGTATATGACAAGTCATTCTGTGAATGTCACTGTCTGCAAAGTAAATAATGCCTAAAATCTGCATGGTTTTAAATCATTCATTTTTCTGAAAGTATTTGGCCCTAGAAGAAGGCGCCTTTGGCATATTGAAGGGGATCAGTATGCTTTAAAACACTGCATGACTTCGGGTAGTGCCACAGCCCATTTCTGTTAGTCTTGTGATAGGGAGAGATGATGGACTGTTCTGTCGGAATAGATAACGGAACAGATAAATCAGGTGTTTTCAAGACAAACACCAGCCTAACTCCTAGAATTAATAATCAAAACAAAATAAAAATAAAAATAAGACATTGGTGCATTATGAAGGACATTTCAGTCGGTTGTTTCTTTCACTTACAGTCATGAATGCTGGTCATTTACTTAATTTTTTGTTTTCCCCGTGCACATTTATATTACAGTTCTTCAACGTCAGCTATATATTATGTATTGAGGCAAAGGCCAGAGCACGATGAAGTGCTTAATTAGAGCCTCAGGTAGCCAGGGGAAATACTGTGGTGCCAAGAGGTCTTGCAAGATCCAAAGCCACTGCAGATTGTGTTGTGTGCCTGAGCTGGCCAGCCCACATGGCGATAAAGCTGGTTGTTCTCAAAGATCAGCTGCTGCCGTAGGTAATGGAGAAGACTACTGTACCAGGGAACTCTAGTGTTTGTGTCCTGTGGGTAAGTAACGCGGCAGGAAAATAGCCTGACCTCCATCTGCATGCACGTGCAAGGGGTTTATGAAGACCTGAAAATAATTGCTGTATTTCTGACATGATAAACATTGGCCATTTTGTTTGTAAGTTATATTTTAATACTTCTGATACACTTGATGGGAGCAGGCCCTTTGAAAAATATGGCAAATATAGTGTATGCTTGAAGCTGAGAGCTGTGTGAAGCTCAGAGTGGGAGAATCATACTGCATAAACTCGGGAAAGGCTAGATTTATGAAGTAGTCATTCCAGAAAACAGCCTTCTGAGGGTTGTTTTATTGATGGTGGGTAACCTGGTGCCCCAGAGGATTATTACCATTACTTATTATTGTTGTAGCACTTGTCGTTTGTACAACACTCGTTTGAGTACTGCTCAGACTACCAAGAGTTGTACATTACTTCTCCTGGTTTTAGTAACTTGTTATTGGCCCCTAACTGGCATGAATTTGACAAATCCTGTACCATATGAGACACACACACTTCTGTTTACACCTACTATATAGCTTTTGCCATTTCGCTTACTTTTAGTGGACAGTTATTTTCAGGCAGGGATGACTGATATGCAGGCAGTGCTATTCATACAGCATTAATGGAAGGATGTGCCAATATCAGTTGGATACACTGGAGTTTCTGAAAATTAAAAATATTAAAATTATTTCCAAGCTGGTGTGAGGAGTTTAAATCAGGAGACAAATCATGTCCTTGTTCTTACAGCTATCCATCTGGGGTTTGAGGACTGACCTTGTGTTTGTTTTGACTTGTAACTGATGGGTTTTTAACTTTTGACACTTTGTAGCCATTATTATTTTTCTAACTAAACGAGTGCGATCTTTACTGCCCGGCCCCATTTGCAAATAAACGTTGTGAATATCTGCCATTGCCCAGGGTCTCTGACAGTCCCTTGAGCAGACTCACTGGAAGAATTCCCAGGGGCTAAACCACAAAGTTACGCTCCTTTCTACAGCCAGAATCATCATTTAGAGACTGCAGGGCAGGGCTAAATCAAGCCTTTTGTCCGAACGCAGAAATAAAGCAAGGATTAATTAACTAGTTCTGACTGTAATAAATAGCGTCTGATTACAAGACTGCAACTAATGCGAAGGGCAGAAGAGCGGATATGCCACTACTAAGAATAGCAACTTGGGGAACTAAATGCATTTAATTAATAGATTAGTGAGATTTTTGGCTCTCCATTTGATATACTGGAAAATAAAATCTTTCCTAAAATGAGAAAAGATTTGTATCTACTTGGTTTATCATCGTGCTACATTACGATAGTTTTGCATTTTCTACTTAACTTTTCTAGAATTCATTTGGTTTTGTTTTTCTGGAACTAGCCGTAACTCAGTGACTGACTATTACTTATCTAGTTGTGCTTGCTGTACAGTGAGTGATTTCTACTCTCCTACTTCTTGTCAATTCACTTTTGTGATTATCCCCCCAAACTGATATTTTTGGAGGGACTGAAATGGAAAGATTAATATTAATCCCTTCATATTCCATGCTTGAAAAATACTGTGTTTGCCTTTTGTCAGGAAGAATGCTTTCAAATCCCTCCTTGGTCTAGGCTGCCGTGCTTGACATCTCATTATTTGACTCAGCTGTTTCAGTTTCACCTTCGCCCAGCTAATTAACTCACTCATTGAATGTATTACTCAGTATTTGATTCCCCTATCCGAGTTGGTGAGAGATGGAACCGAACAAAAAAAATAAAAAATAAAAATCCCCTTGATGGGATTAGAGAAAGGATTGTTGCTCTGACATGGTGACTAAAATGAGAATGAGCTAATGAAGCTGGCAGTGTATGAATCACTTTCTGTCATTTTAGCAAGCATTTGGGTGCTGGTGAAGGTGTGGGGATTAGAGTTGCTTTAAACTGATCATTCCTTAAGTAACCAAATAGTGACTTGTTAATTGTTTCGGGACATCTGTAGTGTGAACGAGGTTCTTTAGCTTTATTTACATTTTTGTTTCTCTCTTCAGCTGGTGTCCTGCGGGGTATTGTATCATCATGTGTCAAGTCTAGATAGGGGCTTTAGCTGTTTATGGAACTTGGCTTTGTTCATCATTTTGGCTCCGTTACCAACATGTATTACTTTCCAGTGTGTTTGGCAAATTATGAATAATTTATTTCTTTTTTCTTGGATTGTAAAAGTAAACGGGAGTGCTTTGCAAATGAGCAAAAACCAGCGCTGAGCTATAGGTTTTCTGATTGCATTTCTGTTACTCTGACTTTGCATTTGTAACTGGTCTTTAGATTAAAACAGAAGTGTTATTACAATTAAATTCTTTTGTGTTATGCTTTAGAATATTTTGTAATACTTACATTAAACCTGAATTAAACAGAACTTTAACCGATATTCCCATCCACTTAAAATCTACATATTTTTATCGTATTGGTTAAGGCAAATCTCTTAAAATCTTTTTTTTTATTATTTTTAATAAATGCAAATTAACACAAAAACAAAATGTCACGAAAGAAACCTAACCTAAAAGCATGATCTTTACTTGTGATATAGAAGACTGTTCTCCAGCATGTGAATTGGTTCGGGTAGGGTATGGATTTGAGTCTCTTTCTCTAACTTTCCATAAAAGTTATTTTTAATCAATTTGCCATTTGTTGTTCTGATGCAAATATCTCACTTTCCACCTCCCAGGGTTGGGTTATCTTTTCAGCTTTGATCAGAAATTCCTTTGGGGCTCTGAGAAGCCAATCTCAGCAATAATTCGCTGAGAACTTCCAGAAAGGTGTTTTGAGTGAAAACTGGTGTTTTCCCCCAAAAAATCATTGGAAAAGTCCCAATTAAGTCTTACATAGAACTCCATCTCTAGAATAGTTCTTACAATATATATGTTTAAATGCAGTATTTCAAGTAAATCACAATTCAAGAACAATCACTAGAAAATTCTTCTGATTTTGAATTATTGATGTTCTTTCTACAGAAAAATAAAGCTGATAAAGTTTTGTAATGAGCGTGAAGTACATTCTCAACAGTTTCATGGCTAAACAAAAAGCAAATCTGTTTTTGTCTAATGTATGTTACTTGTGCGTTTCATTTTAAAGAAATGGATAGTTCCTAAAGCTAAATTCTGAAGCTTATATGATATACATATGCTCTAAATCTAGGGTAAAAAACAGTCAAGTCCAATCTCTTTTTTAAATATATATTTGATATTTTTATTCTGGAGTAAGAGTACCTTTTATCTGTTTATCTTAATCTATTTTCGCTCGGAACAGATGCACTCTTTTGGATCTTGGTATGCCAAGGGAAAAAGGTAACCTTTAATAAGAAGTGATAGCCTTGGAACAGATTTGACCTCTTTACCTTGCATTTTGTATGTAGAGTTTTGTTTGTTCCAAAGGTTATAGTTGTCTGCAAAGAAAAATAATTGGAATGGGACATCTTTAGATTAGAGTTCTGACAGGTACCTTTTTTTATACTCATCTTCTTGCTAATGAGAGGATGCGTAAATATTTTATTAAGCTACTAAAAGATCAAGAACATTGTCCTTAATGAGACATGAAGTAGAAAATACTAGACTGTCAGTTTTTCAGTTATTTGAAACAGTAGAAAATTGTAACTGTCTTGTCATACTGACAAGGGTTCATAATATTTATAATTGTATCAGCAAACTGGACTCGTATGCAGCTATTTACTTGTTTTAAAATTGTTTTAAAGCCAGGCTTTTTACTTGCTTTCCGAGAGACATGTTCAATCTGACCAGCTAGCAAAACCTTTTTTACAGTTTTATTCTAATGAGAAAAATAAGTTAATACCTATATAACGTAACCAAGTTTTTGGATAATTTAATGTAAAAAAAAAAAAAATTGAATAGTTAATCAGCTTCTTTTTTTATATGTATTACATTAGTGCTTATGATTTTTTATATTTGCACATTTATGTTTGCACATGTAAAAATAATAATAAATAATAAAATATAATATAATAAAATGCTGAACTGCACTCTTTATGCAGTGATGTTATTGTTTTGAATTTGAATAAAAAAATAATGAAATAGCACTTACATTTCACTTTTTCACAATTTAAATAGAACAATATATTAATTGTGCTGTGTAGGAAAATAAAAGCCTTAAGCTTATCAGATGTTTTTTAGCTGTGTTCTGAAATTTGGGCATTGACTTGAAAATTGTCATAATGTATGTTTCATGAATATGCTTGTTTTTGACTTATTTTCAATGTACTTTTCACTTAACATTAAATACAAAATGATTATTTGTATTGAAGGCTCTAAAATACCTCAATTATATTTCAAGAACATTGTGTCCACCAGATGGCAAGTCCCACAGGGTGCTCCACCCAGTATCTTTGCTAAGGACAACTTCTTATGTCTTCATTAATACTCGTTTTATGTCCAAGTAACTTTCAAGAGTTATTTTTTTCTCCACACAGATGTATCTCTAGCTAGAAATTATGGCTGAGGTAAATCTGCTAATCAAAGTCTTCAAGGCTTTGCTCTTTTCTTCAGTCTACTAGTCTACAAGTAGTAGGATGCGTTCACGCCAGTACCGCCGTCCGTCCCTCGTGGCCATGAGCACCCAGATGCCCCATACGTGCGATGCCCCGCTGCACGGTGGGACCTGGCAGCCCCAGAGCCGGTCCCTTTGGCGAATGAGTTTCAAATAAACAAATCACTTCTATCTCCGAGTGTACAGCTGTAAACATGTCACACCGCTTACCCAAGGCCTCACCACAGTCTCATGATTGCTAGTGTTTCAGCGAGGATGTAAACATACGGTGTATTCTGAGGTAGATGCAAAAAATACTCCTTTTGACTGCTGTAGATCATTTTCCCAAATTTTTCTTCCTTGAAATACTTCAATATAAATGATATCCACAGCTTTTTATTCAAAATATATGTAGTCATTAATAACCCTACAACTGACTTGGGAGTAAAATAAGACCCTAATTAGTACCAAAATTGAATTCGAGCGGTAAGTTACGAATAGACAGAGTGCATCGTTGTTCCTTGCTGTAGCGCACAAGGTCTACAAACAGGGAACGCAAAATCCGCACTGAAGCAGTATTAGTGAAGATATTGTAGGATTGCTGTACTAAAGAAACATGATTTAAGACTTGCAGTTATTGTGATTTTCATTTCTGGAATGAAGAGTTATTACTCAGTAATTTTGACATGGGCTAAATTGGTCTTTTGAAGCTTTATTCATAAATTATATTTTAAACATTAGCATTCTAAAGTAACCAGTGCGGACAGTGTTTTGTGGAGTAGCTGTGCTACAGAATCTCAGCATTCATGTTGTTTAGGTTGAAAGCTGTGTACTGCATCTGCTTTTCTGAAGGTTATTTCAATCTCTTGTACATCAGCTTGATGTTGGCTTTACTGTATCATTCTACCAAATCAAGAAGTGGATCTTTCCTGCCTGATGTAGTCAACAAAATGTTAGTAGTCAGAAACTATCTGGTATAATTTAATAAATATTTTTATTGGATTATCATCGCATAATATCATAGAATATATATCTCTGGCTGCATCATTAATAATCATTAGGCAGAGCAGTGTAAGTGGTGATGATTGTATTCAGTATTTGTATTGTAAAATTGGCCATAGTTTCAGATTTGTTACTTTGAATATATTAAAAACAATGCTGAAATTGAATATTTAATTAGCTTAAGCAGTCAAAAATTCACAAAAAGTGAAAAAGTACTTTATAGTTAGTGGGAATTTAGAGCTACAGAAACAAGGAAACAAAACCAGTAGCGAATTTTTTAGATTATTTTACTTGAAACTTCTTCATTATCAATCAGTTGTATTAAGTGTCTCTTAAAACCAGTTATGACTATAATTCCACAGCACTCTGAGAACTCCAAAGGGAAATAGCAGTGCTTATCACATTTTCTTCTGTTAACATTGGTCATCCTAACAACTTTCTGTTTTGTTTTAGTAGTTTCATTATTTTTACTTTGGGATTTATTATACTTCTTCCATGAGTCAATAGACCATGCAAGAGACATTTTATGCTACTCAAATGTTTATAAGGGTAACCTTTACATACATGAACTGTCATATGTTTAAACAGAAAGCTGAAAATAAGACTATATAAAAGCAGCAACCAAAAAACGCATGTCTCTTCCTAATGCATCCATGATTCTTCTAAAAATCAGAATTTCCAGCAATTGAAGTTATCTTAAAAAATGCATTCAGTATTTTCTATTTTCATTAAAAAATATATCTTGTTTTAACCACTTAAACCCAGTTTACCATCCTTTCAGTCTTAACTGTTGAAAAGCAGTGAGTTATGTTTTAAAGAATATCAGCTCTAATTTAGTATACTACCATAATCTTTTTGTTGTTTTGTTGTTTATGTTCAGCTGTGACAAGACATAAAAGTATTTTTCTTTCAATTTTAGAAGGGTTTATATAATCGTTTTCATCCAAAGGATATATTAGTGCTCTGATAGTCTTATTTTTACTTAAAAGCATATCTATAGCAAATGAAACCTAGGGGGCATACTGCTGTTACTGATGTGTTAAAATACCACTCTCTGCACAGACTTTTTAGTTAATTTTTTTCCCCCTTGGTAAAGAGTATTGGATTTTACAGTTCAATGAGTATCTGATCTTTATGATTCATGTGCTTTATTGTAGTTATTGTGAATGGTTATATGAATAGCAAAATAAGAAGCATATATTACCTGTCAGCCTATGTTCTATACTCCCATCTTGGTTTAAATGCTGGTAGGATTGATTAGCAGTAGTTGCTATAATGAAGGTTCCATAGAGAGATTGTGGATTTTTTTCCTCTATGCTTCAGAATTTGCATTCAGTCTTTAAAAAAAAAACAAAACAAAACAAAAAAAACCCCACAACTTTCAGAATATTAGGATAATAAATTTTAAATAGATCTAGCAAAAAAAAGTAGTTCAAAAAATTTACCAGATTGAATAAAACTGTATTAACCTGGTTTATAAAGAATGAGGGAGAAATATATTTTTTCTGCTATAATGTGATTCTAACAGCTTTTCAGTTTAAGGGAAATGTCTGCAGTTAGACTTAGCATAGGTTGAAAATAATTCATCAAGGAAGTGTTCTGAATTCAGGAATGCAGCCATTTGTGCTCTGTCAAAAATTGGTTTTGATGTAATCAATTTCTTAGCACTTGAAACTGATGTACTGGCTCTATTTTACTTTGTTTGAATTTATGCAGCTTAGATACTATTCTGTATTCACTTTTGGGTAATTTGATTAAACTGGAAAAAAAAATTACAAAAAGCCTAGAATAATAATAAAAAAAACAGGGCAAAACAACAACAACAAAAACATATTAAACAATGCTTTGGGAATTTGTCTCAACCAGCACTGAGACAGAGCTGTCCTGCAAAATGTGCCAGGGATGTTTGTTCTTAGTGAACATGTTCTGGGCACGTTAGTATTGATATAAGCCTAAGCATCTGTCTGGGGGGAAAATAGCCAAGAAAAAATAGGAGGAACAATTCTTATTGTCTGTCTGCTTACTTCAAAAGTACATGCATGTTGGTACTGAGGCACTTATGTGGAAAGTGAAGAGTGAATTTCAGCACACTCATGCAGAACAGCACGTACTGGAGTGCTGGGTGCTGATGGATTTTGAGCGGTAGCACATCCATGCCACTGACATTCCTCATCTCTGCTTGTTTCCCTTAGCAGGCTTCACTTCTGGGTTGCCTTAGCTTCCTTCTGTGGACAATGTGCGTAAGTGTTGCTCAGCAGCCTTTCAGTGCTCTCATTTGACCGGTGTCTTTCTGGCTAATCTATGACCGCCCTAAAAAGATTTGGAATAGAAATGGGTTCTGATGTCTTTGTTACTGCAGAGACTGGCAGGTACTTACGAGGAAACTGGTCTTGTATACCTTAGACTGGGCATAGAAGAAGGAAAACAGATCACATCCCAGTCACTTTCTTCTTGCCAGCAAGTACAAAGAAGTATGACTATGGATTGGTATGAAAATAAATCAGTGCTGCGGCCATTCTAAAGCAGATAAGCTTGCAGTCTGAGAGTCTAGTTAAATTCCTTATTTCTCTGGGATGTTAAAGCAATAACTATAGTCATCAGAGCTTCTTTTAATTTGCTCATTAAAGCGCAGCCTTTTGGATGCAGTCTTCACTCATGCGTTTGCTACCACATTCTTAATCAGTGTCAGGATAGACACTAAGTGCATCTCTGAGTGTTTAGAGCATACTTAAGAAAAGGACAAATAAGTCAAAAAGATGAGAAAATGAAGAGAAAAGAAGTGGGAAAGTGCAATATACTCCAGTCCATCATGCTTTATCAGCAAGTAGATATGTACCTGTTCCCTCAAACAAGTCTATATTAATGAAAAAAAGTCAAGCTTTATCTGTAAAAAAGTTTTCAGCTCCTGATAGCCTTGAAAATTGCAAATGAACACAAGCAGAGCTCTGGAATCAGAAGAGAGATTGGGTTATCCACTTTCACAGCCGGATGGTGGGTGGATGTGTGGGAAGGGCACACACGGGAGCCACTTCAACTGTACATTAAAAATGCAGCAGTATTTTTACAAGCAGTAACTTTTTAATATAAAATTTGTCAGTTCAGTATCCCAACAATCTGGTAAACCTTCTTCTTGAACTCTCTCTACTTTTAGTTAGAAACAAAGAGTAAGCTCCCCAAAGACTGAGAAGCTTCATTTTATATCACTGATGGGTGGATTTCTTTTCGGACTCCAGACAAAGAGCCCTGAGAAAGACAACACGAAAAGATGCAGATGACCAAGTCTTCTCCTGGTTTGTGCTTGTAGCTTGTTAGACAGAGGCCTCCGTTGCTCCAGAAATGTTAGTAAATAGAGATGAAGCTATTGCTTTCATTAACAGAGCTATTTTCTTACACTTTTGACATTGCAGCTATTGAAACCATTAGAATCCTGGAACTGGTTTTTTAATCTGATGAGGCTTGTGTATGAGTCCTTCAGTTGCTGGGGACAAACTTAGTAAAGACTTGAATGTCACATTCCAAGGTTTCATTTTCCATTTCTTTTCTCCTTCAGTAAGTATTATCGTGTGGTTAATTTGTTCTCTGGGATGGATAAAATAGAACTAATATGAAATTCAAATGAATTCTTCTGCTGGTAGCCTGTTTGTTAGCAGCAATAATGAAATATAATGGATAATGGACAATGAAAAAGATTAAGTATTTTCCTTAATTATTCAGGGCTTTGATATATTTAAGAACTTCATAAAAATATCCAGAAAAATCAATAACCTAGAATTTGAATGTGTACTTTTTCAAGTTAAATATTTCTACAATTCTTTTGAATAGCATTGGGTTACCTTTATATATGCTTTAGTCATTCAAAGGAACCGGTTCCACTTTGTAAAATTTTAAATCTGATAAAACCCCTTTATTTCTTATTCTACAGCATTTTAGCAAATTGGAAAACAGTGTTACGAAGCAAAGGCCTAATTTGTTTTAGCACTTGTTGGGATGCCAAGGATGCGTGTAAAATACCTAACCAACCTGGTCAGTGTAATGGTTTTATCTTTTATAGGAAGGTTGAACAAGATTTCAAGAGGTTATTTGCTTCCACCTACTGACCGTTCTTGATATTACAGACAAAAACAACAGGCAATTCTTTAAAACTTCCAAAGCGTCTCGTCTTTCCTCCTTCTGACACAGGCTGTGGGAGTAGGGGGTGTACATATGAGTTCTGTTTGCCACCTGTATTTCATTACTTTCAGATGAAAACAAAAAAAAAAGATGTTAGCAGTTCAAATAACTTTTCTAAAGTTTCTGAGCCTGTACAATTTATTTGGTTTTGTTGTTCTTGTTTGTTTTCAGTATTTGTGTTATGATGATAGGGAAGTAGTGGAAAGAGATTTCGGATAGCAGGGAGACAACAAACTAAAAAACGTATGATAAAGTACATAGGCATGTACAAGTATTATTTATGTTAGCATGACTAGTGGTTAGTTGAGGAGATTGATTTCTCTATTTCTATTTGCTATTCAAGAAGTAAAATAAAATGTATAATTGTAGAAGCCATGTAAAATAATTGTGTGGAGGTTTCTAGTGCATCCTAAAGCCAAAATGTCATGCAGAGTCATGCTATCACCAATGATTACTTGTACTTCCTAGAGCTTTCCTTTTAGTTCTCTTCAGCAGCACTTGCATAATGCTAAAACAGAATGAAGATGCTAGATAGGTTTCCCAAGGGCCTAGTATATAAAACTTTCAATTCCCTGAAACATACGAATCATCAAAAAGAGTAAAATTGAGATGAGAGGAGGGAGCCTTCTCAGGAATGAAATGGGTATCACATCTGTTCTATGCAGTTTCAGTAGATCTTGCTGTCAAGTTATGCAAATCACTAGTTGTCTCCAAACTAGCACTGAAAAAAATATGTGCCTCTTGTTCTCACTTTTCTCTCTGGTAAGCTGGAGTACTCAGTACAACCATAAATTTAATACCAGTTGGTCACTAAGGGTACTAAATCTGATAAATATTGTTAGGAACATTTTAAGGCTACCTTGCAGAACTCTGTGCCTGCAAACACAGAGGTGTTTGCACCTCTGTGCAGCCACCCCAAGTACTGCAATTCTAGTGTTAAACGTATGTGGCAGTGTCCCTTATGGCACTTTGTTCGACTCTCAAAAGTTGTGTTTGTCCTTTGCTGCTCCTGATATACTGTATAAAACCTTGTTTTGTTTCCTTGCTGCTACCCAATGTAGTAGACAAAACAGGCAATTTCCTTCTGTGCTGTCAAATCAGTGTTCAAAAATAGAGCTTTTAATATGTTTATAATATTATAATTTAATTGGCTGTTATGCAGTGACACCTAGTAAAAAAAAAAAAGAGAGAGAATGATGTTGGTTTAAACCAAAATGGATGAGTTTTCTATTTTAATGGTAGGGTATGTCTATAATTCATTCTTTCTGTGTTTCCCATGAAATATCCTGTGAAGTATTCTATTATATAATTTGTCTAAAATAATAATTCTTCAGAGGGAACAGATTTTGCTGTTTTTTTTAACCCTAACATGAAAGAATGTAAAAGAAAGTGCCTAATGTACAGTTCAATTCTGTAAGATTTTATGCTCGCTTTACAAAACCTGTACTGCTTAATCTCAAATAATTCACACAGCAGGGAGATTTGCAATACACGTATCAAAATGACAACACTTTGTTGTTTTGCACTTACAGAGAGTAGCACAGATGTCTCCCAGAGAAGAACATTCTGATTTTTTCACTGCTTACCAGATGATTCATTTCAATGTATTTTTTTGAAGTTTAGTTTCCATGTATATTTTTCTTTAAAGGATGTCGATGATGTCTACAGAAATATTTATATTTAAACATATACTTTTGAAGCCAGTAACTCAACTGGTTTAAAGAATTATACCACTAATTGTTTCAGAAAAATTGGTTTGTTTTGCTGGGACAATTAAAGGTTCACATATGCTTGCGCATCCCTAACATGAAATACTCTGGTCACGCAAGGAAAAATTGTGAGATCAGGTACAATTGGTAACAAGGTAGTTGATTGCATTTGTTCAAAAAAGACTCGATGATAGACTTTCTAGAAACATCAGCTATACAGCAAGCAACTCCGATAACCACTTGTTTCTGCAGCAGTGACTTGTTCTCAGTGAGTCCAACATAATTCAGAAACCTGAACCATTCCCTCTCTCAGGCTCTTAAAATATTGTGTGTAGCTGTGTGACAAACCGACTGTACCATGTAAGTACAACCTTGATAAATTAATTGTGACAACAATAAACTGAATAATCGTTGAAAGATGGTGGACATGTTGCTTGTGCCAGATGGTTTCCTTTTTGCCAGTAGCGTGGTCCTTCACAGGAAGGAAGCTGTTCTGTGGTGCCTTTGTCTTATTTGGCACCTGCCACAACTGTACTTTACTGCATTAGGTGGTAGGTGCTGTCAAGATCGGTCATCCTGCCTTACTGCTTTCCACAATCCATCCTTCCTGCTTCCATTATGCTCCTTCATTGGTGCTAACATAAGCATGTGTGCATATGTATTGTGAATGGGTTTGGGAACCGCTCCAAGCTTATTAGGAATGGTACATGCTGCTTTTCATCCGTAACATCCTTGTAGAACTGTGTTCAGTGTTGCAGCAAAAACATGTTCAAATTTTTACTCCTTTCATGTGGCTAACCACTTTGGACTGAGAATTCCTGAATTCTGCTTTAATCCTTGTTAGGTACCCCGTCAGTATCCTTAGAAATTGTTTATTAGAGTATATACGTTTGTGAGGATTTCGCTGGTAAAGAAAGATCCTGTTCAGGAAGTCGGGCTTTTTAGGGTATTACACCTTAAACAGTTGTTACAGGCTAGGTTGTTTTCTAATAATGTACCTGAAGCATGTTTGTCAAAAATGATTTAGGCACTGTTTTAAGATTAATAGTTGGAATACAGAAACAAAAACAAAAACGTAACAGTGGGCCCTGATTTGTGTGTGTGTGTGTGTGTGTGTGTGTCTTTGTGCCAAAGTCTAAATTCATGTCTCTTGAAGACACACACACTATTTCTTTACCCCCAGTCTGACACACTATTTCTTTACCCCTCAGGGCCTGCTCTTGCAGGGGCTCCCATGGGCCGCAGCCTCCTTCAGGCCACATCCGCCTGCTCCATGTGGGCTCCTCCATGGCTGCAGCGTGGAGATCTGCTCCGTGTGGTACCCATGGGCTGCAGGGGGACGGCCTGCTCCACCATGGGCCTCTCCACGGGCCGCAGGGGAACTTCTGCTCCTGCAGCCCCTCCTGCCCTCCTTCTGCACAGCCTTGCGTGGCTGCAGGGCCGTTTCCCTCACATTTCCTCACCCCTCTCTCCCAGCTGCTGTCACGCAGCCGTTTTTCCCCTCCCTTCAGCGTGCTCTCCCAGAGGCACAACCAGCGCTGCTCATGGCCCAGCTCTGGCCAGCAGCGGGTCCCTTTGGAGCCGCCTGGAGCTGGCTCCTCTCTGACATGGGGCAGCTGCTGGGCTCCTCTCACAGGGGCACCCCTGTGGCCCCCTGCTACCAAAGCCTTGCCACGGAAACCCAATACAGCTTATGAGCACAGATTTCTTAAAAATTGCTTATAATGGGCATCAACAATTACAAAATAGCAAACTAACATAGTCTATAGCCAGTGGAAAGGATCAGAGCACTGTTAGTTCTTCAGCAAGGTATGCTGGTCATATTGAGAGTTCATAATAACTATGGCTGGAATCAGATAGGAACTCCTTTATTCTGCACTCAGTTAATTTAGGTCAATATGTGAGATACAGTCACCTTTGTCCTTGGCAATTTAAAAGATACAATTCATTTTTGATTAACCAACAAATATGTTGGGGAATGTTCCATTATTTCTAAAAGGTGACCTGGGGCATAGCTAGCAGGTGAAAAGCCCTGGATAATAAAGTTTGCATTCGATTCTCTGAGTCAGAAAGCTTTTTAAAAGCTGAACTTTGTTCTTTGTGCACTTATGAAAAAGCTGCATGTGAATATACAACCAAGCTCTGGAAGGCAGCCTGCAGGCAGATAGTATTTCCTTATCCACAAAATGGGAGAAGAAACAGGGCGAGAGACCGTCTGGCTGCCAGGAAGCCACAACTGAAAGAAAATTTTTGAGTATTACATTCCACAAATACAGCCTGATTTCCCAGGAGAAGTATTTTGAATATAACGAGTATTTGAGGAGCTGATTTCATATGTGATGCATAAAGCTAGCTAGAATAACAAAGATTATTTTGTTGGAAATACGCTGCTTGAGAAGTGTCAGAGAATTGGATATGCCTAATGAAAGTGTCTTTAATATATCTTGCTGTGAATGAAAATAATTTTTCAGGAAACCTTGATTCATCTTACTTGATTGAGTGATTTTCTTTTTTTAATCTTTTATGAGTATATGGCTTAGGTAAGAAGTCTTTGATGTTGAAATAGTATCAGTCCTTCATTTAAGATGAATAGGCATGGTGCTGAAGAAACACAGCTTCTTTATTTAATTTGTTTTCATTTTTAATGGAAGCTGCTATTAGCTGTCAGCCTTAAATTTGTAGTTTGGGATTTATGTAACAAGTAAGTCTAGCCAATAATTCAAAAGCTGATGAGAGCAGTTCTAGTTCAGTAAGAGGCTGGGGAAGGACTTACTTTGAACAAAAAAAAATTGGGCCTCATTTGTGTGCCATTTTTTCTAACAGAAATCTTCAAAGTTGCAGTATGTAAACAAAATTAGCTTCCAAGAATACCATCATGAGAACAGTAAAGTTGAAAACTCAAGAAAAAAACATAATAGGTCACTTTAATCTTGTCTACAATCTAATGACTTGAAAGATATCCAGTTTATTCAATTTTCAGGAGTAACTTGTTGTATAAAGGGATAAGATGAAGAAATAAATGCCTTTCAGACATTTTTGTGATATTTTTTTGTCATTTTTGTGATAACAATTCTCTCTGCATGTCTTCAGGTAAAAAGAACATACTCTAACTGTTCATCTACTAGCAAAACCCTGACTGTTCAATGAGAGTCAAAATGCCTTAGGAATAAAAGGAACACATTTTGGGTGTCATTAGACTTAAGATTATTTGTTTGATTCTTGAAGAAAACATAAGTCCAAAATACGTGTGTATGCATCTATCTATATTTATGTAAAATAGATGTTTGAGTATTCTTGTATTTTTCAGTGGGATTAAGACAAGTATCTTCAACATATCCAGTAGTCCATAAGTATAAATATGGACTACATAGTACATTTTCCAGACAAAGAAACACAGTAATACATTGTAAATTTAAAGGTCCTAGTTAGCACTTTACCTTACAGACAGAAGTTTGAGCATTTGTTTCCTCTTAAGCTGACAGTGATCTTACCTTTAATTTTTTTTTGTTACCATCAGTAATAAAATAGAAAAGAAAAAGAGTGAGTAAACAATTACATTTTATTAAGGTGCAAGTGTAAAAAAGCAAACTTACACTATTAAGTATAGAGATCATATTTTTGTCTTATAAGCTGGCTATACTATATTGAAATGTTTGGTTATTTTATCTTTAAGTTGACAACATGTCTGCTTGTAATGAAGTTTAATAAACCTTACTGAAAGCCCTAATACTAAACATTGTACCTTTAAAGGTACTGTGTATACAAAAATAATGCAGTAAAATATAATAGGTTGAGAAACTTGCTTTTCAGACTTTGATGACCTTTCTTCATCCTGAGTTGTTCCCACAACCCTGCAGAATATGCGTTGTGACATAGTCTTCTCTGTTTGTCTTTTCAGGATACTAAATCAGAGTGCAATTCCTGTGTAGAAACTGAGGACAGAAAAGTAAGTGGCTTGTTTTAATGTAATTTATGTTAGGCAAGTCTAGTAAGTTTTTCTTGGATTGTTTTTTTGTTTCTAATTTAACCATGTGAAAGTGTTCTATGGTGTTTTATGTGTGTTGAAGTTTTCTAACAATAACTTTTCTAATATAGTTGTATTTTAACTTCAAATGGAACAAAACACCCTTACTCTATTGAATGTGCTTCTGTTAGAAATGTACCTACTTGTCCAGAAGAGAATTATAACCTTAGTTTTCTGAAACTATGAATGGCTTAAAAGACAATTCCAATTTCCATTCTTGATTTCATTATTAACAAAATTACTGCATGATAATGCTGGCATACCAAGTTAAATGTTCTTGAAATAGCAAGATAAGGACTGATGCTTCTTGCTTGATAAGCAATATGTTTGATACTGATTTTTTTCCTTGTAAATGGTTGCAGTTTAGAAAAAAATGCTCTTATGTTATTTCCTGTTTTATTGTTAGTGAGTGTTAGTGAGTATAAAATGTGTTTTCTGTTTTGTTCTTCACCTTGTTACTTTTTTTTTGTACACTACGTTATGACATGTATACTTGAATATACTTTTAAAAAGCTTACATTTTAGTTTTAGATTCTTAAATTGAAGTACTATCAATTTCCACTCAAAACTGAGAGATGAAGAAAGCTGCCTTCTAGCACTAACAGTTTCTTGCTCTCAAATTGTGTTTTGGAACAGCAGGTTTTTATGCTTAATTTAGCATTAGTTTAACTGTGCTATAATGTGTGATACCAATGTTCTATTACTCGGCTTTCGTTTTTTTTTAACTTCTTTTGGCTTTTGCATCTTTCCATGATTATTAAGCGACTCTTCATTTCCTTAATGATAATCAAGTTCTTTTTGCTGTAAAAAATGAGATTTTATTAAACATCACCATCCCAGGTGCACTTCAGTTGTTCATGATAGCACAAATTTTATAAAATACTGTTACACAAGTCCAATATAAAATGCTGTCAAATAACTGCAGGAAAGCACAATTCATTTGCTTTGTTTTGTGATGAAAGTTCTTCAGAATTTCAATGATTTTCAACATTTTCAGGAATGAAGAGAGGAAATTAAGAATTCAATTGAGATAATAAAATGTGAATGTAATTAAATTAGAATTTATGCTGTGTCTTAGATATCTAGCAGCTGTTACAACTCTGCGTTTGTTGAAGTCCACTATAAAATTAAAGGAATTCTTGTTGTTATTTATACTCTTATTGTTTTTTCAGTTCTCTGGGAGGTTTGTTTGTTGTTTTCTGGGGTTTTTCTTAAATGCATTGTAGTAAATGAAAATATTCTTATCTTTTTTTTTCTGTTGCTGACTTTATGCCTTCCATAAACCTTTGCTAATATCTTCTATTTTATTTTTTTTTGGTGAAATTCCCAAGTTTCTCCTGCTTTCTATGTAAGCTTCCTTTCCTAGGCTTCATTAAGTTTGAACTGCTGATAAATTATGCCTTCTCATGCCTTATGCAGTTCGTTCCATTATTTTCTCAAGCATTTTGCAGAGATATAGTGAGCTGAATGAAGATTCATACATTCATGCATGTTTTCATACATTTCTGCTGGAAACTTTAAACTTGGAGCTGGAATCCAGTACTGGATTACCAAATCCATATAGTATATCTCTGTGTCAAGCAGTAACTGAGTTTGCTAAAGTGTCAAGTACATGACATTAGCTAGTACTCATTACTGTGAAACACAGGCCATTTACACTTCAGGTTCTAAGCAATAGCTTTTATGAAACCAGGTGTTTAAATTTAAGTGCATGCTGTTTGATAGTCCGCTAAAATGCAGTTTGGGACCTTACTTTCTGAACACCAGCATCTGACTTTTTTTGGTGTGGCTGTGGAACAGAAATATAATAATTGTTGCTACATGGCATGTTTCATGTTTTCTCTGTGTTTTGTCTCAAAACTGAATCTTCTGCTTAGCTTACATGGCAGATTTACTTTTCAGTCCAGGGATATAGATTACCAGTGACCTATTCTGTGATCATCAAGTAAAGACACAGCAATTTTATTTAATAATAATGCATTTTTTCATGTTTATTGAAAGCATAAATCAGGGGCTTAATGTAATTTATAGAACTTGAAACATTGTAAATAAATATTTTTATTCTATCTACATTGAAATCAAGACAAACTACTGCAATTAAGACATGCCTCATTAGCATTTCATAATTTGCACTTTCATAATGAAATATACTACTAATGAACTATATCATTAGTAATTAATGAAAAATTTTTGTAGCTAACAACAAAATATGTCTGCAAGGTCCTTTCCTTTCTTACAAACTTTCTTCCTGAAGCTTCTTAATCTCTACTTTTTGAAGTAGAAATTTATGAAGCCATTGCTAAAGCTTTGCCTGAAGGCAAACTTAAATTTCATAAAAGTAATCATTATTTCGGAATCTATTATTCTGTAAGTGTCAAAATGACATTTAATTTTCTTAACCACTTTATCACTATGATCTGTGTATCCCTCTCTTGTTAGTTTCACTTAACTTTTTATGTAAGATTCTACCATTTTTTTCTGCAAGGATAAAAGCCTTCAGGTTTGAGAATTTGTTTGAGAATGTCGGAACAGCTGACAGGTAATCAACAGTCTGTTGTAACTGACCTATATTCTTAGGCTTTACTAACAGCCAGCAGTTTACCACAGCCAGCAGTGGGCCCAGTGTATGTATGACTTATTTCCCACCTAATCAGTATTCTTTTCTGTGTTTGTCACAGCCAACCCTTTTTTGTTTTGCTTTTGTACCTTCTTTCTGAGCAACCAATATTAGAAGTTTAATGAATCGTGTCATTCTGCAAATGTCAGCTGTGCTGTTAAAAGAAATATATGTAGATACACGACCATTAAATTTTCACAGGAAAGAAGCCTGTTAAAAACATGTGAAATGTGACTTTGAAAACAGGCTGATATCTTAAGCTAGTCTCATGTTTTTGGAATTTGAGTCATAATTTCAAAGATTGTGATTTTCGAGCATGAGGTTTCAGTCTTCCAAGGGTGATCAAGTGATGTTGTTTGTTGTTTTTACCCATATTTTCCAATAACTGTGTTTTGGGGACAAAATAAATGGTTGTGGTTGAGGGAATTAATGAGGATATTGGCCGTTTTGCCAGGACCCAGGGCCGTGTGGATTCCTTTGCGATCTTCTTTTCCTTTTGTTATAAACAAACTCTGGTCTCAGTGTCCACTTTAAGAAGATTGCTAGTGTGTAAAGCTGCATTTTTTTGTTTGCTCTTATACCAGCTTAATCACTTCTCAATAGCTGAAAAACTTGCCCCAAATATATCTTCTGCATCTTTTATTTATTCTCAGTCCGCATCTCTATTTGGTCAAAAACAAAAAACAAAAAAACAACTGGAAATAAGATTTCTCCCTGTCCTGCTCTGCCTTTGAGGCCTGAACAGAGCACAAGGGAATACTTTGTTTTCCTCTGCAATTGTTGTCATATCATCAAATAAATTCATGCCAACACTGTGAAACCAACACTCTGCTATGAAGTTATCTTCCCCACTCTCCCTTTTGGTAGATTTTCTTCTGAAATGGAAAACTGTTTGAGCCACTGAAAACTGACTGGAAAGTTAACTTATAATGGTCTTTCTGTGCTGGATAATTTTGTGACAGCTGGGTTTTACTATGCTAGGAATGTTTTATTCTTCAGCTTTGGTTTCTTCATTTTTGTTTGATTTCAGCGTACTCTTTTTAGTAATAGACTCACTTTAGCTGTAATGTGCAATGACATTCTCTTCAGTATTCCTTGCGGGCAAGTAAATGCTGACCATTAACTAGCAGCTATGTTATTAGCTTGGTGGCTCAAGGTCACTCAGGATATCTTGCTTCATTTTCTGTTCTTCGGTAGCTCATGGAGAGAACATTTTTGAGATGCATCTTGACTTAAAAATTTACCACTTTTGAGCTCAGGGTGCAGAGGCTTTATGAGAGCAATAGACTTTATGGGTATGCATTAGGTCAATAACATGATAGGTCAGTAAGTTAGAAAATTTCCCTGTAGTGACATAATGTTTCATAACTCCCTATTACCTTCTGTGGGATATGGTATAGGCAGTAATGCCTTTCCTTTTCTATGCCCGCTATGGATAAGATTTCATATTTTTTTTTTAGTACCTTCTATCAGGATTTCCAAGCACTTTGCAAACAAATTAAAAACACCTGTGAGGAAAGTACTTGCATTTATATTGCAAGATAAATATGGGAAATAAAAGTATGAAGGGGAAGGCATAGGCAAGGTTGCAGTGTGAGTCTGAGACAAAATGAGGAGGAAAAGAAACAGATTTACAAATATACTTTGCACAGCATGTCCTATGGCTTCTTGCAATCTTTTATTTATTTATTCATTCAATTTATAATGATTAAATATTCCATGCAAGTTTAAAGGAAAACTTTATCTTACAAGTAGAAAGAAAATTTATTCAATTTCTTTAACATTGTTCTTCAGGTTACTGTGGGAGGGAATTAATAAGGGTATCAAATAAGAAAGAGCTGATAAGAAACCTCATGGATAGACTGGCTCAACTACAGACATCTAAGATGTGAACACATTTGTATACTGTTTCCTTTCATTGTAAACCCTTTTTCTGCTGTTTAGAAGCAGTGAATAGTAAGGAGTAAGTGTTATTTTTTATTACCTCATGAAAGCATCATGCAATCTGTATCATTTTGGAGACTTTGGGATGCATTTTTTCCTCACATTAAGAGGAATTAATTTTTTGATGAGGGAAGCTCACAGTCTGTGCTGTATTGGTATGGAAGTGTTCTATATTTTTTGTTCTGTTAAATGATCGTGTTCCATGAATTGTGTTTGGATGTAGATTCAGAGGAATCTTGAGGAAGTTTTGAACGCTAATGGGCCTCCCATTGTCTACTAGAGTGATCAAATGATTCATATTTCTTCTGCCTCATTAACTGTTGTACAAATAGGAGTATTACTGAACCATCATATGACAGGACATAGAATATACAGGATTGAACATAAAGTTCAGAAACAAGTGAGAATAACAAGCTATTCAGATGACATCTACCTGTCACTGTATGCCAGAAGCTCCCCCTGAGAGCTCAGCTCTCTTAAATTGGATTTGTGTGACATTTCTAGAGTCTTCCTCATCACAGAGGTGGAAGTTTTCAAAACTTCCATAAGAGGGTAAGATAATCTCAGGGTTATTCTTGGCAGAAAAGTTGCTTGAAATCCATGACTGCCTCCTCCACAATAATTTTAATTCAAGATTTGTTGCACTCCAGATACCCTAAAACTCAGAGATTAAGTTGAATCAAACCCATAGTCTCAGTCATGTAGGTATCTTTTATTATTATTCATACTACTTTCAGTGATATCTTTAAAATGAAAGGATCTTCCATTTTGTTGTCTTAGTTTATGTTCTTCACAAGTAAAAGCATTAGTTATGGAAAAATAGATAGCTGAAACTTGCCGTAGAATTTAACATACAACACTAGTCAGCCTAATAAATATTGCCAATCCTAAAGAGAGGAAATGCTCAGAAATTCAGACTGGTTCTTGGCGTGTGGATTGTCATAGTGCAAACTATTGTTGGAAAGTTTCATAGTATTTGAATGATCATTCAGTCCTATTACTGCTCTCTTGTTCTTTCTGTCACTGACATGCAATTACAGAACTTCACAACTGAAGTGATGACAATTGCTCGCGTGTGTATGTCTGTCTTTCCACTTAATCCAACTGTATTGAGCAATCTGTAATTTGATAAAGTGGAATTGAAATGACAGGCTTGGTAGAAGTGCCAAAACAATAATTTGACCTCCCACCAGTGTGTTCAGCTGTATGAGTTTTACTCATGCTGAATACACATAAGGAACATTTATAGTATATTTATTATGTCAGAATACCTGTTAAAGCAGATTACTTAAAAAAAAAAATAAAAATTAGTACAATTTGCCTTTTTGCCAATGTGTTCCATCTTTAACCATTACATTTTCTCTGTCTGTACTACTATGCATGAATGTGATTGCTATTGCACACATTAACTGTATAATTCTGTTAGGAGAGTGTGTTCTTCAAATCTTCATTTTGAAGCTTTCTAAATCTTGAAATTGTTATGTTAAGTGATAGGAGCATGGCCACCTCCTCCAGCTGCTCCAGCCCAGGGCCGCTCCTGCCTGGCTGCTGGGGCCCAGCCCAGTGCCCGAGGACCTGGGGTCTCTGCCCAGGCTGGGGGACGCGGCTGCTGCTTTCCCGTTTGCAGGTCCAGCCGGTGCCAAGGCTGAGCACGGATCCCAGAGACGCACAGACACACGCAGACAGGACACTGACATGGCTGGTCACACAGGGTGCCACAGGCAAGGTGCTGACTTCAAAAGCACTTGCACACAACTCACATGAGCAGAGAAAGACAAGTTCCCTTCCTCCTCTTCATTTGGTATAGAAGGTCACTAGTGCAGGCACATATGAGACACTCATGCAGGGCTGCACAGCTGGCATCCGTGAGAAGAGAACATGCTGGACATGCTGTGTCCATGCAGGACACAGCCGGTTTCAGTCAGCTCCAAGAGGGACCCTCCGCTGGCCAAAGCCAAGCCAATGAATGGTGCTGGTTGAGCCTCTGTGATAGCATCTTTAAGAAAGGGTTAGAACTGCTGTGCTGCAGCTGTGAGAGACAGGAGTGAGAAAATACAAGAAACAACCCTGCAGACACCAAAGTTGGTGAAAGAGAAAGGAGGAGGAAGTGCTGAAGCCTGTGGAGAGGACCATGGTGAAGCAGGCTGTCCCTCTGCAGCCCATGGAGGACAATATCAGAGCAGATATACACACTGCAGCCCACGCAGGAGCAGGTTCCTGGCAGGAACTGTGGCCCTGTGGAGCGGACCCCATGCTGGAGATTTCCTGACAGGAACTGCAGCGAGGGACCCACAATGGAGCAATCTCTTCCTGAAGGACTGCACCTTGTGGAAAGGACCCACACTGGAGCAGTTCATGAAGGACTGCATCCCAGGGGAGGGACCCCGTGCTGGAGCAGGGGAAAGAGTGTGAGGAGGAAGGAGCAACAGCGACTCCAGAAGCTGGCACCAGGCCACTCACGCGGGTTACCCCAGTAGCTGTTACTCCAGGCACAATATCTGTGGAGCCTTACGTAGGTCCAGGCAGCTATGGCCCCTCCAACCACTGACGCTAGAACCCATGCTCCTTCCAGTAGCTGGCACCACAGGCCAGGGGTGCCTACGCTCCTGTCTGACTCCAGGAGCTGGCCCCAAATTCCACTCACACACGCACACAGGTCTCACCAGGAGCACTTCAGTCCTTGCAGCACACGTACGTGGGATAGAGAGTGAGAATACACAGACAGGTAGTTAAGAAAAGCTTTAATAAGAAAATATAAGAAGATAGGGCAAACTGCAGTGGTCAGGTGCAGGGCTCAGCCAGACAAGAGCTGACCAGACCCTTTTTTAAGGTTTACAACCTTATCAGTTGCAAAGTCTGTGTCGATCTTCCTGGCAGTGGTGCCTGTAGTTTCTTGATAGCCCACCCGTTAGGAAGCCCCCGTTCTCTCTCAGTTTTGTCCCCGGGCTGCACTCGGTCCGTTCCAGTTCCTCTGGTGAGGTGAGGGGCAACGTCTGTCGGCTGGGGCAGCCTGTGTGAGGTGCCGTGCGCCGCCGTGACAGGATGCTTTGGAGCAGGGCGGTGGCAGAGTTGGGCCCGCCAGAACCAGGCCGGACCTGCTGGCAGCAGCTGGTCACCCCCCCACACAGGGTGCCCCACACGCCCCCGAGGCTGAGGGGCACACTGGGCAAAAATCCCAGGAAAGCAAACGGAATTGGATAAACAGCGCTTCGCATGTGAAAGGACAGGCGCGGAGGTCATCCGCGATTTGCAGGTGAAACAGGAATTACAGAAAAGCCTGTGTGTTGTAGCCTGGAGACTGCAGGTAGGTCACGTTTTTGTATATGAAGTTGAATTACATGTCCAGTGAGGTAACTACAGAAGAAGCTGGGAAACTGATGTGGCTGAGTCCTTTTGAGGACCCGAGGAAGGGTGTGAAAGCCAGTATACTTTAAGGGTAGCGCTGAGAGAGTTGCTCTTAACCTTTTTCATTTATAAACAGTAATTGCCCCTATGGATAGGCAGTGGTATGCGATTATTGTAAAAAGACTGTTCGAAACACAGACTGTGTTAAATAATGTTAGCATTTGTAGCGTCAGTGTGCATCATTATTTGCTTGTCTCAAGCAAATGCAAATAATACTTGATAGGAAGCCAGGAAGATAAAACACCTTTGCTATTTGGGCCCCATTCAGGAGGCTTGCTGCACAGTGCGTGAGCACCTCAGCAGTCCTGCTGCACTAGTACACTGTAAGTGAAGAACATGCCTGCTTTGCTTTCTGCAAAAAGGTACGTTGTAACTTTTAAACTTCAGTCTTGAAGTTTAACAAAATTAAAGTGCTTTTGAGTTGAAAATGAGATGATAATGACATTTACTGGAAGTGGTTTCAGCATTGTTAGAGGTAATCTTTCCTATTGCCTTTTCATTTACTTGTTAAGAATTCAAAGGGACATTAACTGAAAACGTGGACATTAGAGAGGCCTGTGTTTGCAATAAGAAATACATATACTTCATACAAAGTAACTAGAAGTTCTGTGCCAAACAACTGTTTAAAAAGTCTGTATTTCAGTAGCTAGCAGAGGCTGAAGACAACTTAGGCTGTTTCCTCAGTGTACTTCTTCGCAGCTTGCACATGTGCTTGTAAGGCTGTGCATTTGGAGATGTGCACCATCTCATGCTGTCACCTTGCGATGGAAGCACTGAGGGGTTTTGCCGTTCAGTTGATCAAGTTGCTACAACCTGAACTGATACTCATCATCTTGCTAGGAGCCAGGGCTATTTTTGTAGACAGGTGCTTCCCAGCACAGAAGTTGAGCTTTACATGCAACCAGTAGCCCTTTTGACGTGTTTTAACTCTCATGTTGAATTTTCCTCATGGAATAAAGATTGGAATTTCAAGAATGGGGAAATTAAAATTATAGACTAATTTTAATTAATTAATACAAATTTTCACTTCATCTGTTTGAGCTGAACCATGTGTCATTACTTATTCTAGTAATCTGGAACTTCACACTTTTGTTGAAAATCTCACAGGATGTCAGTAGTCTTTGATAAAATTGTTTAACATTTTAACTGGATAAACTCTTGAAAAATTTTAAACCTAAGGGCAGTTTTGGGAGAGGGCAAAGAGGGCGGGAAAAAAGTGTAGAGTCGCTCTTACCTGTGTTTTTTATATATCTAAATAATTAGCCTGGGTTTTAAAGTGATGGGTATTCAACTAAAGCCCATATTTCAAGCTGTCATTACTAGCTTCACTTATTCTTGCTCAGAATGTGCTGTTTTTGAAACAAGTATGATCGGTTCATTAAGCTAGGTGGAATCTAGTCATGATGACAATAAATGGAATAGGTCAGTGTTTGCCAGGATATGGAGCAGAAATAGGCTGCAGAGTAACTCCTAAGAGGACTTCGTATAATGAGGCCACTGTGGGAAGCCACTTACAGTGTTTGCATTCACAGAGAATCAGTGAATTTATCCAACCGGTAAGAGTATTTATTCTTGCATAAAGCCCCCAGATGGTAACATTTCAAAAATATAGATAATACTTTTCTTACTTCTGTTATGCATCAGGCTTTTTGATATGCTTTTTTATTAGACAAGTAATCTTGCAGATGTTGTTTCATTAAACTGAGGTACAGAGATACATTCCATTAATTTTCTATTCCCAAGTTCTAGGCAATGCATTCTAATTTTCTTTCTTTAGAATTGCAGGACAGCGTTTCATGTATTAAGTGATACACAGATTGCACATTAGCTGATTAAACTTACCAGAACAGCACTAATTGAACACTTGCTAACTTGTCTTTTGCAGTTCTCTAAAAGGTAAAATTAATAAATACACAAGTTTTATCGTTACTTCAAAATATTAGGAAATGCTGGTCCTAAGAGAGAAAACATAGGGATTGAGGAGCCATAAAATAAGTAATGTATTTTTTGTTGGCTCTGTATGTCTAGATAGTCAATCTGGGATGTGTTGTCTGAAATACTAGGGACTTGGAAATGTTTATTTTCCATACAGAAACCTTAGTTCTTAGAAGTAGACACGCTTTAAAAGGAAGTATATGTCTAAAAGCATTAAAAACTTTATTTTTTTTTCTGTCTGAAAACATATGGCCGGCCGTCTGTGCTTAGCCATATAAATGTTTCCATACTGCACTTTAATTTTCCTTGCAGCAAGAAAGAAGCCACTATTGACTGCAGAGGTGTTTGAAATAGGCATTACGTTTTCATGAAGTATCTGTAAAGAGGCTTACTGGTGGGTTGGAAGTCTAGAGGTTATATGTTTCTCCAGGCAAAACTTTGGGAATGGGAGTTCTTCTGTAATCTGTTCTAAATCCTTGTAGTAGAACTCATGTTAAAATAAACACACAAACGTTGCTATATAGGAGCTTGCAGTTGCTTTCTCCGTACTTAATCAGTGTACTTGATAGATAACCTTTTATCAGACTGCTCCTCTATGATGTTAAGGTATACTTTGTTTTCACTGAGTCTGAAACTAATCTGTATGAAACTTGGAAACAGTATCTGAAATTCCCTGTGAAGAACTTGGTGCAGGGAAGTTCTAAATCATAACATTTAGAGATATAAATAACATTCCTTCTCTATCAACAACTGTGTCTCTATGGAAAATTTAAATTTTAATATTGGAAATGGAAAGCCTTTTAGGAAGTGAATTGCTTATTATATTTTTGCTTCTGTTTTCCTTGTAGACAGTTACAAAATGGGGAGTAATGTCAGCATGAGAAAAAGAGAGCCTTGATGCTGTGCAAGTGCTGTTTAGCATAAGCAAAACGTTGGTGTGTTTTCAGCACTGTTTTAGGGAAAATCTACTAGGTTGCGGAAACTATTTACAAAAATAGTAGAAATAAGCTGAAAAAAACTGGGCTGAAAGCTCTGGGGAAAAACAAGAGCTACAAGGGAACTGGACAGGAGAACAGGATTCCTATGGCCAGTGAGAAAGCTACACTGCCAACTGCTTACAAGCCAGCAATCTTTTGTTCATACATATGGCATTTGTTTGTTTATTTGTAGTGAAAGGAGTCCGTAACTCTTTGAACTACTAATGTTTCAGCACTTCTTGGGAAGCAGAGGATGTGTTCACAGGCTATTAATGAATAGGGAAAGCCCTATCTTGCTTTTAGTTGAGTTCAGACTTCTACCACTGTTCAGACATAAATCGATCAGGTGGCTTTCCAGGAGTGTGCGCGTGGCAAGATTATCAGCGGCAGGTTGTTTTCATCGTATTTGAAGGGGACAGACTGGATCAGACTATTGTTTTGTTTGCCAAATTAATATCTGGGATGTAATCCAACCTGATTAACAGGATGGCTGTGATTGGATCATAAAAGGGGAAGCAGACACGTGGAAGGCCTTTTTTATGCCTGCTGGCTCTATTACTTTCCCAGTAGCTTGAACACACGCAATAATATGCTTCTATTCAGTAATCCAATTCATTTCTCATTGATTCCAGTTAGTCTTGTTTTTTGTATTGGATCTCTTCCCAGGTAAATCTTTTTTCTGTAGCAGTAAATTGCTTTTTACAGCTGCCTAGACTTCTGGTAGTGGGCAGTTTGGTGAAAATTTCCTAATTCAGTTACCTTAGAACTGACTTCTTCAACAATGACGCAGAATGTACTTCTGATGATGCCTATTATTATAAGACCACTTACACTTAAATGTATGTCTGTGCTTGGAAACTTGGATATGTGTGCATGCTCCTGTTGTCTTTGAAACATTGGTGATGATTTTTATGTAAGGGGTAAAGTTTAATGTTTTTTTTTTGTTATTATTATTATTTTTATTTTTTGTTAACCAGGTATATTTTACTGTCTTACTGTGTGATGTGTGATACAGAGACTTTATGGTTTGTATATAAACCATGTGCTGTCCAGATGTAACTTAAGTAATTATAGCAGTTTTGCACAGTTCAGCTGAAAATATCTTGCTGTTGATCAAGGTCAGAAAAATCCAGGGATTCTGCAGTTTATCTCAGGAGCTTGAATACTGAAATAGGATGCCCAAGGCAGCACTAAAATACCTAGTGTATGGGGGTAGGAGAGGTGGTGATAGTGCAGCTCCTCACCACAGCATACATGCTGTGTGGTAGCTTTTTAAAAAAAATCAGGGGTTATGTCTTAAAAAATACAGTATAAGTATTGAAAGAAGAATTCTGATGTTCAAAGTATGAAAGTTTTTTGTTTGTTTGTTTTTTGTTTGTTTTTTCTTTCAGCAGACTAATATACAGAAGTAAGTTCATTTATATTTTTCTGGATAATGGTACTATACACACTATGCAAGTGGTGAACCTTCTGAATTAAATGCAATAATAAATAATCTGATCTCTGTTACTGTCTTTCAAGACTTGATTAAGGTTGAGGACCAAGAAACTGAGCAATTTATTTTTTTTTTTTCATATGTGGATTATCGGAAATCCAGTGGGAAATATCTATTTCAGCAAACTTGTTTAGTATGTTCATTTCACTTGCTTCATTTCACCAATTCACTGTGGTCTTTTCCCGAACAGGTAATGGGTTAGCAAATGACATAAGACAAAACTTGCAGGGGGAGGTGGAATCTTTTTGGGCTGACTGATACCGTGGTACACCAACTCATTACTTTATTTTCCTGGAAAGCTTTCTTTGTGCCTTAGGTCATCACAGTTACAACACTGTTATTGCTGCCTCCTAAAAGTCTTTGTCTTTACAACCAAAGTCACGTGTTATTTTACCATATTGCTGGTCTATGTTTTCTTTTGTCCTGTTTTCCTCATATGTGTGTATTATCTTATTGCTACTAAACAGATTCTAGCATTTCTTTGGTTTGTAGTGGTATCCTGAGTTAAGGTATGCTTTTTAACTTTCAGATGACAGGTGTGGTAGGTGAAGACTAGTCAGGAACATATTTCCTGGCTTGTCCACTGGCTCTCTTGACATTGGCAAGTCAATTGTATCTTGAGCATTCTTTTCCATGGCAGTAAAACACGTTCCTAGTTTGCTTAAGTTTGCTTCTTTTGTTTTCTGGTTTGATTTCTTTTTGTTGCCATTGAAGATACAAAACGCTTGTACAGCTTATTACTAACCAACATTGCGAGGGCATTTCTCAGGACAGTATTTGACTAATTTTGCAAAGTAGTAAAACAGAAGAATTTTGCCCTTCTGAAGATGTAAAAGCTAACGTACATGGTACCGAAGAGATTTAAAAGCAGGACTGTGAAATATTAATGTTAACAAGTGCTGTGATTTAAAGCCGATCTTACACTCGATCTGAGAATTTGTTTCTGATATTCCATGCAGCTTGACAAAACAATTAATTTCATGTGCAGCCCTGAACCAGCAGAATTTTCAAGCTTATTCCTGGTTGCATGTACAGTCCAGAGAATTGTAATTCATTATAAGATAGAAAATATCGGTCTTGAAATACCAGTCTGACTGGATTGATTTACTCTGTATAGCTCATGAGGGTGCTAGAAACAGTAAGATTTTTCACGTGTCTTCGCATATCACAATTCTAGAAGCAGCGCCTTTTATTGCCTATCATTTAATTTTCATGAACACTAATTGGCTCAAAAGGACAAGTTAAACAAAAGTGAAATTATCATAAACATTGTATTTTAGCTAATCTATAGTTGGAGATGTTAAACAAAGTAATAACTAAGGATATAGAAGCATATCCTTAGATCCTTAGATATGTTTCTTTAGAAACATAAGGATGTAGTGACTTCAGGGGACTTCCTGACCATCCTAGAAGCCAGCTCATATGTTCCCAATCAGATCTCAGCTATTTAGAGAAATCTGTGTTTCTCTGAACATGTTAGAAAATATGCATCTTCCAAAATTTGCTTGCTCTAAAATTAAGTAAAAGAAGAAAAAAATTAAAATGAAATAAAACTTTGCTTGTAACTGGATAACTGTCCCAGAAAGTTGATTTACCTTAATGATATGCTGCTTTCTTTAAACAAGCTGTACCCCATCACAGATGTCCTATGTCCTATGCAGATTAACTGCACACGTGCTAGGCACTGGATTTCTTGCCATTTTTTGTTTGCAGCGAGAAGCAAATCTTTTCAAGGCACATAGAAATTCATTCTTCAAATCAGCCCAGGTAACCTTATTTACAGTCACTGGCATTTTCAAATGAATTTAAATGGAATATAGGTGTATAATTGAAATGCCTGTGAAGAAACTGCGAAAACTTTGTAATGCCTGCCATGCCCTCAGTACTTGTCATGCCCATTGAGAGAACTAAGACAATTGAGTAAGGCTTCTCTATTGAAGTTACTGCCTTGGGAACAGCTATGAATCCTGTGAGACTGCATCTTACAGCACAGAGTGAAAAGCATTCGATTACATCTTCGGTGAACAAGGCACACAGAGGCTTGTGTTGTCTCACTTGCTATGCCTATAGTCTCAACTGAACTAGATGCAAATATTAGTTGTTGCTACAATCTTTGAAGATTACTGGGTCCCAAACTTTTAATATATGTTCCTCAAGTCATCAGAAAAGTGTCGTGGTTATCAGAAGTTCTGCTTACTTTTTAGGAATGTAAGAAGTAGAAAGGCTCTCAAAGGACGTCAGTTTTTAGTTTTGAAGTTTGGTGGTCCTGTAAGCTGAGCTCCATTTGGCTTTCTTAGTTCGAACCAAACAGTGATGTACTGATATGTTGCAGTCTAGAGCAGGAGACTGTAAGAACTGAGTGGATCAGAACATAGACCAAGGCATTCTGCACACTAGTGAACATGGTACTGTCTTCCAAAACATTCCCCACGGTTGCGCTCTCACATCAAACACTTGCCTTTTTCAAAAGTCATGTAAAAAGCTCTGAAGTTTGATACTCATTTTAAAAGGAATCATTCCTGTAAATATCACAAAGTATTCTTACCTTGCCTTTTATTTGCCTCTATGTTTAAAACCTACCCAAATGTATTGTAAGTTGTCCCGGGGCCATGTACACCACGTCTTTTTTATCCTGTAGGTCCAGGCTGCTGGACTGCTGGCACAACCAGCGGCTAGTCCTCAGGTAGCAAGAATGTCTCTCCGTTACTTTTGAGCACGATCTAATGTGTCACTCAGGGTGGTTTTGGTAACCCTGAAAGTTGTAGGCCTTTGTTCCAGAAGCTGGAGAAGGATGCTAGGTTATCATTTTAAGCAACAAAATGCCCTTGTCTTCTGGCATAGTGAAACACATAGTTGATTTATTATATGCATGTAGTTTAAATGTTATAGGATAGGTACTTTAAAACAAATTTTTTTTTTTTTTTAGTATATTTATTCATGAAATAACTACTCTGTGCATTTTCCATTTAAGGTGCCTAATCCTAAATTATTTTGCAATCCTTAAAAATTATATAGGTTTAAACTATTAAAAGATCACAACGAAGATATGATTATAGACTACATGGAATTTTTAGCCATAGTTTGTTATTTGATCTGACTGTTCTGCTCTCATCGTGTTTTGTCTTTACTTCAGAATAATATTTTCTATATAAATACTAAAATCTCTTCAGTATCTTCTATTAATACAAATGTGCATCCTGCTAAGTCTGGATCTGTTTTAGATTTAAATGTTAACGACCAGGTTTGACTTAACACGGATGAAATAGCTTACATAACCAGAAGATGGCAGTGTAGGCTAAAAAAAAAAAAATGCATTCAGTAAACGAGTCCATTTTTAACAGAGATTTATTTTTATTTTTTTCCCACAACAAGCTAATTTCATAATAACTTCAAAATTATTTTAAGGCTTGCTCATCCTCGACAGAAGCAATGGTTAAGATTCTCTATTATCATACAGTTACTACAGCTCATCTGTATGTTTACTTGTCTTGTTTTAGATTTGATCGAACCCCAAAATAATTTTTGCTCTTGACTCTGTGTATTATTTTCTAATTTGGTACTCTGTCACTCCGCTAAATCTCTTTTTGTTAGCATTTTGCATAACCAAATTTTTAACATGGCTTCTCTCAAGCCAGTCTCTCACTTCCTACTTAATTCTGCACTGCTGTTTGTTGAATATAGTAATACTTTAAACATTCTGGTGACCAGGTCACTGTACTACATTAAAGGTATCTCGAGCTATAGTTGCATGTGTATAAGTTGCATAAAATCCATGCATGTCACAGTGACTGCCCTTTGTGTCCGCATCACACAAGAACCAAGAATGAAGAACTGGAATTAATTTAAGACATTAGAAAATGCAGTTTACTTTTCAGACTGGCACCTGGAAATTTCAAAAGCACTATTTTTGTACACTTCAGCCTAAAATGAGAGCACTTTTTCGCTTCCAAGTGACTTGAATGCAACACAAACCTCAGGGCATCCTTTTCACTCTTTCACTCCCTCCTCTCCTTCCCAAACTCTTGCTGTCATGCAGACATTATTTGTGTTAGATAATTTTATTGGAGGGAGATGACTAGGGCAGGAATTGTGCATCTTGTTGAAGGTTTTCTTTTTCTTTTCTTTTTACTGATTAATTTCTGTTCAGAATGAGCAAAGAGAATTATATGAATGAAATAATATAAAACTAGCCTGAAGGATTTGGTGATTATTTGGAGGGTGATGTTTTTGAGTTTATTTTTGTACCAGTCATGATTGAAACTTATGAAAAATAGTTCTATTAATTTTTTCAAAATACACGAATACATTATTAATCTAAAAAGTACACTCCAAAACCCACCATTTCTAAAGGAAGTTGTTTTGATGAAATTTGTTTTCCTCTGTAATGTGATAGTTATGTCTAAGCATACTTATCTGAGCAGTTTATTACCTGTAATACTACAGGGAGTTTTTTGTTTGGTTGTTTATTTTATTTTTTTTTTGCATATTGACTGGTGTGTTTGTATGATTGCTGAATACCTCAGGCTTTCATAACAAGGTTGATGTTACAGTATTTGTGAGAAAAACATTAGCAAATATGTCCTTAAGGAGTAGGCTAATACAATGGTTGACATTGATATAAAGGAGAGTGAAATGAGCAGTGGATTCTCTTGCTATAAGACTCCAACATAGTACTCGTGGGGATAAACCAGAGACCACTGCTATTAACTTGCCTTTTCTATCCAGTTGATTAAATCCTGACTTCTGTGGCCTGTAGGGCACATCGCAGGACCTGGCTGTTTAGTCAGGCATTTATTCACAGGCATATTGTACAGCTGAGTGTGGTTTGTTTGACTGGCAAACTGAGTAGCAGTTCAGTTTGAAATGAAAACTTCTTTTTTTGTAGGTATTATAATAAAGCAGTATTGTAAATCAGAAATTGCATAACCTATACTGTCCTAGGTAACTCTTTCTGTCATTGATGATGAACTGTTATGATCATACATACTGTCTCATCATGTATTTGATCTTCTACATTAAATAGTACAGAAAGTATAGAACGGAGCACAAGAAATAGCTCTAAATTTAAATTCAGTTACTATGATTTACATTAAACTGTTTATCAGAATTTCCAAATATTTAGATTATATGCATACAGCTGTTTATAACCTGTGGAAAGGGAAATTCTAGTTGATAGACGCCTTATTGTCATCCAACTTGATTCAGTAAACAACTGAAGAGTAAGTTCTTAGAGAAACTGGCAGTTCTGAATTGGCTTGCTGTGGCTAACACTGCTAACATTGGTAGTACTCTGTGCGTATGCTTACAGGTAGCCACACTAGCTATCATGATCGCCTGCCTAGGTGCCTGATTCACACAAATGGGTCTGTGGCTCTGCCCTGTGAAGTCCGTAAGTTTGTGCAACAAAGCATGGAATTTGCAACTTGTATAATTAAGTTTGCCATGGTTGTGGGCTTTTTTTTCTTTTAATAGTGACTTCAGTTGATAATGTAACATCTTTGGTAACTGTCTTGTTGTTTGTTCCTTTTCTACTTGTTGCCTTTATCTCATCAGACTGATTTTTGTCTTTGTGCTTTATGATAAGAACCTGTTAAAATGTTAGAGTAAATTTAGTATGTGTCATCCCTTTTGTAACAGTGCTCTTTGAAAACATGAAATGTACATTAATTGTATTTTCTGATTTTTCAATAAACTGTTTAAGTTTTAATGAAGTTGGGATCAATAGCCAATGCCGTTTTAACAGGGTCTTTAGTACTTAAGAAATTTTCCTGTAGGGACGTTGTAGCTTGAATGTGTCTCAGAATTCAGTCTGCACAGCTAGGAGTAGAGGTGAACACTGTGTAGATATGTTATGATTTATAGTGTTTAACTAAAATATTCTTAATTGCATTTCTATTACTATAGCAGGTACTTGAGAATCCTGAAAGACCTTTCACAATGAATAAAAGTCATCCAGTGGTATTAAATATCTGGATGTCATGAAGGGGGGGAATTAAAAAATCCAAACAAGCTGACAGAGATTCAGTGTTAAATCAGGGACTTTATCTTGTAGAAAAAAAGGAAACTGTATCTTATTATGGCTTGTCTTCTAACTTAATATTTTATGCTGTGTGTTAGTCTTTGAGAAGGTGTTCCTATCTGCCTATTTTTTTTTAATTTTATAATTCAATTTATTTGCTTCTGAAAATGCTGAAATTATTGCACAACACAAGGACAGAAATTACCTGATTATTGAATTGGATGGAGAACCTGGCTTTTTAAGAGGAAGAATTCTTATTCTGTTCTACTTCTGCAAAATTGTTGGCGTCTACTCCTGGCTTCTGAAGCATCATTCAGTAGAGAAGTCTTTCTGTTGTTCTTCATTAGGTCTCTGATTCTGATTGCCTATATGCAGGCTACACTGAAATGATCAATTTCAGACTGTTACAATCCTCCCGCAATATTACTTTATATGTTAATTTCGTTCGAAATGGTCATTAAGCTAGTCTTGTCTGATTTTATTGTGAGCAGGTGGTTGTTCTTGCTCTTAGGAGTGAGTCTGTGATGTAAGTATCAGTAACAGAACATTTGGAACAACTTGTCTAAAATGTGTCTGATTTTCCAAAGCTGTGTGTCAACACACCATCCATTCTTTTTGTTGTATTACAGGAGAGATTAATTTTAATCCCAGACTTCTCTGTATAATACATGAGCGTAACCTTGTCTGAATTACAGGTACAGACTCCTGAAGTCCCTTCAACACCAGGAACAGTTTCTGGAAACAGTTTCTTTGGGCAACCTCATCTAGAGGAAGGTGTCCCTGCCCATGGCAGGGGGCTTAGAACGAGATGATCCTTAAGGGTCCCTTCCAACCCAAACCATTCTCTGATTCTATGAAACCTGATTTCTGCTGACAACTAATTATAGTTCAAAGAACTGTGTATGTGGCAGAAAATGTGATCTGAGCAACAGGTACTAAGGACTTAACTCTATAGAGACAGTCCATTACGATAGTAAATGTGGACTGTTGCCCTACCCTAAAAATACAGACAAAGACTTACAGTCATCTCAGCTATTTTTATTCCAGTTTCCCGCATGTAAATGTGTACAAAACAATAACTTCCATTACAGCGTCATTTGGTCAAGAGACGTGCAGTAGGACATTGATAAATGCCATGTAGCTAACAGTTTCGTCTGAAAGGAAGTCTCAGATCCTTTACTGGGGTCTTCTGCATAATCTTGGCCTATTCAGAGAGAAGGTTATGAGAAAAAATCAGTGGTGATGCTGATACTGTATGATTAAAGCATGTAAGTACCACATACAAATAAAGGAAGTAATGCATTTGCACAAAGATTTTGAGACATTTTTATTCTCAGGAAAGTCCATAAAGCTAAAATTTCAGACTAATATTTACCGGTACTTTTCTTTGCATTTTTTCTGTATGGCTTGTCTTGTTTCTTTCCCTGTGTAACTTCCAAGGTAAAGTTTAATGTAGAAAAGCCTCAGCTCAGGTGGAACTGTTCCTTAGGTCACAGAACAACTTGAATTATTCTAGAAAGAGCAAGTCATATACTGACATATAGTAGCTTATTTAGAACTGTTCTAATTTTTTTCTCATACGCAAATATATGAGAAAAAGTCTATGGTTTGCATTTGCAGAAGACAATATTATGATATTGTTGATGAGATGTGTGAAATCCTCTAGGTTAGCCACTTCTCTGTATACAAACAAAAGCTTCAGTAATTGCTCACTAGTTGTAGAAGTTTGATGTTTCCTGTTTGTGATGGTAATGTGAGGCTAGCCATTCATTCTTTTAAGTTTGCTAAATATATTGGTGAGATTTTGGTTGACAGTAAATAACAAAGCAGTAATGATGTTCTTCAAACATGGGTTCATCTGAGAGATGGGAGGAGCAGGAAATCAATGCTTCTTATCTTGACCAATTTCCCTTAGAAGATAAGAATCACTTTGAGTTGACATAGATTAATTATACAGATTATATCAGTTGTCTTCATCAAAATCCCATAATAGTAAATCAGCCTTACTAAAATGGTTAGTATAGTAGCTCTTCAAGTCATTCATGGCTTTTCTGATGAGACACTTACTTTGTCTCTCTCTCCTTTTTTTTTTTTTTTTTTTTGAATTAGAAGTCTTTGAAAATTCAAACTTTAAAATGTGAAAAGAAACCAATTTTGACATTTAATTACATGTTCCGAATTCTTTTTAGGAAGAAAATGAAAAAGCTGCCGTTACTCTGTGGCCCTGTAGTTTCAAAATTCATTACAGCTGTTCTTTAAAGATTCTGTTTTACTTAGACCTCTGTGCATTCACGGAATGTTGCTGCCTTAAAACTTCCCTAATTCTTAAACATGCAGATGTAGATTAGGGTAGTATCAATAAGAAAGTCCTTTACCAATGTACTAGATTCCTTTTGGAAACCTTTAAGGTGCTATGGTTTACCTAGATGCTGGAAATTGTTTCTGTGAAAACAATAGTTTATTTTACACATTAAGTAGTCCAATGATTTTTTAAAAATCATTTTTTATTTTAAGATGCTGTAAAGTGGAATTTAATTTTTAGTATAAATGGTGCTTTTATGAGGGAAAAGTCAAATACCTTTGGTGTTTTATAGAAGTTAATGGATTTTTTAATGAAGAATACAATTTTTTAATGTTTTCCCAAGAACATTATTCTAGAAATATAATGCTGACTTAGCTTCAAGTAGAAGCAGGAAAAAAAATGAACTAATGATGAGGCTCTACTTTGAGTTTTATTAAGTGCACAAAAACTGTTTTAGGGTCCTGATCTTAGAATTTCCTCCGTCTGTAACATCCCATAGAAGGCTATCTGGTCTACTTAATGCTTTTTTTTTGTGATATTTTTAATCCCAACTAAGCCAGCCTCATGGCAATTCTGTGTGATAGGGAAGCTGCTGAACCAAAGATAATCGAAGGCAGTTGAAACTTCACGCAGATACCAGAATCTTTTGGGAATATTAGGAAAAACCTTTCTTCTCAATTTGCATTAATATAATACACGGACTAAGAAATCAGAGTTAGAATATTGGCCATGATCATTACAAAATTTTGGGTTTGGTTTTAATCAGCTGCAAAAATTACTAGTACATTGTAATAAAGAATGTTTCTTTGGCATAGGCAATTGGACAACCGTATTTCCATTCCAATATGGGACTCCTCTTTCAAGGTGCTTGCATACTCCTGTACAACCACACTTCCCTTAAATCATGGAGGCATTACAGATGTACCATTACATTATTTTTCCTGAATGGGAATATGCAGCTGTGTAGTGTGGAAAGGTGTTCATCAGCTCAGCCTTTCATTCATGTAGATTCCTCCTGTGCCAAACCTGAAGATCATGAGATACTATGCACGTGTTGCAAACACAGGGACATTTCCCAAGGAGCTTTGAGCTCTTAAATCTTCCTTGTATTTTGGTTTTATATGAAACATTTTATGACTGGCTTCCAATTTTTGTATGACTGCATGATAGACAGGGTTCTCCTTTTGTCATGCTATTTGTGCTGTGATGACAGGTAGCAGGGGGCTGGATGTCACTGAGTAAATGATTCTCAGCTCTGAAATACTTCTGTGTTATGAAAAAGAAAAGAGAAAACAAAAGCTTAGAGCTGCTGAGCTTCAGTGTTCTCAGCAGAATTACCTATTTTGACAAGTTTTTCCTGAGAGGATGTGGTGGTTATAGGAGCTGGTTGAGGAAAAGAAATGTATTTCTGATCAGTATGCAGATTTCTTTTGAATGGTAAATTTCATGGCTGTGCATTGAAGCAAACAAAGACTGATTGATACTTCAAAAAAAAAAATCTAAAAATAGAGTTTAATTAACATTTTTCCTCTGTGTGTCTTCACCCTCTTTTTCTTTTTCAAAATTGATGAGACATGCATAGTTCGAGATAAAGCATGCAAAAATACTTGAAAGAAAGAAAGAAAAAAGTATTTTCATCATGTTTTTCCCCTTATAAAGCACCACATTGGTATGGTATAAGAGTAATTTTACTGGCTAATTCAATTTAGCAAACATCAGGTTGAAAACAATAGGTTCATAGGTTTTAATCATTTTTTGCTTAGTAGTTACTCATTTTTGGAAACATGAAAAATATTTACACAAGCTTATTTTGATATGTATTATGTATAGTTTCCATACTACACTGCCAACTGATGTTAATGGAATGTATTTACACCAACAAAGGTGTTAGCCCTCTAGATGCTGGAAAGAAACACCAAGACTGAGGTGAGAAGGGTTGAGTGGTTTGTGTTTGCGTGTGTGTGTGTTAGTAAGACATAAAATACAGAGGGTGTTGTTTTCTAGTGATTCCCTAAATAAAGTACAAAGTCTAAAAATGGATCTTTACTGATTATAATACTGTACTAAATCAAAAATGACTGAATTTAAAAACTTTCATGAAACCAGCTCAGTCTCTTTAAATGATGGTTTGGCAAAGCAGAGATCCTTTATTCTTCCCCCCCTCGTTTTTCCTCGAGGTAATGAAAAATGAAAAATGTTGTGTAAATGTCAAAAACATCGTAAAGAATAAATCCTAGGGGTTGGTTAATGAAACCTTTCTGCCTGTTGGCAAGCAGCAGGCCCTCATCGCTACAACTGGCACTAGGATGCTTTGAGCGGTAATATCTCAAGAACTGTGTAGCAGTTCCATCACTGATTCCTAATTTACTTAAAGTCTCCTAGGCACCTGTCTTAAACAGAAACAAAACCCAATGAAATTGCTGTAGCATCTTCCCCACCACTGCTGCCATATTTTTAGCTGTCTGTTCTGTGGAGATTTGCCATCGACTGTCCATATATTAAAAACTGTAAGACTGCATGAGTTGTGGAATCTGTTGTTCTCTAACACAATTTAATTAATAATTGGCTTGTATAAACAACATATAATATTACATATTATGTTATATATTAAAGTGAGTTTTTTGTTTGCTTTTAATGATTTCAGACTTGCAATCTGTGCTGCCACAGTTGCAGTGGTATGTAGCTTATGTTAGTGGCATAAGTAACCAGAAACTGAACTGAAATGCGAAAATGAAGCGTGGAAGATCCCCAAAATGGACAGTTAACAGATTGTGCAAACTGTTGCTTTCTGTTATCAAATTGAAAATACTTACATTGAGAAGTATGTCCATGATGTTCAGAGATACGTGCCTGCATTTACCTGTTTTACAAGGCAGATAATGAATTCAGGCCTTCTAACCAACGAACAAATGAAGAAATGGTCGGTCCTTATATCTGCTCCCTAGTATAAATACATTTGTCTTATAGGCTTTCTGCAGTATTTACACAAAATGATGCTAATTGAGATTGACAGAGATTATATGCTATTTTCAGTCTCATAGTCTGAGCATCTACTGGGAATATCTCCTCTGCTCGCTGCCACTTGAGTCTTTCTGAAGGGGACCGAGATGCTGAGATGTTTGCCATAAGCTGGATGTGCAGGTAGAGTTATAATGTCCGTCCTGCTCTACAAAAGGGGCCATCAGGAAACTGATAAGGACAAGATGTGTCACAGCAAGTTTGTTACCAATGGCTCATTGGCGTATGTTCTCAGTGTGTTCGTGAGAGAAATATCATCACCTCTAGTTGAGTATATGTATATGTGAAAACGGTTGAAAGATTTCTGAATGACTTACAGTACTCCTTCTTTATTGAAGATTTCCCAGACTATCCTAAAGTACATTGCTGTGAGGATATATACAAGGTTCAGAAGGAAAGAGGGAAGTTTGCAGTTAGATTTAAGAAGTGCACCCTTGGTGAGTTTGCAGATAACACAAAACATGGGGGAGTGATCAATACACAAGAGGGTTGTGCTGCCATTCAGAGGGACCTCAGTGGGCTGGAGAAATGGGTAGAGAGGAGTCTTCTGAAGGTCAGTAAAGGCAAGTGCAAAGTCCTGTACTTGGGGATGAATAACTCCATGCACCGGTATAGGCTGGGGACAGACCAGCTGGAAAGCAGCTTTACAGAAAAAAAGCATGGGGTCTGGGTAGACAACAGGCTGTCCAGTAGCCAGCAGTGTGCCCCTGTGGCAAGGAAGCCACAGCTGCATTAGGAGCAGCAGCACCAGCAGGCCGAGAGAGACGATTACTGCATTCAGCCCTGGTGAGCCACCCCTGGAGTGCTGTGTCCAGTTCGGGGCCCCCCAGTACAAGAGAGGCATGTACGGACTGCAGTGAGCCCAGCAAAGGGCCACAACGATGGCTGAAGGGTTGGAGCACCGGAGATACGAGGACAGGCTGAGGGGGCTGGCATTGTTCAGCGTGGAGAAGAGAGCAGAGCTCTGAAATACCAGGCGGGTGGGAGCAAAGGAGCCAGACTCTCCTAAGGAGCACCCAGTGGCAGGACAGGAAGAAGTGGGCACAAAGTGAAATGCAGGAAATTCCCTTTATACATAAGAATTGTATTTATTTATTTATTTTATTGTGAGGGTGGCCAAACACTGGAACAGGTTGCCCACAGAGGTTCTGGAGTCTTCTGAGTCTCCAGGTCTCATCCTTGGAGATACTAAAAGCCTGACCTGGCAAAGACCTCAGCAACCTAATTTATTTAATGAATAGCCTGCTCACAAAAACTGTAAGCAGGTGAAGTATCAATAGAAGAAAGTGACAGTAAACTTTACTTTTTCATAAATAATATATATGTTCAGCTTACGTGTTGTAACTGGGTTCTCTCAGAAGTAATGTGAATCGCTTGAGTCTGATAATAGTTGATCTTGTTTAGGGCCTCACTTTACTTGCAAAAATTGTTTTTTTAACTAGCAACCACTTGTACTTTCATTGGTGTCATGTTATAGACATGTTGGTGATGTTCTGGCTGTTACTTGTTTTCTGTCAACCTGTTTTCAGTCAGCCCTCCTCTTCTGTTTTGTTGTCAGTAACCAAGTTAGATGCAATGGTGGTGAATCAGCTGCTCATTTTTTCCTAGGTTATCCTAAAGGTGCTTATGGAGGTTCTAACTTTTGAGAGGTTTCTCTGTGAATAGCTTACTGGGGGTATACACCATTTATTATGTTTTGGCATGTTGTTAGCAATTACACATGCATTTTTAAGCTGTTTGGGTTATGTAATACTGTAGGTAATATTTCAACTTTAAAGTCATTTTGGTAGACGACTTGGAGCTCAGCAATGGTCTTTTTATTGACATCTTTTGTGTAGACGGAAGGGTGGTTGTTGAAGTGGCAAAAAGCCAGACTGGCTGGAGAACAAAATATGATAAATGGAAGTTCAAAGAACACATTTTTAAATAAGTCAATTTGGTAATTACAAGTTGGTGTACCAGTAGGTTTTCACAGCAGGGAGGACAGCAGGGAAGGCAAAGAGTGCTAATTTTATTTTAATTAAGCTGTTCTGTTAATCAGAATTGGAGGATTCTGCCACTAAGTGGGAAAGGAGGAGCAGTACGATGTTATAGACTTGCTCCATGTTTGCCTCTGTCAAGTGGCATCCATTTTACTGTGGTTACAGTATGAAGTGTTTTCAAGTATTATTGAAGGAGCTATTCACATGGAGAGTGAGCATACAAGTGATAGGATATATAGCTCACTTGATCTCTCTCTAGGCCTGTGGCTTTTTTAAGTTTCAACAAGCTCTCAAGGCTAAGCTCTTTTCCCTCTTAATGAGAAAAAAACAGTGGATAGAACAACAGTCCTGCTTGAGAGTAAAGGTAGAAAATACAGATCGTTTTTAATTTTGATCATTACGACTCTGTGCTTAAACTAAAAGCATTATATAGTTTACATTATGACATAATTAGTGCCTGGTGGGAAAACAGTCACCATGATTTGACATCAAATCTTCAAAAAGTAGCTGCCAAGTTCTCTTAAGTCATGGCTTTGATTAGTAATTAGAGTGAGCTATTTGCTTTGTATGAATAAAGGATTTCATTCATATATAGACTACAAAATCTGGTTCGGTGTTTGGAGATATACAGAAAACAGCTTGTTTAGGTGGCTGTGATTTAGCTGTCACGCATAAATGTGCATAAACTCAAGTAGAAATGTTAAAACAGAATACTGCCCCCAATAATGTGCCTTTTCAAAGCTGACACCCCTATCCCATTCATAAAAACATCTTCCTTCCATTGAAGTACAAACGAAATTACTGGCCCTGATTTTAGTTTGGGTTTGCAGCAAGCCTGTGGTCTCCTGATCCATGTCCTGCCAGGCTCACTTAAGCTTATCGAGATTAATAGTAAAGTCTATGTTTGTTTTTTATAGAACTTCTGAAGAAATATTATGTTCCAGGAACTAGCTGGGGGCTTACTGTTCTCTTCTAAAATTTTCTTAACTGCCTTGCTAAATACTTCAAATGATAAGAATAGTAAACCTATTGTCTGATAATTACCAGCTGCAGTCTGACTACTCATTTGCATGTTCTGATTCCGGAGTTGCGTTATATAATCTTAGTCTTTTGATAATATCCCAGTTATGAAGAGACTTTTTTCTTATTCTATTAACTACATTATCAAAAAGCTATTGCATGACAAATTCTGGATCCAAATGGGAATTACTGGTCAAAATATGCCAGGACACACCAAGGTTTCATATACCAAACTGAACTTGCAATTCTAGCACTCAGGGTTACTTTGAATTGGAGCTGACTTGTAATCAGTGAACTCGGAATGAAAAAGAAATGTCAGAGCCCTGTTTTGTAGATTCTGTAACCGTTTCTTGAAAAACTTGAATAAGGCAATGGTAAAGATTCTTTGCTATGTTACTCTAAAACAATATTCATTCGAAGCATAAAATTAAAGGCTTACCTGGGATATAGCTTTGTTAATAATTAATTGATTAATCGATTTCAGTGTGATCCTTTTCCATGTGTTTCTAGACTGCCTTCTAGTTTGGCTACTTTGACCTTCATTCAGATCATTCTATGCATCTTTCTCTCCCACATTATATCTCAGATAGTCAGGAGGACCACTTAATTCTTTGCTTTCATTAGCAATGTAAGGTAGTTGCATTTTAAGTTAACATATTCATGAATTCACTTCTTGTTAGAATAGTTTGTTCACAGTCTTTGTGTGTAAGTGTATCATTGCATCAGATAATTCTGCACAGATAATTCATTTCCATGATTTAGGATGTTCTTAATTGCTTTACTGAAGGGAGATTGAGCACCTTTTAACCAAACAGCTGAACGATTTGCTATGACAATTCTGCCACTGTGCATTCACTTAATTTCCAATTAATCAAACATTCAATCAATCATTAGTATAATTACACCTGCTCAAATATTCCTACCCCAGCACATTAGCTATGCTCAGGCAGACTCCTTTGCCAGCTGTGTGAATGGGTTCATTTGTCTGACCCAGTTGGTTGCATGTCCTTGCTTCTTAGGAGCCTTGAGAAATGATAGGGCAGAAATTTTAATTATTTATAATATCACAAATTTGGTTGATTCTCTGTTCATGCTTCTCACTTGGATGCTCCTATAGGAACTTAAAACAAACATCAGTGGAATAGTGACTGATTAATTTCCGAAGCTTTTAAAGTCATTTTTCTGTCCCTTCTGTGCCACTCTTTTTAACTATGCTGTCTCCCCAGGTAAGCAGTAATTCCCTCATCACCGTGTATCTCAAGCACAGATTATTAAAATAGTATAGTTTGTGTCATGTAAATGTGACTGAAAGTATCCTAAAGGTGCTTTATTGAAAGGTAGTAAATTGGTTCAACAGCCAACATGTTAGCACTTTGTTTTGAAAGGTTGCGCAAGTACAAATCCACTGGCGTGGCTTCAAAATATCAGTGCATTTTTTTAGCATCTGAGTAAGACAAATTCAAGATGCGACTCTCCGAGTATTAATTTAACTTTAAAACATGTGTGTATAGGTGTGTATTATCTGCTTCTTCCATATAGATGAGGAATCTGAAACCTGGTGAATTAACTCAAAATCTATAGCAAGTACGTGGCAGGAGTGGGATTGCTCAGTATTTATATCTACTTATTGTTAGTCTCTTGTTATGAGCTTTAAATCATTCTTAATGTGTGACTTTGTTGTTAGACTCAAAATAAACAAACCAGGACGTGCAATCTCAGTCTCTGTAATAATTTAACTAATGGGATCTTCATGTCAGTATAGACACATTTTAGATCTTACAGCATAGGTTCTGTTGCTTCAAAAATATATTTACTGGTTACAACTTTTCTGTATTTTATCTTTGAGATAGCCATTGGAGAAGATTCATAAAGCTTTAATCCCTTACAAATAGGTAAGATATTTGAAATTAACTGAAGGTGTCATGATCCATTCAAATAGTTAGCTCTATCCTGGCAACACATTCCATATTCCATTTATACTGTGTTTTATTTTTACCAAAAATGCATTGTGTGTTCCTAAAGGGAAGTGCTTTAACCTAAGGGGAAAAGGCATCAAAGAATCTGTTCTTTTGTTTGTTTGTTTGTTTTTGTTTTTTAAAGGGGCTATAGAGAGATACACTAATTAGACATTATTTTAATTCGTTAAACATGTGTCAAGTTTGGTTTTTATCTTTTACAATAATTATTGGTAGAGTACATTAGCACATGTGTTAAACTCTTTCGATCTCTTAGAGCACTAAGCAAGAATCTTCTGTGTGGATTAGTACTTCTTGGTTCCCCATGGCATGAGGCCTTACTACCATTGCTGACAGAAATTTCTTAGTGTGCAGGAAAAAGGAAACGAGTAGATTTATTTATCAAGCAAGCTAAGTTTGTTTCTGGATATTCTACCCAATGTTTTTGATTAGCATATGGTGTATACAGTCTTATTGCACCTGCATAACTGTGGTTGAATACAATCCAGAAATCTTGGTATAAGTCCAAGCTTTCTTTGGAATACACAGGATCCTGACTGTAAGTTTTAATGTCTTGTTTATCTTTATTTCTTGCATTATTGTACTAGTACAACACAATAACATCACCAGTTACACTTCTCTACCCTCATCAGCTTAAGATTCTCTTGCTTCGGTCCTGAATACTTTGAATCAGAAGTATATTCTCAAAATTTAATTTCAATTTTACTTTTTAAAGTCATACTATTACATCTGCTTTTACAATTCTTACGCTCTGCAATTGACAGTATTCTTTGTCTAGCCACTTTATTATAGTTCCCCTCATCCCAATCCTCTTCACACCTTCAGAATGTCTTACCAAGTCTGAATTCATTTAGCTTTAGCTTTATCGAAGTTCACTATAAATAATTTATTATTTTGAAACATAACAGCCTAGAAAATTAATCAGTATAAACAACAGTGTAGTTTTTAGTAGCCTAAGGGAGAGTCTTTCAGAAGATCACGAACAAAATCCTCTTCACCAGTTGAAACATGGACATGAAATTCCACTTTACTTGTCATTACAAGGTCTTCTTCAGGAGTTTTCTGTAAGATTTATCACAATAACATTACCTTTGTTTCTTCTCTGGCTTATCAAGTACAGTTTAATGTACTTTTTTTCCTTCCGTTCTTCAGTGATTTATTTCAGAATAGTATTATAACCTTTTATTTTTTTAAATTGCCAATTTTTGACCAGTATTATGTAACAGGCATTCTCTTCCAAAATGTGCCTTGTCTCGCTGGATCTGGAGGTGAACAGTTGAAATCCTGCTTCACATTTTCAGAAGTACTTTATCAGCTGTTGGTGAGTGTGTTCCTTTCTACACCTTCTGATATATTAATAGTAAGGAGTGTTCTATGAGGTACTTAGAAGACCTCTTTATTTTGTGTTAACAGTTGATTAAACTTAATACAGTGAGTATCATATTGAAGCAGGATAATTGCAAAGTACTTTGCCTTTTGAAGCCCAAAGCAGTTTCTGTGGTGATAACTTCAGAGGCTTATGAATGTTTTTATGTATTTTTTTCTCAGATTAATAAAATGTTTATTATTCTTCTGCTACATTTGGATAGTCTACAATTACTTGACTTTCATGAGCAATCTAAATTGAAGGCTCTAGTCATCAATACAGAGTGAATTATTTGACCAGGGTTTCATTTGTGCGTTGGTTTTGTGTGTCCAGATGGGTGTTTTGGTTTACCATATTCATCAGCAAGAAATCTCAAAGCATTGTAACATCTGCGTGAGGCTGGAGCACACATGCTCAATTATTTCTGAACTGAAATGAGCAGCTTAGTTTTATCTCTCAGAAAGATACGATTACCTTTCTGTACTTTATTTGTAAAGGAAGAGGCAGCTTCTCTTAGCACGGAATGGATAGGAATCTGCTGATTGCATGGCAGAGTGTGGGAGCTAAGTGTTTACTCTGATCATCTGATGCTGCAGGTTCTTATGGCTTAAAATCATCTGTCATTTCAGAAGGGTTTAAAAAAGCACAGACATAGGTTATAGGGCAAGCACTTCAGAACTTCATCTGCTATGATAAAGTTAATTTCAATCCCAAAGGGCAAAACTCTATGTGTGGAGATCACTAGATACTGCTTCTACCACTGTTGCCCAAGCTGTGAAGGACATTGTGAACAAAATTTAATAGGATTTTGAACAAGATCATGAACTGCATGACTGCCTCAAGGAAGGGCATAAAGGAACTCGAAGTGAAGAAGAAAGTAGGATTTTCTTTGCATTGCTTATAAATCAGCGGCATTAAATATCAAGTAGACTGGGGAAAATAGACTGATATGATGTTGACAGAAGGGATGTTTATGCCAAATAATTTGGGAATTTAATGAAGCATGTTTCATCCTGGTAGAAAGGCACTCGTAACACTGACAAGGACAGGTGCCAGCTTACCAAGGTCAAGTTGTTGGCCACCTATGTACCGGTTGTACAAGCCAGCCGTGCTGTGGGACCGGCTTAGGCTGAACAACTGATATTTTCAAAGGATTCTTTGCTGCATGTGGTTTTCAGGTCCCATCCCCTTCACTTCATCCATTTAGGCAGCCATATACATTGTTCTTCTGAACTGGTTGTATTATTTTCACTTCAAAAAGCCTTTTCCATCCTTATGTCAATCTGTGCCAACGAATGTTGATTTATATGCAACATCTGCCTAAAAGTAATTTGTAAATATAGTCACATTAATTGTTTGCTTTTTTAAGTATAAAACTGTTTCATCAGTATTTACAAAACTCTTGTAACGTATTTCCTTCCAATTTATGTTTTGATTTTTTCCCAAGTTAAATTTTGCATGGAATATTTTTACTAGTCTTTGAAATGAAGTCATGTCTAGCTTCTGTAAGGAGCAAATGGCTTTTTTATTTTTGTGACTAATCAGTGTTTTGTAATAGCTGAAATAGATGATCAAGATCTTCCTTAAAGTCTTGAAAAATAAGGGATCATAGGCAAAAGCAGAATGTTGGAGCATGCCCCTTGTGCCCTGCAGAAAAACAAAAAGAAAGAAAAAAAACCCCAAAACTTACGCCTTTTAGGACAGCAAATTTTCCTTTTGGCAATTAAAGTAGTGAATTTCTCTTCTGATGAAGAAGAATCTCTCTTCTCTCTTGTGTTGAACTTGTCAGCTTTTAACTTTCAGTAGACATCCGCAGTCATCAACCTTTCTACCAACTTTATACATAGATGGAGTCTCTGTATTAGCTAGAAGGGAACGTCATCTGTGCAGTTATGTGACTGAGATTCGAGAACATAACTTTGTTTTACCGGTCCAGGAGGGGGCAGTAAGTTTCTTTTTATTGTTACTGGAAGCAAGTCCAACATTATCTGTGCCATAGAAGGTTCTGCACTTTAAAATAGCCATTTTTAATAAGAAACAACATCTTTACTTCATGATTTCTTATCACTTTCATTGTTTTTTAAGTATACGTTCCTAACAGTCTTCTTTTAAATAGAAAATAAACAGAACTTTCAAAATCAGTCATTTGTATCTTTCATCATCAATATATTCAAAATAATCTGTACTGAGACAAGCATTTTAACTATTAAAATTTCATATATAATTTATTCCATTCTTTTATCAGTTTTGTGGAAAATATTTTTTCAAAGAGTGCTGATGAAATGGAGCAGACTTCCCCTTTGTGCTTAATTCATGTTTTCTTTTCACTTGTAACCCCAATATTCATGTACATATTTATACTAAGGAATCGAGTTGATTTTGAATTCATGCTCTCAAATTGTATGTTTGCATTCCTTAGTATATTACAGTGACATTCATATGAATAGGAGGGAAAAAGTATAGTTTGTATGAATGCGCATAATTTTTTAGAACAGTTTTTATGATTCAGAATTATTAGTCTTGCTTGGCTTGGAGGTAAAATGTAAATGATCATTGCCTATGTGAAGGAGAAGAAAGGCAAATCCAGTGCGTATAATGGCATTCCTTGTAGGAGGACAGTAAGCCTTTAAAGTTGGTTGATTCTTTGGAGTTTTGTTTTTGCTCTTGGGCCAAGTTATTTGCATGAAGTTTAAGGTACAATTAAAGTGGCCTTATGATTTCACTTAACCTAGTTGAAGGTTTTCATTGCTGCAATTCTGAAGAAGTTTGTAGTGAAAATCCCGTAAAACATAAGAATGGTAATAACCGTAGTTGGTCCAAAAGTTTATCCCAGAGGGGAGTGGTAATACAGTTTTCCCTTGACCCTGCTCAAATGGAATATTTTTTAATAAGGCCTCTTATTTTTTTTTTTTTAATATTATTTTTAATTTTAGGCCTACACTACTCAGAAATTAGCTAGGAGCTTTGGAAAGCCCTGGCTACAGTGTTTTGTAACACCTAGGCAATAGAAATCTTCCATTTAGTACTATCATAGTGAATGATTTGTTCCTTTATTGGGAACATGCCTATTGGTTTTGCATACCCCAGGGACACAAAACAGTCCTACATCTGGCATAGAAAGTGTCCCACAGAAATAATTGCTGTTTAGTAGGTGGATGAGTTTTGCATGTTTCCCAAAAGAACTTTTTTTTTCTTTAAAGCCTTGTAATTTTTTCATTTAAAATGTGTGCAGTTGCTGGTTCGTGATCCATGGTGCACCACTAACAGTAATGGTTCATCTCTTCTCAAGTAGAAATTGCTGTTGCAAAATGCATAATGTGCTGTGTATATCTCAGTGCTGTTGTTTGTTGTTTTTCCTACTACAACTGTCATTATTATGCACTGTAATGATTATTTTGGGAAAAAATATCACAGCTATATCTTCTTAATGCCATTGTTTTGAGTTAGAGGGTGTTGATGGGGAAAATGTATTTCATCTGGAAAGGTCTCTGAAATAAATTCTGGCCTAGAAATTTAGAATAGGAGTGGGCTGGAAGAAAGTGGGAGAAACTTTGCAACTAAGTGACTTGAATTAATAAATGCAGTATAGATTTTAAATAAGTAAAAATTATATTGAATATAATAGCTTTGTGTAGAGCTAAATCACTCAAGCCAAAGTGATCAAACTTGGGCACCTAAAGTTGCATACCTAAATATAAGTTACTTGATTTCCAGAGTGCGAGGTGGCCAGAACTGATGATGGGAGTCAATGGAGATAGCTTATACATCGCAGCTATTAAAAGTAGAGCGCTTTTAGATATTTTAACATTTGCAAACAGATTTGAGCAATCTGGCCCAGTGTGTGATGGGCCTTATGTAATAGCATTCATTGGTGTAAAGTAAAAGCAGAGTTTGATATAAGAATTAGACTGTTGTAGCAGCGGTTTTTGCCTGTTCTCAATGTGAGATTTCAGTGACATTCAACCCCCTGCCCCGTTTTTTAAGGTTAAGGAACATACCCACAAAATATTTCTTCCTGTGATCCCAAGCACTTGACTACCTTATTTGCTTTTAACAAGTAAAGTACTTCTTGTCTCTTTTGCTTCAAAAGAGGAGGAAAGTCTCTGGACTAACTTTGTAGGAATCGCACAGCATAATTATTTAAGCCTAAATTGTCTCGGGAGATGCTCCAATTCAGTAGATAAGCATATTCCTTTGAACAACCCTATTTGTGTGAGTAGTGAAAAGCTCTGTCTGCTCTTGTATTGTCTAATTTATTAAGCTTATACCTATCCAGAAAGAGAAACTCTTTTGATGAATTCAGTTTTCTCTTTTGCTGCCCACAAATATTTAGTGTGTGTTGAGTGTTACTAAGGTAAATGTCAAGGGACCACAACATTCTGAGAAGCATTATTTGATCACAGTATGGCATGTAAGGAAAAAGTTGGTCGAATATGTCCGTTGTAAAGTAGGGATTGTATGTTGCTGTCTCTAGCTCAAACAACTGTCAACATGGATAACTAATCAACATGGCACTCCTTAGAGACGGTTTAAAATCATTAGTAAGAACTAAGTTACATACATACTTTTTTTATTAATTTTAATCTTTTCAAGATTTTTCTTTTTTAAAATTCTTTGTTCTACATTGGATGAGTACTTGACCTAACATATTTCCTACTAAATTTTGTATGCGGAATCCCCAGTATTTTTTTTCTGTCTCTGATTAGAAGTAGTAGATGGCACATGAATATAAGTGGCATTCATCAGAACTTGGAAAATTCAATAATCGAAGTGGGGAAATGGGCTTAAGCAGAAACTCGTCAAAGATGAACTTCAGTCCATTTTTCTTTTGTATGGCTTAGTGTTGAGAAGAAATAAAGATACTGTTTTCTGAAACAGTGATACATGGCAAATAACCTGTTATTTTTAAAGCAATATGCAATTACTCAATATTAAAAAGGTAGCTTTTAGATGCTTCTGTCTTCATAAGCTTCCTAACTATAGCTAATGTCTAATATTGATTCTGAATAATTTAAGCAGCAATAAAATTGGGCTTTCTTGACAGTCAATCAGAGAGATTTTATATTTAATGTTCATTTAAAGAAACATAGTGCCTTCTTACCTTCTGAATTTCAAAGCTATTAAAGTAATTGCAGGTCATTAAGCTAAATTTCTTTGAATAATCAGGACAGTTAATCTAATTCATACACTATTCAAAACAATGGACAGGAAAGATTGGAATGCCAGGCATGGATTTTCGAGAGATTTACCAGGTGGATTTTCAGATGTGCTTAGCAGTATTTCCTTGGAAGAGATTACCCACATACTTTAAGATGTTGGAACTTGGAGTTGTGTTCCACTTTCTTTTTTTCTTTTCTTTTCTTTTTTTTTAAATGAGAAGAGACTTAAGTAGGATTATTTTCTTTCCTTTTAAATAACCAAATCATAGTCATGCACACCTTTGTTATGCACAACTGTGTGTTTTACTGGAACTTTATTTATGGGAATGTAAGAACATAGAATATCCTGAGTTGGAAGGGACCAATGAGGATCATCGAGTCCAACTTCTAACTCCACACAGGGCAACCTAAGAGTTAAACCATATATCTAGGTGTTGTCCAGATGCTTCTTGGATACCAACAGGCTTCAGCCATGACCACCTGGGGAGCCTGTGCCAGTGCCCAGCCACCCTCTGAGTGAAGAACTTTTCCTAATGTCGAACGTGAACAGCTTTAAGCCATTCCCTCCTGTCCCATCACCGGTCACCAGAGGGGCTCCCTGCGTTCTGGCTGCTGCCATTACGTGAAGGACTAGTTGTCCTGAGCCACGTACCCGCCGGCCAGCACTTCGCTTATTGCTAGTGCTGCAGCATTCTCTCAGTGGTTGTCTGCCTGTCCCTGTGCCGTTCTCTTTCTAAATGTACTGTACAAGTTCTGTCTTTGTGACTGCTGGGTGTCTTGGATCAGCCTACACCTTTGCAGCAGTGTTTCATGACTGGGGAGTTATACCAGAAATGGAAGTTACCTCAAATACACACTGCTTTAAATAAGTCCAAATTTTCATAACAATGGAGTACAATGTAATTAAAATTTTAAGCTATCTAAGGAAAGGCATAAAGCAGCTGTATTATTTTTGTTCTTCTTCACAAGAATTACATTCTACTTAAAAAAAAAAAATCTCCCACAGAAATTACAAAAAAAAAATCTTTTCATACCCAATGCAAAAGATCAGGGAACATTTTAAGTTCTGCGTTCATCAGGCCTGTCTCCATTCTCTGAAGTTCAGGGAGATTATGCTCAGGGGCAGATTTTCAGTAAAGATGGCATTTAGTAGTTTCGACTTCTTTTGGTCTTTATGCTGTCAGTGAATTTGTTCAGAATAGTAGCGAAAGGTCTGGACCATTTAAAAATAAAAACAAACAAAACAACAAATTTCCTTTTTACTGTCCTAAATCTCTCCAACAAATTGAGATAGTTTACCTAGATGTCTTGTGTGGTCTAAAAAGAACTGATTTGTGGGCATGCTTTGGTCTTTAAATGTTTGCAAGTTAGATGCTTATGTTCCAAAAAATGTTAAGTCTTGAGGTTCAGTTCACACTATTAAGATTTTGAGATCTGAGGCTCGATCTTTCCTGTGGGATTCATGTTGTTTCTCAGTCTGACTCGAGATAGATATATCTGATTTTGCTTACCCTCTGATTAAGTGAATGTTAGGTAACTACAGTGAAATCAATGGGAATTAGTTCTCATCTTATGCAAGATTAACACCACTGATTTTAATGGAATTGGCTATTTTTACATTATGTTAAATGAGATCTGAATCGATTTTGTGAAGTTTAAAAATGAATGCAAGTTCATCATAAAAACTCCTAGTTTGAAGTGCATTTATTTTTTAATAAATATTTAGAACTACAGTTCTTGATAGTGTTTTGAAGCTGCTGCATTGTCTTTAGAATGTGAGATAACTCACTCAGAAATTATTATCTTTTATATTAATATTAATATAGTATTTTAATTAATATTTAATTTTTATGGTATATTCTTACTGCTTCTGATGTAATGTCTGAAATAGTGAAATGCATGTTGCAGCACTCTGTTTAACTATCTTTGTTTGACCATTTAAATAAGACAGAATAGTTTCTACATATTCTGTGCCTTGTCAGTCTGCTATGATCTTGAAGACCAAAAAAAATCCCAAACCTTCATTCTTTACAAAGATTGACTTGGGAAAACTCATGAGCATGTTGGTGAGTCCACCCCTCCTCAGGACAGCATACTAGAACTTTCATTGAGCTAGTTGCATGTTGGCAAGGTGAGGAAAGTATATAATTTATTCCCTACTGTTAAATAAAAGACGTGTTTATTACTCTGTTATGTAAGTGCCTCTGTTCAGCTAGTGCTGCATAGATTATGTTCTCATGAAAATGGTGGTTTTATGATATTTAAACATATACATTCTAGTTATGCCTTTTGAATTCTTTGGAATCTATTCTACTTGTTTTACCTTGCTCAAAGCTAATGAACGTTTTATTTTCAACTGGAGTTGAGTCACTGACCTGTTACTTCTTGTTTTAACTTCAAAATGACATTAATTTTTCAAATTCCTTCTGAATTTCTAGTGGTTGCAATGACCAAGTGCCTTCAAGTTTCGTTAAGAAAAAATGCATTTCACTGTGTTCAAACTATAACCTTTTTAATCTGCATATTTCTTGCAGGCTGTGCTGGCTTATTTCCACTGTAATACATTAGAATGGAAAAGTATTAAAAATATTGATTTATCATTTATAATTCCGAAGTGATATATTGAAATGAAATTTGGATGCTGTCCAGCCCTCAGATAACATTGGCATTATTGGATGAAACTAAATGATCTCATTCTAATTAATATGCTAGTTCCACATGAAAAGTACAGAGAAAATGTACATGAGAGTTGGTCACAAGTGGTAGCTCAATACTGATGACTGTTAAGGTTTCTAGTTGTTAAAACATGCTGCTTTCATTATTTAACATTCCATATACAGGGAAATCATCACTTTGATTTCTCTCCCCTCTGTTTCATCCTTTTTTAATTTTTTTGACTCTTCAATATCTTGGTATGAACCTATTACATGTAACATGTATTAAAATATAGTAAATATGAATGTGTAGAATATACACATACGGTTTTGTATGGGTTACATCCTGCAGTGTGTTTGGTTAAAATAAAGCTTCTTTTAATCAGGTGAAGTTGGAATCAAGGGAATTCAAACCATTCATCTTAACCTTAACATCAAACCCGAGCCCCACCCTCTGCATGTCAGTACATGTACGTTCTAGCACCTCCTGTAGCAGGGTAACGTCAGAAAATAGAGGTATTTTCAATTAGTACGTGTGTCCTGTATGTAGAGTGATGGCTATGTTCATTGATCTTAGTCTTTATTAATCTATTTGGCTTTTTTGCTTTCTGCCAATCAATCTAGTAGTCATTGAATTAGCAGGCTTGGTTTCTGTATTGGCTTTTTTAAGTATGCTCTGTATCTTCTTGTCCATTAGGCTTCTAAAACCTACCTTCCTCTTCTTTGTTTTTTTGTATGTGGAAGTTAATGGAGGAAAACTACCTGTCATCAGATTTATGCAGAGTTGGGAGTGAGTGAGTGCTGCCATCACTGAAGTTGCCGTCTATTTCACATTGATTGAGCTTCCTGAGCTTGAGGGATTTTTGCAGGGCTGGATTTTTATGGTTGATATGTTTTTGGTCATTTGTCATAAAATCATTCCAACTGAGCTGTTTACTGATCTGAATACTTAATTACTGCAGTAGCAGGGAATGGCATAATCTTTAGTTGTTATTGAATATCATGTAAGAATGTGAAGCAGTTGGTACTCATTTCTTTCTGTAAGGATTTTACCTGTAAGCATCTATTTTATTTTTTTTATATGGCTGCTGGAACTTGTATTTTTTTTTTCCATCTTAATATAATTTCATAATCAGAATTTGATATTCTTAATGCTTATTTTAAAATTGGATTGATTTCCTTTTATTTCTAATGGTCATCAGAATGTGGCATGTTTTAGAGATCATCAGACATCAATGATGAAAGCTTGTAAAAGGATTTAACAGTTCTTTTTTCATCTTTGAAAATATATAAACACACAAAACTATTTCATTTTAATTTGTTTCTGGTCAAAACAAATTCATTGAAAATACTTATAAAATTGTAATTATAATACTTTTTTTTTTTTTTAAATACTTAAAATCTTCTTCAAAGGGCTCATTTTATTTTTGGACTACTATAAAAATATATATGTATTTTTTTTATTGTCATAGTCCTCACATTGTCCTTTCCTGCTCAGTTGCTTTTGGGAGAGAAGAAAAGTTGGATGGAAAAGGGTAGATTTGTTTCTGGTTGGGTATTAGTATTTTTATATATTGTATAGTATTTTATCTTGCAGTATGTTTCTTCAAGTTTATTTAAAAACATTTTACTTTTTAGGTGTAGGCCTCTGTTTTGAGTGTGAGTATATATATATTATCAAAGAAGTGGATAAAAGCAGAAAATTAATCATTTAATGCTAAGGTAATTTGTCAGTGTAACTGTAAATATTTGCTACCATTTTGATGTTTCATTTAGCTTTGAATCAGCAGGACTTGATCTGTTAGTTCTGTTTTTCATTGTGCTGCAATGCACCCCATTTAGTTTAGCTCTAAAATACCTCTTTTAAGAAATGTGATGTCTTTATTGTAAACAGGAAATCGCAAAGACCTTTTTTTTTTTTTTTTTCTCCTGCCCCTACTTTAAGTTCTCATGCTTTACGTGATCTGGGTTCCTTCAGGGCTGCCAACAGGTGAAATTGGCTTTTTGAGGATGCATTGCTGAAAACTGCAGCCTGCGCACTTTCTCAGGTAGAAAGCTCCTGTGCACTAAGTCTGGAAAGGGACAATCTACAGTTAGTTTCAAGCTGTTAGCTACGCCTAGGAATCAAAGATACTCAAGTCTCCAGTCACATCAACCTTCATGTTCCGACTTTGATCAGAGGTGTCTTACGTAGACATTGTTTATTCTGTGTGTTAGGAACAGTTTGGAATATAGAATTTGTGTTCACAATGTAAAGCATTATAGCAATACTGTTTTCAGAATTTGGGGGGAAAATGAGATATGGCTTATCATGTAGTATGGCACTGCTATGCTTAAAAAATATATGTTAAACACAGATTTAAATGCCACACCAATACAATAGAAGCTACATTCAACAAACTACAATTAAACAGAGTTTATGGTAGAGTTGGAACAGCATATTGGAACTGATTGACATGGAAGCCTTGTCTGACATCATTTCATAGAGTTTTGGTTGAGTCAAAATAATAGTGAACACAATAGTACTAGGAAAGAGTTCTGGATAGGTCTGTGATTCAGATGCTGTTACTACATCCCATACTTTACACATTCTAAGAACAAAAATAACAAAATCCAATAGTTATACCATAAAATGAATTTTGAGCATTCCCACGTGAATAGTTTGCTTCTAATTTGCTAAGAGAATTATTGTATATGTCCATAATAAAGTGATGAGCTAGCTAAGCTTTTGGCTGTTGTTATGAAAGATAATTTCCCATCTGAAACCTTCTGCTCAGAGTCTACCCTATCACTTGATTACATTCAGAATTTAGAGTAATGAACTTCCTAACCGAGTATGTTAGCACTGCATGCGTATATGACCTGTGCTGGCATGCGGGTTTCAGAAACAAGGGTTCTGCTCCCAAAGTAGCTCAGATTGTCCAAATTTCATTATAAAATTAGTCCTATAGTGAAGCTATGTATTTCTTATGATTTAGAGGTTTCTCATGAAGTTATTACTATCCTATACTATAACTCATGTTTGACAGCGTACTCTTTCCACTCTTCAGCTGGTTTCCATTGTAAAGGGCCACTGAGTGACTGAAGTCAGAAGGACAAAGGTAGTATAGCTTGTTGTTCAGGGAACGTTTACCTGGTCTTTCCTAAAAGCCAGGAATATGTTAATCCTCAGTGATTTGCATTGCCACACTGATAGTTCTCTGTAGCTATTAATGTTTTGGGGTGTGGTTGCATGGAATTTTGCCTATTTCAGCAGGAGAACTGCTTTACTAATTTCTGGTGTTCCTTTGGTGTTTTTTCCAATCTTCATTTGGGTTGATTCAACTAGTTGAGTGTAAGTTAAATTGTATTAATGATCTGGTTTAAAATTGTTAACTGTAAGATAATTTTACTGATGTATTTTACAAAGGAGTGCTACAGTCAGCCAGGTGGGGGGAGTATGGTTTTAAGACAGTAGGAAGCAGAGCAAAAAATCCTCAGTACGAGGATTTCACGTTAAGACAATGTGTGTAGCCGCGTCTCTGGTCTTCCAGTGGTCACCCAACAACAAGTGGTGAGATTGATAACAAGATATTATCTAAAAGTAAGTGTGGATGATAGAGAAGCTGGAAAAGATTGTCTGTATATAACCTAAAAGTAAGGGCATGTGAAAACAAAAAGCTGTAGGCAGTGTTCTTCTAAGTCTATGAATTCGGTAACCCCAAATGATTGTCCTGTGCAACTGAAAACCAGGGTGAGGACATCTGGGGTCCAGTGATTGAGATTTTACTGTGTCATGCAGATAAGAAGTTATTACATTCTAAATTCCAACCCAAACGATATAATATGAGAATAGCCCATTGCAGAAAAAGGAGGTACCTACAAGTAGTAGTTGTAAGTATTCTCCATTCTTCTCATTTGTTACTCTTGTCCCTTTTCCTGCTTCCATCTCAGAAGATGAAGGTTCACTGGGAGCACTGTACAGTGATCCCTAAAGCAATGTCATTGCAAGGTCAGGCAAATCGTATCTTCTCAGAAGCTAGTTATTGTGAACAAGAGGTATATGAAAGCTCCTAGGAATATGGTGTCACTCAGCCCCCATTTAACTGAAACTTCTAAATTGCACACCTGAACCTACGACAGAGCTCGCTAAATCTGGCAAGTTAGAATGAACTAAAAACCTGAAGAGGCTTTCATGAAATGCATAGGGGTGTTGGGAGCCTGAAATCATTTCTGTTAAACGGTGCTGAAGGCAAAACTAACTCCTCCTCTCCACCATCTGTGGATTTTTACAATGTCTTGTGCACGTTGTGTTAGGTAACTTTCTGGTAACTGACAGCAAACACCCATGAACACAAACTTCTCATGTAGGTCAGACTGGAGGGAAGCAATTCCTCTCCTTCAAGAGGCAAGGGAAACTATTCCAGATTTATGACCTTATGTAGAGGCACCTTTATGCCTTTTCAGTTTAGGAGAGGCTGAGAGAGCTGGGATTACTTACCCTGGAGAAGAGAAGGCTCCGGGGAGACCCCACTGTGACCTTCCAATATATAAAGGGGGCTTATAAGAAAGATGGAGAGAGACTTTTTACTAGGGTCTGTAGTGACAGGACAAGGGGCAATGGTTCTAAACTGAAAGGGTAGATTTAGATTCGATATAAGGATGAAATTTTTCATGATGGTGAGATGTTGGAACACGTTGCTCAGAGGACTTGTGGCTCCCTGTCTCTGGAAGCGTTCAGAGTCAGGTTGGACAGGACTTTGAGCAACCCTATATAGTGGAAAATGTCCCTGCCCATGGGAGGGGGCTTGGAACTAGATGGTCTGCAAAAGTTCCTTCCAACCCAGCCCGTTCTGTGATTCCAGCAAGGTCAAGCATCGTATCAGTACTCGCCCATACAATACACCGGCATCCAACCATGAGCTTCATGCACTGTGCTCATGCATTTGTGTGTTAAATGCCATGCTGCCTTGGAGGCTTCCTGCTAACATACTTTGCTCTGCTCTCCTTTCGTTCCAGTAGAGTTCTGAAGTATAAATAAGGCATGTTAGCAAGACAGTATTTCTTGTGCAGCTCAACACATTTTGAAATAATCAAGATGTTTAAAGAGAGATGAAATTGTAGGAGAACTAGAGGATTACAAATCATAACATAATTTTGAAGTTGTAATGAGAGTAAGCTGCACAGGAAGGTTTCTTTACAATTATTGTCATGAGAATGAAGTAACACAGTGATCATGTTTCATGTATTCTGTGAAAAATGATAATAAACTGTACTCCTTTGACCTTATTAATGTTCTGTAATTTGACTTGCTGGCTATTTGCATTTTTCTTTGCTTACAGCTTTAGTAACCTGTGAAGAATAGGTGGAACTGTCAGTGAATCTAAACATAACAGAATGCTGAAAAGGTCAGAAATATCAAGAATGATAATTCTGATACCTCCTTCTCATGACAAAGACTGTAGCAAAACAGCACAACGTGAATCTATTGCAGTAGCAAAGGTTGCTACAAAAATGGAAAGTATAATGTTGCTATATTTATTGAGAAGTGTAAAGGAGAGCACACTTTTTCTCTTGTAGTTCCTTGAATATTCAAGTAGTGTTTATTTTTTACCTCTTTATAAGCAAATATGCACAACGCTCCTTTCATTTTCTTATTTTACTCTAGAAATAATAGTTTGTGTGTGTGTGTGTGTGTGTGTTTGTTTGTTGTTTTGTTTGTGTGTTTGTGTGTTTTTTCTAACGGAAGGACCCCCTGCTAGGTATTTAAAGATGGAGACTGTATTTTGTACTCTGCAGAAGCTTTTCCAGTTCTGCATGCCAAACAAATTTCTTACAATGTATTTTGGCTAAGTAATTGAATATATTTTCAAAAATACCATGTAACCAGCATGAAAGCTTTTAAGTGAAATAAGTAGAAAAACCTCCTAAAAAAGATGAGCTTTCTTCTTCTTCTTTTTTTAAGTATATGTTGTATGTTAATGGAGATAAAGAGTACATAATATGTATCTTAATTTCCACACACAAATACACACATATATAAAAAGTCCACCAAATTATTTTTATTTTAAGTCTTTCATTTGTTATGGTTTTGAGAGGGCTTTTTTCGTAAAGAAGTAAAATATTATATAGTTTTCTGTTGTTTGTAAACCTGCATCTCATTCAATTCTTTTCTCATTCCAGAATGCTTATAATTGTAAGAATACAATTGGAAGCTTCCCAAAATTGTGTATCATGTGATATTTGTAACAATTATTCTTATGTCTTAGATTTTTTTTAAGTGTAGATAAGTGCTAAATTTAAACAGATCAGTTTTCTTTTGGGCGTGCGTTTACCCTTCAAGTCAACCAAACATTCTTTTCTCACAGATGCACTTTAATTTCAAATTTAATATTTTGAAATGTTTAAGATGTGTTTGGTAGCTCTAAACTGCAAAGCAACAGCAGCAACAAGAACACATCATTCACTATAAGCCATGGATTAATCCAGTGAAGGAAGGTTGCAGATTCCTCTTTCCTACCTGTTGGGTTTTCTTTACCCATCCTTCATTTAATGCAAGGATGAATTGGAGAGTAGGAGTATGACGAAACAGATTTAGGCCTGCTATTCTTTCAGCAATATTTTTTGTTTATTTTGTTTATCCTTTATGATAGCACAGTTGGGTTCGAGTTGCTGATATCTGATATCTGTGATATCTGTGTGCTGATGATCTGTATGCTGATATCTGTGATATCTGTGGCATTGCTACATCTCTTCTGCTTCTTGATCTGGACAGATGTTGAATGTCACCTGGAGCTGGAAAGGGATTATATTTAGAATATTGTATTTTTGCGTTGCAGTGGACAGTGAATTTAGAAAATTGATTGGAATGATGTACAGATTAATGATGACAGATGGGATGTAGTGTAGAATGTTCCTGGATCCAAGAGTTTTACCTATAATTTTAAATAATGTTTGGATTATTTCTGTGACGTCTCTTCAACTGGATATGCTTTTTCTGGAAGGGTGTGTGAAAGAGGGACTTAACAGAACAATTTCAAAGCATAATTTCATATATAGTCCTTTTCATGGAAAATTCAATCCATGAAAGAAAGCTAAGACAAATTCCATGGTAGTAGCTGAGAAGCTTACATTATTTTACCAAGTAAGTTGAGCATTACCTACCTGTTTTCTTGTCCTGTAGATGGGTGCTTGATAAGTCTGGCATAACTTTAAAACACAGAAAAAAAATTACCTAAAAAAACTTCAGATGTCAAAGGTTTCAATTTCAGTAGTATTTGATAAATTTATCTGTATGGCTGATGATCCTCAGGCCAATTAATTCATGGTGTTAAGCAAATATGTACAAAGCAGTGAACTGACTACCTGTCCGGGCCTTCAGAGGATGGTTGAATTTTTCTTTTGTTCTCAGTCTGTAGGGCACATTTGGAGAGTTTTATGTTACCGAGACCATACTGAAATTCTTTCCTGTGTCGTATTTCATAGTTTTTAGCACTTCAGAGTAAAGTGATAGTTAATAATACTGAAACATTACAAGATTCACAAAATAAACACAAGTGATTAAAAATGACTCAAACTACTATCTTAAATAAAGACTGGCCATTTTGTAGAAGGCAAAAAGTATATTCATTCTTGGAAGCAGTCAACCAACGGTCTCAGAGAATACAAATATTCTGAGCTTAGGAGGTGGTGTCAGAATGCCTTCTCATGGAAGGGATTCCAGTGCTTTTGTACTGATGGACTGCACATTCAGTTGGACAAACAGTTGCTGCTTTCTGCTCTACAATGCACAATCAGGCTTTATTTTGGATTTTTTCCAAAAAAGTGCTGTTTTTCATGCTAGTCCCTTCACAACTCCACATACATCTCGCCCCCATCTTATTTTATGCACAAACATACCTCTAACCCACACAAAGCAGCAGTTATCACATTTTTATTGTTATACATAATTTACACCTAAATGCTGAATCTAGCAGCTGAGTCTGTAGAAAATGTTGTATACGCTAAAGAAATGAACCCTACCTCAGTTTAAGATTTCTCACATAGCTGGTGCTTTATCTTCCCTCATTTCGGGTCTTGGCAGGATGGGAGGTGTCTCTCTTGCTGGTGCGAAGTTTGCCACCAGCTCCATGTAGCTGTCACCACTGGGAACGTAGAGCCCGAGAGTGATTTGAAATATGTGAGGAAGATGCACGCTGGAGGAGTGGAGGACAGTTAATTAACTCCTAAAAGATTTTTACCAAAAACATCTGCAATTTGCTTTTGCTGAGTTGTATGCTATTGTGGTTATTATGCTGTTGTCATTTGTTCCGTATTCCTTATAAATTCTTAATTTGGAATTGTATGATGAGTTTTCAGTTATCTCAGTGTGAATTACAGCAATTTTCGAGGATGTCTTGTTTGGCAGCTACTGTTATTTTCTACAGCATTCAAATGACAAATTATATTGCCACATAAATTATACCATTAGTTTGCTATTAGTTTGTAATTAAAAATGGCTTAATCTGTACATTACAGATCTTACAGATGGAAAAAACAGACTCAATAAGAGTCTACTCTCGTCACACAGAAATGCCTTTTGAATAAAGCAGAAGAGCAAGAGGGTTGACAAATGAATTTAATACAAATGTATATGGCTGTGATTGCTTAGTGTTTGTAAATGACCAAGCAACTGACGCAGCTCGTAGTGCAGAAAAACACATTGATGCTAATTTCACCATTTTACAAAGTTATGCTGCAATAATGTGTATTTTTATCTTGTACTCTTCAGAGAATACATTTGTAAATCAAAAAGAAATGTTAGGTTTATGTCAAATACTACACAGTGCCAATTCCATAAGGAATTTTCACCCAGGTTTGAAACTAAAGGTATTAACTGCTGCTGTGTTTTGATGTTAGAGTGGCTAAGTGGGAGCTCATCTAACACATTTATTAATAAATCCTCTTTATGCGAGTGCCATATAGGTCCTAAAAAGTGTCAAGATAATGAAGAAGAGGAAGGGAATTGAAGGGAATGCAGCAGATATTCAAAGCCCACTGGCATTCATAAAACAAATACAGGTGGGACATAAACCGCAGAAGAAGATATGTGAGGAAATTGCTTCTAAAGTCAAAATGAGCGTTTTGATCCAGTGCTGCTGGATCTGAAAAATCTGAACAATAACTTCTAAAGATGAGGCTAAATTCCAAGGATATTCTTTGTTTTACACGATAAACCTGTGACCATTATAAACGCGTTTAAGTAATCCAAGAAACACATCGTCTCTGTTTTTCTTTGAGAAACTGGGCAAGTTAGATGCTGAAGTACATCTTAATAAATCTTCCTTTTATTTGACAGAGGGTCTGAGTGGAACCTTAAAGAAACTAAAGCATCTTTAGGGAGATGTGATCTCACAGCGAATCAGAGTCAGAGAATTTTTCCTTTTAAGCTTTCAGTAGCTGATCACACTTTTAAAGTATGTGCTGTTTAAAACTGCTTTGCTCACCAGAATATTTGATTATGCACGCGTTATAGGAAGATTTTCAGAGATAAAAATGTTAGATGTCTTACTCTAACTGAAAGTCAGAAACACTGGTTGCTTAATAGCTGTAGAAGAATCTTTCTCAGATGGCAGTTGTTGTGAATAATACACAGTTGCATACAGGCATGTTTCCCTTGTTCTCGCCCAGCTCCACCAGCAGACGCTGTTCCAAGTGACCACTCTAGAAATTTCTACTTTTGAAAATGTATTTTTACCTGTGTGAAACATAAGGTTGACAGGTGTCATCCTTTCTAGGGCAGGACTTGCTTTGTAGCCCTCCTGCTTCAACCTACTCTGCTCCAGCACCTGCATTTTGTTAATTGCTAGTGTTGCGTAACGTATCTGCTGGGGGAGAGACCTTGGTGCTGTGCTGTTCTGCAGTGATCCATGCCTGCTAGTGGGAGTCTGTCCTGAGCCATATACTCCATCACCGGTCTGTACCACATTATTCAGCGTGCAGGCATCTCATAGCATATGCTGTAATCTGTGGGATGTTCTTTTTCAGAATGTAAGCAAAATGGCAAGTCTGGAAGCATCTCTTCAGGCTGTGGTTGTTTTTAGCATTTCTCTGCAGAAAGAAACTCAAGCGTTGGTGCAGATATCAAAATAAAATGGTAAAATTCTTGATCATTGGTTCTTTCTTTTCAAACTTCAGCTGGCTAACATTGTTTTAGTATGAGAATAGAGGATAACAAAACTGGCTTTTCTCTCTGTTAGCACTGGACAGAAACTACTTTTTTAGTAGTGATGATGATGACTTGAGCTTGCAGTAATTCCACAGCTATTTGTCGCTTAAATAATTTGTCTTTGACATGAGAAAGGAATGACGGGTGAAATGATGCCTCAGACTAATTGTTACCTACTTGAATCCGATATGAGAGTGTTTGTCAGCATATGATACCTTTTAAGTCTATGAGAATTGCACAGCTACTATAAGCATTGCCACAATATATTACCTTAGATACCTAGCTGAGGTATAGCTCTTCAGTGTCTGAGAATGTTTTTTTATCTTCCCTTAGTACCTTACATCATTTGCAAACTACTTTCCAGCTATAGAGGATGTGGTGTTTTGGTTTATTTTGGGTTCCGATAGATGTCCTAGAACAGATCTGAGCATATAGAGGGTTAACCACAGTTGTTTAAACAGAAACATACTTTCTGCTGCCAGAACTGGTCAATAAAATCCCAGTAAGTACACACTAGAAAAATTGTGAGATACCACATGGCTTCCGTGACATAGGCTTCCACTTTCCTGAGTGCAAGACTTCATATCAGTGCTGTTAACTGGAAACTTTAAAGGTAGAGAAGAACTGTTTTGTTCAAACAACCAGCTACCTGAATCATCCCTTTATGTATATGTGGCTTTCTTGCACCTTACCAGTGTAGCTAGTTAGGGTAGCTAGGATGAAACTAGCGTAGCTTCTCTTGTGTATCTCTGCTTTCTATTTGAAATCCCTTAAAATTGTTTTCAGAGGCTTTAATTAGACTATGAGAGATAAAGTTAATGCAACTAGACTTTCTGTGTGCATATGCTCACCATATGCAAGTCTATTTTTATAACACAAAATCTTGGAAGGTTACAGCCTTATGGAAATGTCTGTCAGTTATCATTCAGAATTCGCTGCTACTCACATAGAAATGTTATGTTGACATCTGGCAGATAGCTCAATAGTTACTTAAAATCAATATACTTCAAGATTTCTTCCCCAGGACAGGAAAAATCTATATTCCTTTTTAAACAGGATTTGATAGCTAGGGAAGTTGTAGCAGTGGTGTTTGTGGATGTCGGATGCGATGACAATGCCATCAGCCTCTTAAAGGCTGTGAATGTCTCCTGAGCCACTCTAGCTTCTTTAGGTCTGACTCGAGCAAATCTTGTTTGTAACGTGAATCCAGTATCATGTACCCAGGACTCATATACCATAATCATGTATCCATAAATTTGGTAGAAAGAAGGTTTAATCCATCTTCTAAAAACAAAGCCAATTACTCCTGCCTGCTATTTTAGATCTACTCAAGATTCATGTCCTGGCGTTTGTGTAAGTTCTTTAAGAACTCTCTGTTAAAATTCAGCCGTGTTCCAGTTGTTCAGAGTTGGAGAGAAGAAGCCTGTGTCTATTATGTGGGGGGAAGTGGGCACTCAAACACTCTTCAGCTTCTTTGGCAAAGGAAACCACTTATGAATTCCCTGCAAGTACTGGGATAAAATTAATTTTTATATGTAATTTACCAGTACCTAAAGGGGGGCTACAAGAAAGCTGGAGAGAGACTCTTTATCACAGTGTAGTGATAGGACAAGGGGTAGTGGCTTTAAACTAAAAGAGGGTAGATTTAGATATTAGGAAGAAATTGTTCACAGTGAGGGCAGTGAGGCCCTGGCCCAGACTGCCCCGAGAAGCTGTGGGTGCCCCATCCCTGGCAGTGCCCAAGGCCAGGCTGGATGGGGCTTTGGGCAGCCGGGGCTGGTGGGAGAACTTAAAAGTCGTCAATCCGAAAGCCCTGCTGGAATAAACATCGCTACGTTCTCTCCTCGGTTAGTGTGACTGCCCAGGCTTGGTTCCCATCGCTGCCTCCCTCTCTCATTATCCCTTGTTGCCTTGGGAAAGGCCCTTGACCAGGTGCCTGTAAAGGAGCACTCTCCTTCCGCATTCAAAGCAATTCTGCGTATAACCATGTGCAACTGAAAAGTGTGTAATTCCAGGGCAAGAGTAAACGGTGCTTTATGCAGGTTACGATGTGAGAATTATGAGAGAATTCATGTTACAAGATGCACTGTGGTAGCTAGCCGTAGGACATTTCTTGAGAGCTCTAGAGTCCACCTTTTGCTGTTGCTGGTGTTTGCAGCCTTACAGAAATAGCTGCAGAATGTTAGCTGTTACTGTCATTCATTTTAAACACCGCAGAAATACAGTGATTTGATCGGAGTCAAATGATGCCATGCTTAAAGCAGTGACAGCTGCTGGATGCCCTGACATCACCTACCCGTTGTGTTGCTGACAAAGGTAAGCCGGCAGTAGCACATGGGGCTTGTTTCTAAATGATTCAGACATCTTTAATTTCATTTTCAACAAATGATTTGTAGCGTATGCACAGCATAACCTAGTGCGGAGCTCCTTGCAGTAACACTTAACAAACTTGGAAAGTATCTGTAGTATATCCAAAGAAATACTTGCTAGATTTAATAATTTTAACTCCAGCATGTAAGCTGGGTGTATAATGGATGGATCACTGTTTGACATCTAAGTATTTTCAAGAGACGCTAAGTTTATGTCACTGTTGAAACTGAGATTAAAACTGCATGTGTCTTAATACTATATGAAGCAAAGCCTAAATACTTTTGAGAACTGTTTAAAAAACAAGCACAAATTAAGTGTATATATACATGAATATATAATATAGATAGATACACAGTAGTAGTATATTGTATGTGTGTGTGTATCGCTCTCATCCTCTGTGCATAAATAAATATAATTTGACATTAGGAACTCCCCTTGCACACAAATGTTAAGTTACAGCTATCTGTGTCTGTCACTGTTTTTCTTGCAACGAGACTAGCAGTAGGGTAGGGGGATTTAAAAATGCCTTTCACCTAGGGTCTCCAGGAAGAAGCCTTCAGTCTGGGAAAAAAATGGAGCAGCTACAGGCTTCTGATAGCCTACACAATTAGTGTAGGGAATAAATAAAAGAAGTATAGATGTTTTCATTATAGAAATCTCTGTGTGCTGTTTTGTGATACACATTCCTGTATGGGACTGTAGGCCTTGAATATCTGTTTTGTATTCCTCTCAGAAAATAGAGTAGCATAACGGAAAATTTGCAAGTTACTTGGGAAGAAGAAATGCAGTTTCTTGAGCTGACAGTTTCTTAAAGCTGTGAGCCTTGATGTTTTAATCTCATGCATTGTGATAGTGCTTGATATTCATAACTGATAGGCTTGATAAATTATTAACAAGGAAGGTGAAGATGATGAGAAAACACAAGGGGAGCTTTGCATTTCACACCTTGTACTCAAACCTTCAAGTTTAATTTTCACTTTTTGCACCAAGAACATTCCTTGGAGGAAGACATGACTGGATCACATATTGCCACAAGCTGGCTTTAATCAATTTAAATACATTTATACAAAACAGACAGACAAACAAAAAACCACACACAAAACCAGTAACAACAACAAGAAAACTGCCGAGTTAGCTTTCTAAAACCCCAGTTTTAGTAAAGGCAGCAATATCAGTGCTTGAGATTCAGAAGAGATCCATTTAAAACCGATATAAATATAAGTTTGTACTCAATCTATGGGATGAATCTTGTCATTTCTGTATAAGTAAAATAACAAATATATCAAGATAGAACTACAGTTTAAAAATATGCATGTCCTAGTTGCATTATGGAAAGAAAATCTCATAGGACAGCTTAAAAGAGAAGGCCAATAAAAAATTAAACTGAGGCAGCAGCTTGGAAACACAATTCAATTTATTCTAATTTGTAGCATTATAAATATTTTACTTATAGTTCAGAAAACTGTATTAATGTGAGATTGGAGTTCCCAAGTTGTTTTTGAGGTGAAACTATTAGCTGTCTTTGTGCAATCATAACAATTTTCTTTCTGTTCCATGAACCAATTTCAATTAATATACATATATATAAGCTCTCACACAAGTATCACACATAAGAGTGTGCTACATATCATCGTATTTACTCAGATGTGAATTTGGGTTCTAACTCTTTTCATTAAGTGTAAAATAGAACTACAGACTGTAGAACGATGACACAAGTTAATTGCTCAGGAGATAGCAGTGATAACTTGCATTGGATTTCCTGCATTAATGAGAGGGATGGAGGAAGAAGAACCAGAATAGCTGTCTCTAGTTTAATAGCATCTTGCCTGCAATGTGTATATAGAATTCCTGATGCTATGGGTAGCGCCGCTGAATTCAGTTCACTCGTAGTCACCAATTGTTCACATACCTTATGTGTAAAAGGATATGAATGACCTGCTAAATTATGTTGCTGTCAGATTTTCTGATTATTAAGGATATCATTGATACTAGTGAAATGTTTCTCATACTTTTTCACAGTTTGCGAGGGGAGTTTAAGTTAAATATTACCATGTTATTTTCAGCAGCTTGATTCACTCGAAAAGACCTGTGCTAAGAAACTCATGATGTTCTGACATGGTGACATTCTGAATGTCTTTAAAAATGCTTATGAGGACACGTGGTGTGGGGAAATATTACAGTTTAAAAGAGCTAAGGCTTACAAACTTTCCAGTTACTTCTTCTGTGTGAACTATTCTTGTAGAAACAGTATGTTGAAGAACGGATTTCACAAGTATTTTAAGCTGTGGTCTCTGTTGTTTAGGAGCTCCTGCTGTTTACCATCTGTGTGTTTGCACGTCTTATTGTTTAAATATAGTACAGTTTAATAAGCTGTAATTACAAATGTGTGGCATAAAGAAAATACATTATCTTCCTTTAAAATTAATTCCTGATGTATAAAATCCTATTCATTAAAATTCCATTCCTACACATCAAATTAAAAGAAAAGAGGGTGACTAAGATTTAAAAATGTTGAGATGTTTCTAAAAAGAAAACGAGCAATTTTTTTGTTGCATATTGTTATAGCTGCTGCTGGTGTCTGGTGTCAGTCCACGTTTTGTCAGGTTAGTAATGTCAGGAAATCACGCAGATCAGACATGTCGAAGTTGCAGTGAAGATTTGATATGATGAAGGACAGCTTCAGGCTCAGTGACAGAGTCGATTGGGCTTCTTGTCTGTGTGGCGCAAGCTGAACACAGCATCTCCAGCAAGGTGTTCGTACCTGTGTGCCAATGGCCTCATCTAGGCCAACACCAGGCTTAGGTAGCCTTTGAAAGAAGGCGGCTTGTATATTTAGTCTACTGGAAACTCTTGAAGAAGAACAAGTTGTGAATATTAAAAAATGTAGCTTTGTAAAAAATGTAATTTTTAAGGATTCACCTGCTTTTGTAGCATCTTGGAAAAGTTTTGGTACCCTTCTATCTGTGCAACATAAATTAAACTGGCAGCCTGTTTTTTTGGTTTGTTTTTGTTGTGAATGGACTGTCTTCTGTAGAGTTGCTTCCAACTTTGTGAACAGTTTAAATGAAACAGGTCTCTTTCAAGACTTATTTGTAGAATGGAGATGATACTTTCTACAACAAACGTTAACAAAATGTTTTGAAACAGAAATGTTCATGGAAGTGGAAATAGAGTTCTCATTCCAGACAAATAGTTTACATTTAACAAAAACAAACTAATGACAAGGTGTGATTTCTCTTTTATTCATATGTATAGTAAGCAGGGGAACCTGATGAAGTATTCTGGCACTAATTCTGTTTAAGTGGATTACAGCAAATTTTACACAGTGAAGAAAAATACATTCTGTTGTAAAAGCATTCTGTAGTAGAAAAAAACAACAACACTGTTTTGCTAGAACAGCCTTTGGTATTAAATGAAAATGGCAAAATTAATATATCACTTGCAAAATGTTATCTAACTCAGTTCTCCTCAGCCAACAAGGGTGGGTGAAAATCCAGAAGAGAATGAAAATCAGAGAGAGATGGAAGGGCTCAGTGTTTAGGAAAACAGAAGTCATTTTTTTGGTTCAGGCTTTCACTTCATCTCTCAGGAGTAATGTGATATTCTTGTCCCTCATGGAGCAAGGAGGAAATAGGTCTTCTTTCCTGTTAGCAAACTTGTGATCGGGGCAAGAGTTTGCACCGCTGGTAGCAACTTCTACCTATCAGTAGCGTACAGTTACAATTAGTGTGTGGTCTTCAGTAAGGCTCATTAAATTACACATTTGACTCAGCTTTGTTCTCATTTACATTTCTTTCAGTGTAGGTGAGCATTCTGACTCTGGATGTTACTCGGTGACCTAATCTGAAAGAAACGTGACACAATATTTTGTTATCATATATCAGACAATGAAAATCTTACTGTAGTAGAGGAAAGATAAATCTTATCTTCTCATGAAAATGAATACTAACTTTCTAGTAATCTCTTTTTTCATCCTTCAGAATATCCTTTTCCTGATATCAGCTGACTCTATTGAGTACTTTTAAGTGACTATGTTAAAGACTGAATTCTGTTCAATATGGCAATATGAATATTATATTGATGGCAAGCTTGTATTGGCTTCATCAGAAGGAAATCTGTAATTCTGAATGAAATCTATAATTCTGAAAGAAGATACTGTACTACTGTCTAGCTCTGATCAATTCCTGATGCATTCAGTTGTTGATGGGAAATACTGTATGTGGTAAGATTGAATAGAATAGAAAATAATACTGTTCAGAATGAATGAAAATGCACAAAAAAGCGACCTGAAAATAATTAAATATACAATAGTAGAATAATTCTCTCTTTTGAGTAATACCGTTCATTTAAGATCTATTACATTAAGCAAAATGTAAATTAGTTTCTATGGTACATTACTAGAATTTGTGGCTGGTAGAAGACAATCTGTAAAAATACTAGTATTGATATTGCTACTGGGGATAATTTTAAAAATAGGATACAAAGCATTTTTCTCTCTCCTGAGAAATAGGCTGGTGAAAAAATCACACAGTGAAATAAGAATGAGAAAAGGAGAATGCTAAGAATGTTGTATGATTTAATAACACTCCTGAATTGCTTTGTTGGCTAGCTAATGAAGCATGGTGCCAAATTTCAATGCTGACATAAGTCAGCATATTGCCAGCTAACATTTGCAATAACAGGGTTACAAGTCCAGGAAAGGGGGACTGTTAACTAGTAAATATGTTTCAAAAAAGGGGAAGAATCAAGTACATTAGTTTCTGTTCTCTGTAAATATCAGGTTTTACGATTGCTGCTGCATATATTACAGCGTTTATACTGTCTAGGGGGTCTAATACATTGTTTATTACAAATACATGAACATAGACTTCACCAAAATTAGATTTTCAACAATAAGATTTCTATTGCTGTGACAATACTTAATAAACCTATGCTCTTCCAAAATGTATAAAACAGAACTATTCTAATTTTCTTATCTGAAATATTTATTGTTGAAATTCTTAATGGTGCAGTTCAGTTGTTTAGCATGTTATAATTACCTAGCTTTCCTCACAGATACTCAGGTTTCTTTGTGAGGACATTAGCATATCCATTTAATATCATTATCCTAATGACCACATATGGTCATTGTTTCGGTTGCTAATTATTTTAACCAGGTAATGTTTAAACATGTCACTAGAATTAAAAAATACACATTTTAAAATAAATAGCTTAGAGCCAAGCACTAAACTACTCTAATTTTGCTAAATTTTGCCATTGGTTGTATAAGACTGCTGCCTGCTATCATAATTTCAATCTTAATTTTTTTTTTTTTTTAATTGAAACTGATAAGAGTATAAGAAGGATTTTGGTCGCTATGAATAGCAGATAAAAGATCAGAAATCAGACACCTGACTTAATCCAGTTTGAGAATAAATTGAATGTTTTGCTGCATATCAGTTCTGGAGAAAAAAAAAATATATATATATATATATATATATATCCATGTTCTACTTTGATACCAGTAACCTCGTAGAGAACGCACAGCCGAGACCATGTGTAATGAATGGGATGTTTCTCTTCTTGGTCTTCAGTAGTAAGCCACTTAGGCTTTTGAACTCCTCAGACTGTACTTTATCAAAGACATAAAGAAAAAAGGCAGACGAAAAACAATGTAGGCTTAACTAGGCCATGTTTAACTGATCTGGCAACAACCCATCCAGTCTTTTCTTCTGACTCCTCAAGAGCTAGCAGTTCTCAGTTGCATCATGGCTCCAAAGAGCCTACTGCTTGCCCTTTGAAAGAGCTTTAACAGGATGAAGACACAGAAGAATGGTGGCAAAATCTTCCTGGCTGAAAAAGCAACAATAAGCATAAGATTTTAGTAGAATAAAAATCCAATTTTGCCATGATGAACAAGAGCTTTTGTAGAGTAATTGGGTATGACGAAGAAAATGAGCACTAGTACCTCTCAAACCACATGACTCACTGTAATTCTCTTTTTGCTCTTTCCTGTTCTATATCCATAAGGAAGTCATCTTCAGTGAAATAATTAGGGAGCAGAAATCTTCAAGAGCCCTCTCTCCTCTGCTGATCTCAGTGACTTCCTCCTCAGCATTCAAGTTACAGGGCATGTGTTTCAGCGATTACTGCAGGAGTGACATTGCATAGATATTTTGAAACCAAAGCAAAGTTCAGAGTGTTCTCCCACCATTTTGCAAAGTTAAAGGAAAAAGTCTTCCAAATACGGTTCATTCAGAGTTATAAATTAATGCATCTGGTTTATCTAGGTTATTTGTTTGACAGCCTTTTATAGGACAGACTATTGAAGTTCCTGTGAAAATTGATGGTTTTCTTTCTCTGCAAGCATAAATACTTTGTTTTTCATTAGATAATTTTAACTACAGTAATAAGGTTTTCTAGGTGACCTAACATACTTGTATGGATAAAATGATGAAAGTAATCAATGGAGAATGGTAAGAGTAAAGTAAAAAATAAACTAGATTTACTGGCACAAAATGTTATTGACCTAGTGAGATCAGATTGTATTCCTTATTGCACCCGAGGGAGTATAATTTAATCTGTACTCACTTGCAGTGGCTGAAAATACTCTTTGGTTCTTCATATACCAAGTATCTCTTTTTTTTTTTTTTTCCTCTTTCTTTAAAAGTTGGGTGTTTTTAGAACAGGCATCTACATCAAGTCCTTTTCAGTTTGAGTGCATTACTGTGCCCCGATGAATCCAGTTCTTATATGTTATCACACAGTCATAAAGATTTGTGGAACCACTGGAGGTGGTGAAGTCTAATCTTCCACTCCAGCTGTGACTAGCATTACATCAGGTCAGCCATGGCTTTGCCCAGCCAAGTCTTGAAAGCCTCCAAAGCTGGAGATCGTATAATCTCTATGATGCACCACCTTACTGTGAGAAACACTGGTGAAGTTTTTTCTTGATGTCCCAACTGAACCTACTAAATTGGCCTTTGTTATCTGACACTACTGAGAAGGGTTTGGCTCTGTCATCTTGCAACTACTCTTGAAGTAATTGTAGGCTACGACTGCATTGCCTCAGCCTCTTTGCCAGACTGTGCAAGCCCTGTTCCCTCTGCATCTCCTCCGAGGTCATGTGCTTCGGTCCCCTTATCACCATGGTAGCCAGCTACCCATATACATTACCTTTTTATACGAGCTCTTCTGCTTCAGATACTCCTGTCAAGTGTTAACACTAGATACGTGAAAAAGATTTAGAGCTATAGGCTTTTTGCATTAATCACTAATATTAAATCAGTTGGCTAAATATTGTTGCATTGGCAGAAATTCAAGACTGTCTGAAAAGGATGCAAAAACTGATCTCAGCTTGAATAAAGCTAGAATGCTGGCCTGAGATCTCATGAGGGGTTCTTTAATGAGAAGGAAACTGTAAGGAAGTGAACCATTTTTTTGTAAATTGGCACCATAAGTGCCTTAAATATGTTCCTGTTTATATAATCTGGAAAATTAAAATATACTTTTGAAAAATGTCCCAATGCCCTGTGCCTTACTCTAGGCTTTGGGGTCACTGGGAAGAGAAGAGAAGAGAAGACAAAGGGCCAATGTGGGAGAAATAAAGGAAAAAGGCATGTATCATTGAACTCCTCAACAACATGACAGGAGACCAGGATTGTCACACAGCTTGTTCTTCTGCTTTTATCACAGTTATCTCTAGGCATAACTTATCCTGGTAGGCAGTATTCCTGGAATATTTAAGGCAAAGCAAACAAACAAGCAAACACACAAAACCTTTGCTTGAGTTGTAGGAATAAATTTTAAGAACCTACCTGAAAAAATGCGTTACGAGCACTCCTGCTCAGTAAAAGCTTCTTAAAGGTCTTTCATACATGATGGGGTAAATGAATTTCAATCTTCTCTCTTTTATCTCTTCCATATATATCCCAGTTTTGATGGTTGTTCTTTCTCTGGTGAATGGTGCCAATGCCTTCTTAGTGCATTAGTTTTAGATGGCTATTAGTGCTTGCTTACTTAGTCAATGGATATACAATTTATCGTGAGTGCTTGCATATACATTAAAGTATTCAACACATTACACACTAGAAAATCAGGCTAAGTACTTAAATTATGAAGATCTGTCATAAAAGTCACTTTTTACAACTTCATTTCAGTATCCTTGGAGATGCATGTATTTTGATATAGACTTTAATCATGTGATCGAGTGCTGTTGATTCATTTTTGCTACAGAATTCTCACCTCATTTAGAATTGTGCTTGCTTAGTGAGTAACTGCTCAGTAGACCTGCTTATCTTTATGGTGGCAAGCATCACTAATTCCAAATTACACCTGTTCTGAAGAAACAGTTATTTCTGTGTGAGCTGTTCTGGTCACTACTGGATTGTCATAACAGTTCACAAACGTTAACTAGTTTTCATTCATCCAGTCGCATGCCTTGATATGTAGGGTGTTATTTTCATTTTATAGCAAATAAAGAGAGAGGTTTAAAATCAACTTATATGTTGATTAGGGGACAGTATTGAGAAACTTGTAGGATCTCATTTCTTCAAATTGTTTAGTGCAATGTAAGAATTCAGCTGTTCCAAATACAGTGTGATCTTCACATGCCATCAGTCGTAAATCATGAACACAAGCAAACTGAATTAAGTTTGTACGTACAACTTGTGTGCCGTGGCCTAACTTTTGAGCGTTTGACTTGTCTCAACTTTTTGTTAGCGTAGGTTTCTGTGTGCAGGTTGTAAGTTGTTTGGGTTCTTGGATTTAAAAAAAAAAAGGAAGACGAAAAAATCTTACTGATTCTATAGTGTGGCAGCTAACATCGGGAAGGTGAAAACTCGAGATCACCTTACAAGTGTCTGTTGCTAAGCTGACAGCTGTATTCCTCAGCGAACTGTCATCTTTTGTTTGTAGCAACAGAGTTGGAGTGAGGGGTTTCAGATATGTCTGCTGCTGGAAGAATAAAGGTGAAATGTAAAAGGAGGAGGAGCTCTTCCTGGTGATGAGGACAGTCGAGCATTGGAACAGTTTGCCAAAGAGGTTCTGTAGTGTACAGCCTTGAAGAACTGAATAAAGCTCTGAGCACCCTGGTCTGATGTTGCAGCTGGCCCTGCTTTGTGAAGGTTAGAGATCACCTGAGGTCTCTTCTAATCTGATTTGTTCTATGATCTGCATTTTCCCCAAGCAGATCTTTTCAGCCTATTGTATTTCTGTCCGTTCCAAATCTCACTTCCTTATCCCTGATCTATTCTTCTCACATAGCCCATTTCCTCCTTATCAGTCCATTCGTGTTGCCAGGAAAGGTTGCACTCCCTGATCCATACAGTCATCCTGCCACCTAACCTAACCTCATCTCCCCTACTGTCAACCTAAATTCGTATTCTTACAGCCTGTCTGAAGCCTATTTCCAGTCTAATTCTTTCAATCTGCTTATCTCTTCCCTTGCATTACTGCACAGATTCCTTTATGCTCATTTACTTATTCTTCCCTGCTGATGTGAATTAGGCAGCTTCCTAGTTTTAAGAAAGCCTCATGTTTCTTGATCAAATATTCTGAAAAAAGCACACTTTGGAACATCAAATGGAACTCCCGTCACAAGATTATCTTTTGTCAAACTTTAACTTTATAATCCTAATTTTCAGAGCAGGGCCATTCAGTTAAGTCCCTGAGGTAGGTTAGTAAGAGAAACTGATCTTTACCAAAATCTCTCTCTCTCTCTTTTTTTTTTTTTTTTNNTTTTTTTTTTTTCTTCCCCTGTGGTCTGTTCTCTGAAAGAACAACTGAATGGTAGCAGACTTACTGGAATGCACAGAACATCATATGGTTGGGAACCAGGTGAAGTCTGGGCAAAATTTTAGGTACCATGTCAGAGCCATGGTATCTGGTTTGGGAAAGGACTTGAGAATGTGTCCAGGTATCCCTTGTTAAGAAACACTGTTTTTGAATTGGTCTTACATGGACAGCATTTCAGAAAAGTGCTGGAAAGAAAGCTATTTCTCATATACATACTCTAGAGACATGTATTTTAAATCTCAGGATTTTACTTGTTTTCCTGTGTTTGAAACAAAGTATTGATTGACGCTATAATCAAACAAAGATTGTATCAGTTCTCACAACTGCTTTCACATATAACTTCCCAGGTAAACAAGGCGAGTGTTAGAGAGCGAAATGACTTTCTGTGCTAGAATAAGAGTTGTATTGATTGATGCTTCCCAGAGTCATCTGGACTTTGTGTGGGCTAAAGGCTCTTCTCAAGCACATTTCATTACAGAGTGGCTCTATGTGACTAATGATTTTCAAATCTATAGTTTGAAACTAATATTGTATATTAGTTACATATGTGCCTGCATATATGTAAGTATTGACCATATTTAAAGATTTTTAACAGTGAATCAGTGACTAGCATGGAACGATTTGGTTTGTTTTCAAGTGTTCATTTTCAAGTGTTTAAGTATTTTGTGAAGTCCTCTCATGCATGTTTATTCCCATTAGATTTCAGATAAACTTTCAGTCCTGGTTTTAACTTCTACAAATGCCTGGAGCACAGGTATTTGTATCTGTACTCACTCCACCCCAGCAGGATGCGGGAAGAGAAATGGAAGAGCAAAAGGAAGAAAACCTCATGGATCAAAATGAAGGAAAGAGAATAAAGCAAGAGTGATTCAGAGGCAGTCACTCTCCTCCCACCAGCAGATGTGCCAGCCCACCCCCCTGCAACGCTGCTTCAGAGACCCCGCTCTCGGTTTTCTTGCTGAGCATGGCACCACGTGGCATGGAGTGTCTGGCTGGCTGGGGCCAGCTGTCCCAGCAGAGCGAGGAGCAGAGAAGACCTTGGCACTGGGCAAGCGCTGCTCAGCAATAGCTAAAACACTGGTTGGTGTTAGCCAACTCTTCTGGTCACAAATCTAAAACAGCAGCGTAGCAGATGCTATGAAGAAACTTAACACCATCCCAGCCAGACCCCGTACGTGAGCACACGCATCGTAACCGAGGATGCTGGAACTCGTGCAGTTCCGTACTTGACTGACACAGCCTCAGGTGGGAAGGTTGTTAATGAGTCACACAGCAGTGTTCGTTTCCCGGTTTTGCTCTGGTTGGTAGTATGGGAACAGGATCACAAAAAAACAGGTCGATTATTCTCCTTAATCAACAAATCCATTTCTGAATTTTGTTTAGGGTTGAAAATCACAAACAAAACTTGTCTGTAGTTTACACAGTAATTACTGAGATTATTATGTACAGCAGTGTTAATATTGCATTGCCACTTGTGTTCCTTTTCATTGTATCTACTGAAATCTGTATTTGTATGAAATGTCACTCTATATTATGAAAGAATGTAGTTCAGCTCCTTCTAGAGCCAGACTTCTGAGCATTAGAGCAATATTATGATCTTTGTAAGGTAAAACTCTGATGCCAGTGTTTGGTGTCATTATCTGCATGACTTAGCTAATACAGTCAGTCCTTTTCATTCGATAATTATTGGATGTTTTGTAAGGGAATTTCTTTTCTGTGATATATTTCACTTGAAGGAAATTATATTTAAGCAGCAAGTCATTTACCTGAAGTCACACTATTGGTTATTGCCCCTTTTGTGACAGTACAGAATTGCATTATGCTTTATGACTTTTCAGCTTCTTGAATAATGCCATTTCTGTTTAACGCACAAACCTCAATCAGAAATGCTGACTATAATGTACACTAGAGGGTTAAACAGAAATTCCTGAGAGCATACTAAAGCCATACACATTTTTACATTTATGGACACTGAATCAAATCCATTTTTTTAATGGTATGGATTTTTTTTCTTTATTAAAAGATGGAGCTGGCCATATATATTCTTGTCATTAATCAATAATTTCTATTGTTTTTAATTTTATGTTATGAAAGGCTAGAGAGCACAGCTGACCTAGAGAATACTAACTTGACTCAGGTAAATGACTGCCGAGGGATGGTGATTTATTATGAAATCTCGGAAAGATCAGAGTGAACCTTCCTGCCCAACCCCCTTTTGTTTCTATCAATGAAGCAAAATCAGATTTGCAAGTAATGAAAACAAAAAGCCTGTACTTAAGCCAGTTATTTCAGTCTCAACTAAAAATAACATTCTTGTTAGAAAGTATTTAAGGTAAGGAGTCCTGTTGGTCTGAGTGTTTTGTAGACTTAACACCTTTCTTAATTTTTAATGATATTAATGATAAAAGATTGTAAATCTACCTAAACAAGGCATAAATCTCTATAGGATTAGAGTCCTATGTTGTACTTATTCATATGTACTAAAGCCATTTGGCAATAAGTTAAACGGTACCCTTTAGCATATGATACTACAGACTATGATAAATATTAATTTGTTTTTTCTTAATACCAGGGACAATTATTATTAGAGAATTATATTTATTTATAAATATTTTTTGTATTTAGTTTCTTTGGTAGCAAAGGCATGCTATATATATTGTAGAGGTATGTTCTAATTTGGTCACTCAGCAACAAAACTAGTCTTGTATTTACCACATTCGGTATGGCTTTTGTATATCAATCTTCTGATTAATTTTTAGGTTTGTATTTAAGTATGTGAGCATCACTGAGGTCGTTTATTTCAGTGCTAACCACTGGTGCAGGAATACAATAAAAAACAATGATTCCTGGCAAAGTGTTCAAAATAAACCTGGGAATCCAAAGAGAAGCACTTGGCAAAAAAAAAAAAANATAGAAAAAAAAAAAAAAAAAAAAAAAAAGTTGGAAAAGTTTATCTAGCCAAAAGGTTTGAACATCCATCAAATAAAAAGATCGAAGATTCACTAATTGGGCTTTATTTGTCATGTTTCTATCTTTTAAAGATCTGTGTAGTAAAAATAATTGATTAAATAAAGGAACAAAAACTCCACACATATCTTTCTGTGGCTGTTTTAAGACAGTGAAAGCAAATTCCTTATGTATAGAAGGTTTCAATATTGTTGAACTCAGAGAATTCTAGAAAATATTTTTCATATAAAATAATCAATGCATTGTAAAAGGAGTTTTGAGATTTTTCCTTGTCTTAGCCAATTCAGAAAGCAGGTTGTAGGATGGTGTTTCTCAAAAGCTTGAATCTACTCAGGCAGATAAAAGGGTATACATTTCCACTGAAGGACTTTTTGTGGCTATTTCATGTGCAAATAGTTCAGCCCAGCTCTTGGTGGGCTTTTAAAACAATGACAAAAAAATGCAGTAAATGTTTAGATGTGATTCTGCTCCTTGGCTGGCCATTTTCCACTGATCAGTCTGATGCAAGTGATCAGAGATGTGTCAGTGTTGTTTACAGAACAAGATTTAACATATTCCTAGGCCCAACCCCATGCAAAATATCTTGTATTAGGCTCTTGATGTGGCAGCTCTGTGCTAAGACTAAAAAGAACAGCTCACCATGCATATAGGCAAGTTAAAAACTTCCAAAGTAACAAATACTTTATTGGTGTTTAAATATTTGTGTTATATACATTCTAAAAGTTTTGTTAGTATACAATATACGTAGTCTCTGTGTGTGTGTGGACTGCATAGTTGTATTTGATCATTTTAAAGTATGATTATATGTGGCTGTATACAGAGCCCTTTCTAGCTGAACTCTGAGAGTAGCTGAAAGCGTAGTGACTAAAGAATAACTCAAAAGATCACGTTTTCAGCGTATTTTATTATTATAGAACATGAAAAGCTGCCTTGTTGTCTTCTGTATAACCAGTACTCTGGCTATATAGATATTTACAGATATATATACATTAAAATGCTTAACTCATCTACTAATAAGTCATCATAAATAGGTAACAACTTACAAGAGTAAAACCAATACCAATTGCATTTGCCTCGTGGGATAGATTTTATAAACAGTTTTTTCTTTGTAGTAAATAGTCTATGACTATTACAAAACTTTTGCAATTCAGTTTTAATCTTTGAAACATGGAATAGAGACCATTTTCTCCTCACTATGTAATTTTGATTATCTTCTTTGCTGATAGTATTTATGATTATAAATAGAGATATTACAAAAATAAAGATAAAATTTGCTGAAGAGGCTGCATGTACATAAGCAAAAGATGCTTGAGTAAATTTCAAACTACAGAAAATACTCTCCTTGATCAGTTCTTTCCACAACGGGGACTGTGAAACTTAACTGGATTATGGCAAGTATAAGTGAGTTTGTGACCCTGGCACAGATTTCATTTGTGTTCATTCCCTCAACTGGGGCTTCATGTAAGTGGTGTAACAATTGAAAAGATGTAGGAACTTTTCCTGTGAAGTGCATAATTCTTCTAAGAAGTTGTCCAGTGAGATTGGCTTTTGTTACTGATTTTGCAGTGTGCTGTTTGGAAGTTACCAAACGTCCAAGTCTGTTTGTCGTATGGGAGGGGAATATACGTGGCCTGTAGCTGTGGTAGTTGCTTGCAACCAGTATTTTGGAAAATGTTTGAAAAACTGTTACCAGGAAATAATACGGTTTTCAACACTAGCAGAGAAAATACGTCACAGGTGTTTGTCAGTAGACAAGTTTCAAGGGTGCAATCTGTAGAAAATTACCCTGTTTTTTATATTGCTGAAATATTTACAAATTAATTTGCTAGTACAGGTGGTGAATAAATTTGCTAAACTTGCTGTAACTTTTGTGCCATTTTGTTTACAGTATAACTTCACTCCTGCTAAGTCTGCATTCATGCACTTTGTCTGAGATTTCTGAAGGCCATTAATTTGCTTGCAAATTTTCTGCATTTTTAAATTAACCATTGAATTGAGCTGCCCATTAATCATAAGATGAAGAGCCACCACTCAGAGTGACAATAAGGCTATGTGTCTTAGTCAAGAATTTTACACCAGCTGAAGTGGCTAGAGTAAAATAATTTCAGAAGATAAAACACGGAGGGCTCTAACCTTATTAAAACATGTCAGTAAATAATAGTTGTTTGTTACTGGTTTCATTTCCAAAATTTCTGAGATACTTAGTTCAACACCTATGTGGGCTAATTGTAAATGATATATACCCATTGTTACTGTGGTTAATAAAAATGGTAATAACTGTGCAAAACTGAACTGCCTTCAATTACATAATGTAATTACATCATGGAAAGCAGCATAATAAAGCAGGAAGAACATTCTAAGTAAATGTAATTTCAGCTTAAACTGCTGAAATTTTGGAATGCAAAGTACTGGCTGGGTGTGGGGATTGTTTTAAAACAGGGCAGGAAAACTAACTCTTACCATACTGTAGTATTCACTTGGGTTAATTAAATCAGTGTGTAAAATCACACAAAGTGTTTGTGTATGAATGAGTTGATGGGAAATACAGTAGTTTTGCTCTGGTAAGTGCACTTAGCAAAGAGAAGCTTGGATTGCAGCCTGATGTAATCATTTGTTATCTAAATATTTGAGTGTGGCTGTGGTTCTCCTGGTGTCTTAGACCAGAGAAGTCTATCCAAGAATGAGAACTTAAAGTTTCTGTCCTGAAGGTTTTTTTTCACAGGGGTGGACTACCTGTTAATTTCCCAGGCTAATGTGCCATCTGCAATGAATCTCAGCCTTTGGTTCTGGAGAAGAATGGGAATGGATATCTGAAAAGAAAATGTTGCAGGCATTATGAAAGCAAGGACATTTACTTGTTGCTTGAGAACCATTCTTCCCATTCTTACTGCAGGTCAGGCAGTAAGGAGCGGTTTTGCTCTTTGGTCTTTTTGAAACCCTCTATGTGGTGATAAGGTGAACCAGGTGAGTAGGATGATCATCATAACAGGGAGTCACACTGCACCTGTGATGTTGATTGCTTTTTGAAGAGTGTCAATTTGCCTGCATTAAACTCATATTGGTAGAGTTTTATTTTGTCCTGAAGGTAAATCACTTATAGTTAAGTTAGGTATCTGTAATTTACACTGCAGTCTACAGTAAATATTCAGCTTTGGCCTTGGGTACTGCCAGGGATGGGGCACCCAAAGCTTCTCTGGGCAGCCTGGGCCAGGGCCTCACCGCCCTCATCATGAAATATTTCTTCCTTATATCCAGTGTGAATCTACCTCTTTCAGTTTAAAACCATTATCCCTTGTCCTGTCACTACAGGCCCTGGTAAAAAGTGTCTCTCCATCTCCATACATGTATATACATATGTATGTATACACACACACCCTTTAGGTGTTGAAAGGCTGCAATAAGTTTTCCCCAGAGCCTTCTTTCTCCAGGTTAAGCAACCCCAATTCTCTCAGCCTGTCTTCACAGAGAGGTGCTCAGCCCGCTGATCATTTTTCGTGGCTGTCTCTGGACCCTCTCTAACTGGTTCCTGTCCCTCTTGTGCTGGGGGCCCCAGAGCTGAAGCAGTGCTCCAGGTGGGGTCTCACGAGAGCAGAGCAGAGGGGCAGAATCACCTCCCTCGCCCTGCTGGCCACGCTGCTTTTGATGCAGCCCAGGATACAATTGGCTTTCTGGGCTGCAAGAGCACATTGCCAGCTTATACCCAATTTTTTGTCTACCAGCAACCCCAAGTCCTTCTGTGCAGGGCTGCTGTCCATCCATTCATCACCCAGACTGTACTGATGTTAGGGGTTGCCCCAATCTGTGTGCAAGACCTTGAGCTTGGCCTCACTGAACTTCATGAAGACTTCTTTTTGAAAAAGAAATAATTTTGTAGAGATGTGTAAAAAGCAGCTTCAGTTCTTAGAAACAGAGGGAGTTCTTTATAACAAATTAAAATGGACTTGACCAATGTTCAACTGAAATGTATAGCAAGATAGCTTTATGCAATAGAGGATGGCGACCTTCATCCAAATCTTTCCAAACTAAAATCAAATGTTTGAACTGCTTCTGAAATTATAATTACTTCTGAGCTTTTTCCCTTTACATATTTGTAGTGATTATTCATATGAGGTGGAGTCTCTTAGAAATAACCGGAACCCAACGGTCATCCTCATGAATTGACTACACATCTTTCTTTTTCCTATTTTAGTCTGGTTTCACGAGGAACTAAGCTCATGTGATTGCACAGCCTGACCTGCTGTTTGTCCAATATGTTCATGTATTGGAATTTTAATCTGGAATGTACGCCTGTGTGAAGACCTTTTTATGTCATTTATTTTCACTTTATAGAGAATCTTTTGCTCTGTTAACATTCCTACAAAATAGCGTGGGCATGGTATTGCTGTTAATTGATGTTAAATGCCTGTATATGCAGGCTATTGCCACCTTTTTTATGATAAATATTTATAAATAACACGGCTTCTTTAAACATGAGCAGAGCACATTTTGCTCATTTAGCAGCATTTCTTGGTGTTTGGATATACCTTACTGAAGAGTTTTATTTAAAAGAATCTTCAAAATCTTCTGGCTGTTGTGGAAGTAGGAAAAGAAAATAAACCAAAGGAAAAATACATTTAGTTAAACATGGTTGCATTAAATACTGTACATAAAAGAGACACTAACTCACATCTCTACAAAAGTGGTTGTTTTTTTCCCTACAGGATGAAAATACAGCATTCATGAAACATGGATAATGCAGCTGTCAAGTAAGATAGAAAATAGTAGCAAATGAAACAAAATCCTACTTTGAAGTACCTAGACAAATTCATAATCCTTCTGAATAGATCCTAATAGATCCATTTCCTGTAGAAAATCCGTCAAAGAGAAAATGAAATTATCTCAGAATTATTTTATATTTTAACGGTTTCCCAAAAATAGAGGCTCTGGATGGTAATTTTTTTATTAGCAAATGTTTATTTTTCAAAGTCAAAGTTTACTTACCCTTCAGTTGCAAAGGAAGTGCTGATCTGCCCCATTCCATGTCCCTGGGGCTGGGGGGGAGGAGGGGAAGGAGTGGGTTCTGAACCAAGAGACTTGTGCTTGAACATAGAGATTGCTGAACTTCCTCCCTAACTGCACAGTGACACTGTCGTCCCTTAGGGTGACAGGACGTGCCTCAAATGACTCGGAGATGAGGTGGCAGCAGTTCCTCCAGAGCCATAATCTTTAATAGAAACTGCCTATACTTTATATATTGATCAGTAGGTACATTTTTGAGAAAGTATTTTTTATTCATCTCATTGGTTCGCACATAATTAGAAAGTTGACAGTAACAATATAACATGTATCTTGCTCCTGCTGGGATGTTTTAATATTTTAACTGCCCTACCATAGATAATAAAAAATAAAGGAAAAAATTCTTAGTATTTTTTTCCCTTAATAAAAAATACAACCACTGTTTGTCACGGAATTCACTGTGCAAGGCAGGCAGTTTCTCCATTGGATTGATGAAAATGTGAAGTCTCATTTTCTTATTTTCTGTTATAACAAGAAAAAAAATGCCAGAAAAAGGTCTCATTTTGGCAATATTGGTTTCTGTTGCAATAGGCAATGGATACACCCCGTAAATATTCAGTGCTATATATGGCAGTGTTTAAAGGCCAGAAGTGTCTTAAAAAGCCAGACAAAGTAGTTATATCACTTAAGTTTTGTGCATAATGACAAATCTTATATTAGACTCTTAAGAATAGAAGCAAACAGGAAATTGACAATGAGAGGAAGAAAAAAATAGCCTGGGTGATGTATTTCAGATTATTTCTCAGAAAAAAAAAAAAAAAAATCCCAGACTATTTCCTGTGGTTTCAGCTTGAAGAGCCAATAGCAGTCACAGATTGCCAGTTTCTCAGGATGTGCTCCCCCTTTTTTTTTTTGGACTACTTTGCACCTTCTCAGAGAATAAGCTGTTTCTGTTTCTTGTTCTGCCCTCATCAGTGGTGCCCTCAGGATGTCTGCGGTTCTCAGGTGCCCCGCAGCACTGCAAGGATGGCACCTGCACGCCTTGGGGACGCCCCGGGTTCCCAGGCTGGCCGACGTTTCTCCTGGCAGAGTTAAGCAGCCATTTTATGTCAGTGTGTCCTCATGTTGCCTCTGTAGCTGCTCCAATTACCGATGCAGCAGAATATGATGCAAGAGCCCCCTGATCCACAGGAACAGAATATGGTTCTGGAACTGGAAGCAGCGTAGGTGCAGCAGGGCAGCAATGTGGCTCTCCCCGTGCTGGGATTCGTGCCCAAAATTTGTTCTGTTGTTCCCCAGTGGCTCAAAGTGATCATTCCAGCTAGAGCTAGATACCTTATTGTCCATGCTACATGAGCAGCGCAACAAGAGATTGATCTTCTGGAAAAAAAAAATCTAAATGTGATTTTTTTTTTTTTTAAACTGAAATTCAGCATGAAAGAATGTAAAAGATTTCACATGGCCAAGTTGCTGCTGCTGCTGCTAGAAATTTCTCTCAAAAGGCATTATGTCTGTACATATAAATTTAATTGTGGTTTTGATAGCACTGCAGCTACAGCAAAGCCTGTGACTTCCTGTTCTCCCTAAAAATGAGCGAGCAAATCAGTGTCTGAATCGTTTCCTTTTGGGTCTTGTGGTCAATCATGGTTTCACAAGTAGATGTAAGAAAAAGCTTTTCGTCTGTCTTCTCTTCATTTGCATGAGACTAATTACTTTAATTTAGCTGTGGTAAAAGTTATGTCCTATTCCCTCTTCAATTTGCACCCTGTGGTCAGCAAATTACGGTCCTGTAAACTGCGAGTCTTTATCTGTTATCCTTCTAATTAACTTCACGATATCACAATTGTGAAAGTGCATCAGGCATTTGGAAAAATGGAAGCATGCTTCTTATGTTCACAGTTTTAACTGTTTATGAACTTATCCGACAAGTTCTGAATATGGAGCAACCAAACGTTAATTTGGTCCTTTAAGGGAATACCTGGTTTATTTTCAGTATATGGGAATTTAGATCATTGGGGTTTATGCAATGGCATGGCTGTTCAGCATCTTCAGTGGAAATTAACTTCTCCTAGGTACATAGCAACAGGAGTGAAATATAACTTTATTTCTTTTAAATTTAAAGGTCATTTATTTGCATGAAATTATATTAATCCTGTGTATGTTCTACTAAAGTCACCACTGAATTCTGCTGAGTATAGTGGGGTTACTACCCGTATAAATTTAGGCTGCAGGAATTGATGTTTATACTGTATTTTCAAGCAGAATGCTGTGGTCGTACAGAACTTCAACTGACTTGTGGGTTTTATTCCATTCTGTATGCACTATCTTCATCATCACTACTATCTGCTTTTCTGCTTTTGATGTGACCTATGTCTAATAGGAACCATCTCTGCCTACCGAATGATGGTTGTATTGAGAATAGCCTGTCTGACTGAGAATAATACAAATCAGGTGCTCCTTAGATAATAATTGAATAACCATGTTTTTCCTGCTAATCCAGTCACTCATTACAGTAGGTATATTAACAACCTCATTACGGCTTTTTTGTTGTTGTTTTTAATGTCATAAGGCTTACCTGTAGAAATGAGATCTCTAATTCTGTTGCCCCCTTCTTGGATAAATATAACAGCCTGATTAAAGTGTCAGGAAATGTGAGATCACTAATGAATCAACCTTATAGTTTGTTTCATTATTGTTAGTTCTCAGTATCTCTGTAATGTGTTTTTCTTAATCACAGCAAATAAACCTACATGTGGAATGCTCATAAAGTACGAGAAAAAGAAATAAAAAGCACTACAATCTATGAGCACCACACAATCACTCCTTGCACCATATCAACTAATCAGCACTTACTACTGTGCAGAACTATGAGTTGACTAATGTCAGCATGTCTGTAAGACTATGAAAGTGCCTTGAAGAAGTCACCTGAGAAGTTGTCTTTTTATGTAGATTTTGTATAATAGATTATTTAAAATTCTGATGTAAATTATAACACTTCCATTGGATTTCACATAGATTTCCCTACTACCACACACAGCACATTAAATTCTGCAAAGACAGAGACTATGCCACACAACCTGCAAGTTATTTTGCTCAGGATCATTTTTATTTTAATAACGATGTCTACTAGAAATTTACTATGCTACAAGAATAGCTTTATGTGAAATCTTGTGAATTTGGAATATTAATGTAAGATAAATTACTTTTAAATTGAATTTCTAGAATGCAATTGATTATGTTTGCCTGGGATGAATAAGGAATTATCCACACTGTTATCTAAAACTTAGATATGCTGCTTCTGAGCAAGTCAGAGAATTATTTAGGAGTATTTCTGATAAAGTGCAATGTATTTCACATTGCTTTAGATTATTTGAGAAAAAGGAAAGCAATGTTTTGGTAAAGCATATCTTTAAACCATCTTGTATAGGTAAGGTAAAGGTTGAATTTTCAATTTATTAAAAGCAGAAGTACCAAAAACTTTCTACCTTCATCTCTGAGACTGTTTTCTCCTTGAAATCTTTGCATGTCTTTAAAAGACGTTTTTTCTTTGTTGCAGGTTGTTGTTTTTTCTGTAGCCAGCATAGATTTAAATTGGCTATATTCCTTGGAACTTGACCAGCATTTTCCAAAGGCTGTGAAAACAAAAGGGTCATAAAACATAAAAATGGTTAGATGGCTTAGTTTTATTCTGGCATTCAGCTTGCTTAGCTATAGTAGCTTTTCTCCATTTGTCAATGGGGAAAATTATCCTTCCAAATTCTGCAGTGGCAGACCTTAGCAGCAGGTAAAATCCATTCAGGAGGGCAAGAACAATAGAAGGTCTCTTAATTAGCTTTGTAATTTATAGTGAATATACATGGTTAATGTATGAGTAACTTGTAACCTAGTGTGGTGTTATTCCCTTAAAGAAATTATTTTGATTGCAAAGGAGTCCACTACTTTCCGAATGCCAAAGTTAACGGTGAATATCTGATTTTTGAAGTAGAAATGTATGTATCTAATGAGCGAAGAAAGAAACTCGAATACAATAAATAGGATTTTCTGAAACAAGCAACGCAGTTGGATTTGATTTGAAAAGAGCAATAGCAGGCATATGTCATGTGTCATTATAGGAGAGAACTGGCGACAGTATTATTCATTATGTGGTTTCAGAGTGCCCTAAATCGGAGTATAAGATTATTGGAAGTGGATGATTTCCCCAGATTACTGCTTAATAGTGACTAAAGGGCCCACATTACTCATATTTGCAATGAAAATAGTGCCAAAACCAGCAGTAGTTGACTGGAATGAAATGTGGAGCCCTCAGGGTTTTAGCTTGAGATGCGGCTTAATTGTGTGTCTCTTGCTTAATACAAATGTCCCCGAGTCTCTGAGGCTGGTGTGCTTTCAACACTTGCAAATTGATCCAGCAGTTTCCAAAGTATTTACTGTTTTTTTCTTCACTGCTTTCTAAGCAAATTATTATAATTACTTTGCAGACTAAAAATAGGTTTCCCTGTTTCTGACTGTTTATCATTACTAAATCCTATATTCCTTCAGCTTCCTGTCAGCTTTTGTTTGTTTTCTTTATCTGCTTAATCTTCTAAAATGACACAGTTGGAAGAGAGTTAGGGTCTGAATTCTCATGAATGGCATCTTCCTTTGGCACTTCTTGAAAAATGGACATGTAAGAATAACCCAGCTGGACCTAGTGTACTTTTTCGGTAATGCAACTGATGTGTTTGTTTTTCTTGTAAATGAAATACAAGTGTTGTGAGTTACTTTTAATCAAAACCAATTAATGATTTCAAGCAATTTTACTGAAGTACTTTTAGGAAGAATTTAAACTATGGAATTTCTTATACTTTTAGGAGTAAATGTTAGTCCTACTTGGATAGTTTTTTGTTATATTGGTATATATGCATAGAGCATGCCTGTAGAACAACTAAATTAGACCATATATTAATCGCTATTCAAATGTTACACATTTCTTGTTGAGTGATTAGATGCCATTAGCCAGTACAGTTGCACAGTGGGTTGTCTCATCCTTGTAACTTTCTTCTGCTATTTTTCCTAGTCAAAAGATGTCATGCTTTACCCACTGCCATTTCTGTAGGCTTCATGCTGTTGATGTTCATATCTATTAAATACTGTGTCCCAAAATACAAAGTGTGCAAGGCGATACCAGTTGAAATTACTGTATTTATTTCTCTCCGTGGAAAAGTATCAGTGTAATATAATAGTGTGTCTCAGGGCTACAGATCTTGGAATTCACATTCACAAAAACAAGTACTTTGTGCTAAAGATAATAGGAGACTACTTTGCTGGAAGCATCGTCTTTCATGTCTGTTCTGTTGTATGAAGGCAAAGCCTAAGGCAGTTAGATAACATGTATCAGTATTAATAGTGACAAAACTTTTAAAATATTCAAGTATTCACCACTTCTGTGTTCGTATGGAAACAGAGCACCATGACTGTGGGATATGAAACTGAATGGAGAAGCATTTCTGCTTTTCTATAGATGAAATCTTTGAAAATAGAAATGATTAGCATCAAATAGTCAAACCAACAGTCTGCATGGAGGTGCACAAAATGAAGTCAGTCTCTTTTTCTTCTTCCCACGCTACTTGTACCTCTGAGAATAATTGTAAAACCTCAATTGCATATGTCTCTGGAAGGAATCTGTACCTGTCCTCCACTTTCCACAAAACTATAGTTAATCTTTATTTCAAGTTCACAGAGTCTGTTTTGCCCGTGACAATACTTGGTGAGTGATCTCCCTGTCCTTACTTCAGTTCACAAGGGTTTTTTCCATCATCTTTTCTCCCTTTGTCCTTCGAGGCGGAAAAGTGAGGGAGCGACATGGTGGTGCTTAGCGAGTGTTAAACCACCACACCATTAAGATATCAGAATCATATCTGCAATTAACATTTAGGTAGCTCTGACCCCAAATCTGTTGCAAAATCATTGTAGTCATTATGCTTATATTCAGCTCGGTCATAACAATCAGCACAATATACAGGCTTATTTCCAGCAGAAGTATTCAGAAGAAATCTGAGAATTGCTGCAGATGAGGCAGCTGTGTCTTGAGCCCTGCCTTGGAACATTTTTCCTTTGCAGCTTTTGCCATTGTATATCAGTGTGACTTTGATAATTTCCTCTTCTGTAGTGTCAGGAGTTGTTATCAGTAAGACATCCCGTAAGATACAGTGAGGAATTCTGATGAAAAACATAGAAAATCTAAAAGTCAGAAGTTGTTTTATCTTCTACTTTTTTGACATGAAAAGGAGGAGCCAGCAGTGTGTATGTACTAACTGTACTTTCGCCTGACTACTCCCCAGTATAAAAAACTTAAAACTCTGCAATAATTTTATTCCATTTCTCTACTCAGTTCACTAGAAGACTAAAAGGATTTTAATTAGACCTACTTCACAAGCTGTACTGAGACCATCAGCAATGCCTGTACATGAAACGAAAAAGTAAATGAAGCAAAAAGATGCTCTAGTTTCAAGCACATTTCATTGGGGTTAACAATGTTAACATATTTAGTAGGAAAGAAGTACTATTTTCAGTTCTTAAATTACTAAAGGAATTCCATGGTCTGAGGCATAAAGAAGGTTTCAAATGGTCTCTCTTACCCTTTAAAGTTTTTATTGAGAGTTATTTTGGCTAGCAGGTTGAATGTAAAATATATTGTTTTCCTTCCTCTTCCTTTTCTCATTCAGGTTGGAATAATAGATGCCATTTAGAGCAACATATCAATGTGGCATTCACAAACCTATATATCATTGTCTAGAATTAATATGCTCAGCTTACTTTCAGGCTTTTCAGAATGATCAATAGAGTTCTTTTAAAAATCATTCAAATTCTACAGCTATGAATAAACCTGGTTAAAATACATTTAAATATCCAGATCTAGGGAGAATTGGGCATATACCTATGATGTAGCAAACAGAACAAGAACAGCAATCACTGCAGCTCTGAAATATTTTGTGCAAATCTATTGAGCCTCATTTTGTAATTCACTAATTTGATATTTAAATTTTATTTGATGTTGTTCCTTGAACACCCCCTATTTAAATTAACAGTACTGAAATTGTAACCTAATAGACCTATCTTTCACCCACACTTTGATTTCTCAGAAACTATTAATAATGAATCATTTATTATTTATTACAACATTATTGTGCATTTTCTCTGATCAGTAAGCAAAATTCTGTAGCAGTAATAAAATTTGGAAGATGACACTTGAGATTTTCATCAAGTCAGCACTTCCCAAGACTTACTATTTGCATAAATCTTTGTTTAAAGCCAAGCAAACGTTTAAAATTATTTTTCAGCTTTATTCTTATGCTTATCATAACTATTAAATGGCCTGTTTTTCTTGCTGCACAGGCTATGAGAGGCTGCTATATATAACCCATGACTGAGTGGCCACAGAGTGGCCACAGAGGTGGCCTAAAACAGGGAACGACCTGGGACTCAGTTTGAATTTGCTCATTCCCATTTGCAGTATCTCACCTGACAACGTGTTTCCTATTCATTTGAATGGGACTAGCGGTGGATCATGTTACAACGTAAGGATACATACCTAACGGGTCTGTACGTCTAAGAGGGACGGCATATTTGCCACAGATCGTATGGTGAGTTCTAAATTATACCTGCTGTCCTTTGTGCTCGGTGATCCCACTATGGTCACGGAGCGTGCGGGATGAAGGAGAGCAGATGGTTCTGTCTCTGCTGCTTTCCTTCTGAGTTTTTCATGGGTGTGCTGCCAGAGCCGTGCTGAATTGGTGCATTAAGGAACTCTGGTTCCTTAATCCAGGTTTTAATTTGACTCGCTTTCTGCAGTTCAGGTACAGTCTGATCTGGCACACGTTCACTGGTCAAAACTTTGAAACCGCGTTTGACTTCCTTCTTCCCCTCCCTCCCTCTGAATGCAGAGGTGCTGGCACTTGTTCCCTGCGCAAGGTAACGTTCCCTGCTTGGCTAAACTGGGATTTGCTTACCGAGCTTAGCTCAGGTGTTCTCCCAAGGTTCCAGGTATTAACAATAGGTGATACTTTCTTTTATTTAGCTTGTTCTTCCCCATAAAGTAATATGCTAGATGCTCCTCAAACTTGCTGAAGTTTTGTCCCTATTGGTTATTTTAACCTAATATTTAACCTAAGAAACTTAAAGCTATTGCAAGACATTTCACATTTAATCCTCCCAAAGGGAATACTGTGTGGGTGGCACAATGTTTAACTTCAGTAATAGTTTTTGCCTTTTGAGAGGAGCAGGGGGAAGTGTTAAAGGATTTTATTTCAGATGTTGCACGCTTTTGTCGGAGCAGACAACTAAAACGAATTCAGCTCTTGCAGGAAGGTGTGGTTTCACTTGTGGTGGTTTGTTCCTGCATCTCTGGCGGAATTGTCTCCCATTCCCTAAACAGACGTGATTTGCCTTTGTGCTTAGGAGGACTGGCACTGCTGACCTCTGTTTAATTCTGGAGCTTCAGACATCTCTCAGTGTCTTAAGACAAGGACAGTTTTTCCTGGGAGAAAGGGTTTGCAGCCCTCAACTTGGTATTCCATGAGATCTGGTGGAGGAAACAGGGGGCTAATCTTCTATTATGCCATGCATCTTCTTGGAAAACAATAAACAGTGTGAGTCCAGGTTTTTGCAATGGGATGCAATGACGTACTGAGGATTGTTTTATGTGCAGGAGGTCAGAATTGTTACAGTAAGGCAGAGACCCCAATGTCAGATAGCGGCCGAGTCTGAATGTTTCATTGATTTGATTGTTAAGGTTCAGATTATTAATATCTCCTGGCTCTGCATGAGTATTTACTAGCTCATAAAATTCATCACTTATTGTGGACTGCTTTATGCTAGAACAGTAAAATGTGTTTATACCCATGATTGAAAGAATGTGCAGGCAAATGTGTTTAGTAACTTGGTGACTTGGAGTGGAGCAATTTTCATATTGTTCAGGCAGCAGCTGTAGAATAATTTATTGATTTTTAAAATGCAGGTACAGGCACAGCGTAGAAATTCTAGAACTTTGAATTTTGTGTCTGCAATCCCAGGTGTTCAGTATATGAGCTGAAGATTAGGGGCCTGTTTCTAAAAGATCCTTTCTTTTTCATGATCAAATCCTAGATATTTGAAGTGACAGCCTACCTCTCTTGAAGATGATCTGGGCTTTATCTGGCACATTAAAGGTTACACCTTTCTCATCTGGGCATCTAACACTGTGCTCCCAAATCCACCTTTGCACAGTAGAAGTAATAAATTGGTTTCCCTAAGTCCTGCAAACATTGCTGACTCTATTTTGAATTTTCTCTTATTTCAAGAGTCCTGAAAAACAAACAGACAAAAAGGTTTAAGTGAATGAAGCTAATTTGAGGTGAATATTTTTATGAGAAGGATGAAAACTGTCTTGGACTGAAGCGTTTGCTGTTCCCAGAGTAGGCACAGTTTCCTTATAATTATAATAAATGGCCTTCCTTGGAAAAGGTGACGTGCAATTGCTGGGAGAGGCAGAGCTCATTCTTCACACATTAATTCCTTTGCATCTCTTTTGAGACTATCACAGGTATCTTTTTTTTAAAAGAAAGGAATATAGATGAGAGACTAACTCAAGTGTTTTAAACACATCCTTCGCTGCCACAAAGTGATTATATTCGTTGCCACCATTAACCCCATTGACTCAGTCACTGCACAATGGCTGAAACTGCACTTCTGAAACACTCCAGCATGGAAACGTTGACAGACGCAATAAACAGGCTGAAGTGTAACATGCTGCTGCTGCCTATTGAACAGCTCTGGGCACAAATAGCTTCCTTTTAATGTCGACAGAAAGACTAAGTGAAATTTTAATCAAACAAAAAAGGCTGTCTGAGAATATTGAAATGCCAGACCTTGTGGTATTTTGACAAGATTGGATTTGTCTTCTCTGCACCCCTGTAACTATTTCAATTAGCTTTTGTCTATGTTTTTGCTTAAGGTTTTCTTCTTGTTTAAATCAGCATAGTCTGCTGGTATATTGCACACTTATTTCTCTTTTAAATCCGCGTGAATAATCTCTCCAAGTATCAAAGACATGATGTATGCAATGCTTTTAGACACATCATGAATTTAATGTAGTATATGAATATTACTGTATTTACTATATTTGTAATCTTTGCTTTGTTTTGCTTTGTTTCATTTTTATTGCTGTTTTCGCCTTAAAGATGTCGTTTAGATATAAGATACCATGTACTCTTATTTAAAAGCCTTTAATAAGCCCTGATCACAGCTGGTCTCTTTTTAAGGTCCCTTTTCATACAGCACAAGAGCTCTTGATTCCCAGGTGTAAGAAATCAGGCAGGGAAGGTAGGAAACCAACACGGCTGAGGAAGGACCTGCTGGTCCAACTGAAGTGTGAGAAGGAGATGCGCAGGCAGTGGAATCAGGGACGTGTGGCTTGGGAAGAATATAGGGATGCTGCCCAAATGTGTAGGGATAGGATCAGGAAAGCCAAGGCACAATTGGAGCTGAACTTGGCAAGGGATGCAAAGAAAAATAATAAGAGATTCTACAGGTACATTGGTCAGAAAAGGCAGACTAAAGAGAGTGTACACCCGTGATAAACAAGATGGGAGAACTGGTAGCAACAAACATGGAGAAGGCTGAGGTAGTCAACAATTGTTTTGTTTCAGTCATCACTGGAAGTCACTCTTCCTGCATCTCCCAAGTCCCTGAACCTCAAGGCAGGGACTGGGGCAGCAAAGTCCCTCCCACTGTAAGTGAAGATTGGGTTCACCTGAGGAACCTGAACATGCATAAGACACTGGGACCCAATGAGAGGTATCCCAGGGTCCTGAGAGAACTGGCAGATGTAGTCTGCCATAATTCAAGGCAGCCGACATCACTTCACTTAAGGGCAAATCGTGCCTGACCAATCTGGTGGCCTTCTGTGATAGAGTGACTGCATCAGTGGACAGGGGAAGAGCCACTGATGTCATCTACCTGGACTTCTGTAAGGCCTTTGGCACGGTCCCACACAACATCCTTGTCTCTGAATTGGATAGACAGATATGGATTTGATGGGTGGACTATTCAGTAGATAAGGAATTTGCTGCAAAGAGTTAACAGCTCCATGTCCAGATGGAGATCAGTGACGAGTGGTGTCCCTCCAGGTTCCATATTGGGCCAGTACTGTTTAATATCTTTATAAACAATACAGACAATGGGACTGAGTGCACCCTCAGCAAGTTTGCAGACGACACCAGGCTGAGTGGTGCAGTCCATGTGATAGAGGGAAGGGATGCCGTCCAGAGGCACCTGGACAGGCTTAAAAAGTGGGCCTGTGCAAACTTCATGAAGTTCAATAAGGCCAAGTGCGAGGTCCTGCACCTGGGTGGGGGCAATCCCCAGTATCAGACTGGGTGATGAATGGTTGGAGAGCAGCCATGTGGAGAAGGACTTGGTGGGTGAAAATTGGACATGAGCCAGCAATGTGTTCTTGCAGCCCAGAAAGCCAGCCATATCCTGGGCTGCATCAAAAGCAGCGTGGCCAGCAGGGTGAGGGAGGTGGTTCTGCCCTACCAGCACTGCATCCAGCTCTGGGGCCCCCAGCAGAAGAGACACAGGGACCTGTTAGAGCAGGTCCAGAGGAGGCCATGAAAACAATCAGAGGGCTGGAGCACCTCTCCTACAAAGAAAGGCTGAGAGAGTTGGGGTTCTTCAGNAAAACGATCAGAGGGCTGGAGCACCTCTCCTACAAAGAAAGGCTGAGAGAGTTGGGGTTCTTCAGCCTGGAGAAGAGAAGGCTCTGGGGAAACCCTATTGCAGCCTTTTAATACCTAAATGGAGCTTATAAGAAAGATAAGAAGGGACTTTTTACCAGGGCCTCTAGTGATAGGACAAGGGATAATGGCTTTAAACTAAAAGAGGGTAGATTTAGATTAGATATTAGGAAGAAATTCTTCCCTATGAGGGCGGTGAGGCCCTGGCCCAGGCTGCCCAGAGAAGCCGTGGGTGCCCCATCCCTGGCAGTGCCCAAGGCCAGGCTGGATGGGGCTTTGGGCAGCCTGGGCTGGTGGCAGGGGGCCCTGCATGTGGCAGGGGTTGGAACTGGTTGGGCTTTGAGGTCCCTTCCAACCCAAACCATTCTCTCATTCTGTGGTTCTATGATTCCAGGAATAAGAGAAAGGATCCCACATATTTATTGCTTTTAATTTTCAAAGAGCTCAACTTTATTGTTATGTTGATATATACTTAGACAACCTTCTATGTATAGTTTGGCCCTGCCAGTTATGAGTGATGCGCAGAAACCTACTTTTTTTGTTGGTTCTCCTGTAGGTCTGGAACAATTACTCAATTACCTTGAAATAACATGAAAGCCGTGGATAAGGTATGAAGTTAGAGATAGGTACTTTTGTATCAGGTGAATTATGTATGTAATCTGATCTTTAGAAAGCGGATTCTAGATTGCAAACTTTATTACAAAGCATGTGTTTTTCTTCCTTTTTTTTTCTTCTCTTCTTTGGTGTAGCTTAAACTCCCTGATATCTGTACTGGAAAATACTTTCATGATTGTTATACAAATGTTTACAAAAGACAAATACACATAAATCATACATTAAAAACAAATCATAGCAAAGTTATTTAGCAAGCTTGTGCCATTGATCACAGACACTCATTCTACTTACTTTGCATGCTCTTTTAAAGAGCAGCAGAGCGATATGCATTTTTCTGAAGCAGGGTTGAATAGACTTCATCTGACACGTATTGCTAATGCTGGAATTAAATTGATTGCTACCATTTATGACTCCCTGAGTACATTTTTGCATTGTGAATTTACTATGCAAGATGAATCAATTTCTCAAAAAAATTTTTGTTTGTTTGTTTTTTACTCTTATTTTAGCTGCCATAGAAATAAACTGTTCTGGTGAAGAATATTTTACTATTGACAATTAAAAATATACTTATCCTCCCCACTGCTACTTATTTCTTTGATGGTTTTTGTAACAGAGAAAATAACTAAATATTAGTAAAATTTGTTATCAAGTAATGCCAAAGCCTGATTATGAGTTGTTACGTTTTGGAGAAGTGCAGAGGACATACTAATCATAACGTGGCTGATACTAGGGCAGGAAATTTACTGATACTCTGTAGAAGTCAGTTGAAAATAGGATTGTTTAAGGTGTCTGATAACTGGGTCTTTACATTTGCATTATGCTGGAAAATACAAGCTATGAAAGAAAATGTTTTTTAAAAACTAAATAATTTCTCTTCTGTGTATTTAATTAAGATTTTTTTTTTAGCACTTTTTTAAGTGCTGTTTTTCTTTCTTAAACTCTGTCAGTAATTTCCTAGTGTCACTGTACAAGTTTTTTTAATTTCCAGTCTAGAAGGATTTGCTGATTGCTGGTAGTTCTATGATCACTTCTTCAAACAACTGATCGTAATAATTATAATGCTCTTATTTAATGAGGCAGCACTCCTCTAAGAGCTAAGCAAATATTATTTATGGCTCAAGTAATTCAGGTACAGAGAATTTTAAATCATCATGTAGGACCAAAGAGAGGGCTCCACTATTTCTGTCTAAGATTTCTCAGAAAGAAATATGAGTGCTTACATCCTGTAAGATTTGCTCAGTAGATCTGATGCTGCTAAAAAATGTGGAACTTCTTGCACATAAATATGAGGATGGTGCATAGATCTTTGCTGTCATGGATTCAGTTCTTTTTTTGCAAATGAACCTCCAAACCTTACTGCAAAGTATTTGTTCATATATTCTTCAGTCTGTCATCTTTTATACTTTTCAGCCTAAATGTCCCTCCTTTCTCTACTCCCAAAAAGAACCTATTAGTTTTTTTATAGGGACAAATGATTTTTCAAAGTCTTGGTTGCAACCAATTTCTGCTGATAGCTTATATTGGTTAGGAATAGGAGCAGAAAACCACCACATTTTGTTCAAAAAGTGGGGTAAGCCACACCAGAAAATTCTGTTTGTTGACATAACTTGTAAGTCTGGGAAGACTGCTGTTTGACCAGCAAGGTGCAGTTTATTCTTTCTTTGACAACTTTCACACCAGCACATCTGAATTAATCTGTTCTGTAGCTTTGTAGGATTGCTCTTGTAAGCCTTAGCTCCTATATGGGATCGCCATTGCAAATGTGGAGTTAAATTCAAGCTGACACTAAAGAGTGGATTGGAATATGGAGAGGTGGGCAAGGAAATGCTGTAGGCACAATTAGTATTTAGAATACTGAATAAAAATAAAACATTATTAAGGTTAGCCAAGTGACTTTATTTGTTGGCTTTACTTTCTTTTTGCCCCCAGAACAATCTTTGAGATTTCCTATGAGGGGCCTCTGAAATGGTGCTGGGAAGTGCTTTGTCAAAATGGTAATAGAACATTTGATGCAAGTATACTCCAGAGGCACTGCATGCCAGCCAACAACAACAAAAAACTGCAAGCGTCTCTTCCAAAAACAAACAAGCTAATTATGTTAGCAAACTACATAGTGAGGACACCTTTACTTTCCTTGGTCTCTGAAAACATTACCATCCATGAAATTTTATTTGCTAGTTGTCAGTCCACAGAGTCTCAACTGGTTCTTCCATACATGATTCATAAGGGCAAAGGTCTTTACAAATTTCCACATCATACTGAATGACTCTGTCTCTTACAGTCTGCGCCTTCTTCCTCGCATATTACACTATGCTTCTTTCCTTTGCACCATGCAGTTCTCCCATATTGCTGTTCTTCATTTCCCTTGCATATTATCCTTATTTTCTCTTTCCTTATTTTATCTGAACTTCTTGGTACACAGAGTGGAACTTGATACATTTCTTTCTTATGTCCATCTTTGAATCAGAGGCTAGCTGAATATGACTAGAATTTATACCAGGGACAGATTTTGTTCATTTCAAATAGGAGTGACCTGTGGGAAAAAGGATTTATTGAAAGGTAATGACATTTGCTGCTAGTTCAGAACTGTACAGTGCTAAAGGGTCGGTCAGTTCAGTGAAAGGGGCAAAAAAATTTAAAATGGATGGAGTAGATTAAGAACATCGTGCTCAGATACCTGCTTTCCACTTGAAGTGGGGAAAATTCTCGTAACAAGCCTGGGGAAGGTGAGGAGGGAAGGTAGTACGTGTAATAATATATTCAAAGCTATTAAGTGAAAACAAAATGGGGATGGCAAATCTTCCAAAAAATATTATGCAATGCTTTATAGCAACCTACTAAATAAATAATTCATATGTTTTTATTTTTAAGTGCAACAGACTAATACTGAAGAAATCAACTAGAGGGAAAGACTTAGATTTTATAAGGAACTTTCTTGGTCTCCTTGAATGTGTACACCATTTTATAAATATAGTGTCATGAATGGACATCCAGAATTAAACACAGATGCTGTATTTTAGTTAATTGTAAAAATGGTAGAGAAACTTTGCATACATTTTCTAGCATGTCGCTGCTGGTGTCTTTCATTCTCAATTTCAATTCCTTCTCTTTGACTTAAGTTAAAATTACATATGTGTAAGCAATAGGAAGAAGAATAGGACGTGCTTAGGGGCAATCTTACCATGAATCCCTTACCCAAGACAGCCATGAAATGGCAACTTTGAAGGAAAAGATGGAAAAAATAGCATTAATGGCATTTTCGCTATTCTAGAAAGAGGAGATGAGGAGGAGTTATAAGACTGTCTGAAGTAGTGTTCAGTCTGGTCTCCTTATTTGAAATTGTTTGCTTGCATTCCATGTGTTTGTAAACAGATGTCAGGAGAGAGAGCTGTTTTTCAAAGATGAAGTGATTTTTCTTCATAAGGTGTATGGAATGTAGGGAAGTACATTAAAGTCCTTTGAGGGGGAGAAGAAATCTAAATAATCACAAATTATTCTGAAGAATGGTAGTTTAGATGCAGCTGGTAGATTACCAGATTGTCAGTACTGAGGATAAAATTCTTAATTAATTCTTAATTGTTGGAGTGAACCCCTGGAATGAACTTCTAATATTTTATCCTTCTATCTTTTATCTTTGTATTTTGCAGTCTGGGGACAGCTCCACTTTATTCACTTTATAAAGTAAAATGCAAATGGCTTTTCCTTTAATGAGAATTAAAACATACTTATTCAGTATTTAGAAGAGTAGTAGAGATCATTGTGATCATATGGTGAATTGAACTATGTTGGCCAGACCCCAAATTAGCTATTCTAACTGTTGCTTTGTTTCTATAGCAAAGGTCATTTCATGACAGAATTTGTTATTCATGTAATGACAGCAATGAAAACTTCATTAGTATTTTTTTTTCTGTCTGTTAATACTAATATTTAATAGTGTTTGTTAGTCATATTTTCTATAATCAAAAAAGGGGTAAATTCATATCAAGTATCACATATTTTGTATCTAAGACTACTTTCACTTAAGTTTTTTTTTCCAAGCACTTTTGAAAAATTACAACTTTGTTTTCCTGGATCTTAAAGCAATTAGTTAATGTAATATTTAGAGAGATACAGTCTTCAATAGGATTACTCTAGTGAACAGAAAAATAGTGTTTTGAAAAAAACGTATCAAAAACTATGCTCTATCTTGAGCCTGATGATAAAATCACAAAAACAAACAAACAAAAAACAAAACAAAAAAAGCAAGCTTTGTACTAATATCTTATTGTAAATGAGGCATCAGAGTCCTGTTTTCCAAAAGCACCTAATTCTCATTTATTCAAAATAATGAAGCTTAAGGACCCACCTCATAATGTCATACAAAAAGAGATATAATAGCTTAAAGGGGAACAAAGAGGAAAAGGAAAATCTGCTGGTATCCAGCTATCACCTTGGACAGCTGAGGAACTCCATCCATTTTCTGCCTTAGCTTCACTGGGACTCTCAAGTCTGCCTCCATGGTCCAGTGGATGGTCTCTGAGCATATCTACTGGCTGCATTCTACATGCAAGCTTTCCTTTAAAAAGGCAGCCACAGGAGGAAGTCACTGGTTGGGCTTATCTTAGATAAATACACAATCATGGGAGTAAATCACCCAGCATTAATTTATTTTTAGCAAGTGAGGTTTCAAGCGCATTTTCTATTTTGTAAGACAGAGCCTGAACTGCCTGGTTCTAAGTTATTCTGCTGCTCCTGTGGACTGAGGGCTAGAAGAGAAGAAATAGGAGTTCTTGGCTCTATGTGCAGGAATAGCTTTGTGTAGTATGGGAAAAACATCTCAGTCTTTTTTTAAATGCTTCTTGAGCAAAAGAAGTAGTTATTTGAAATGGAAAATTAGATTCTCAGTAGATAGCAACACAGCAAGCATTTGAGATAATGCAGATAGGATTTTCAGAACTAGCTGAAATTATCTTCCATCTAAAGCCAATAATAAAAATTAAGAAAAAAAAATCTAGAAAACCTCAGATTTTGACTAGTTTCACCAGTCAAAAACATATGCAATTACCTGGAGTTTTATGAATTTTTATGTAAACTTTCAATAAAAGGTTCCTTTTCTTTCAAAATACAATCTAGTTTTTTCACCAAAATCAAACTCTTCCTAATAAATCCCAATCTAGAATGTGAACATGAAGTCAATGTTACAACCAGTGGGATGGTGTAGAATAACCTAGTTTTGTAGTGTCCTGTAATTTTCTAAATGAGGCCGAAAGTGGTTATGATCTTATTAAATCAGTCCAATGATAATCTGAATAACTTACTGTTGTGAGGTGCGTTTTTGAAAAAATAATTTAGTTTTAGCTATACTCAGAATTGCTTGGAATATTTAGAATGCATCTCTTGGATCAGTAATTTGAGAAATCATAAAAATTATTACAATTAAGGAAGTGGTTAAAAACGTGCATCATGCTTAGTTGTATTGCAGAAACCAAAGTAATTCCCATTTTAATTATAAAAAGGTTAAATTTAGGTAGTAGCAGGTGAACCAGTCATCTAGGCACTGTTTTGCTTCTTGATTACAGGAAGGCCTTTCTCTTTTTGTTGCAGGTACTGGAATAGAGGCCTGGTTTCGGTGCTAAGATTAGGTGTACTGGCGGAACCTAGTGCTCTCTTCTTCTGCCTTTCCTTGTTCGGAAACCAGTAACTGCAGACATGAGGTGGTTTGGGACTTCAGAATAGAATCTTGCTTATGGGATCTCTCATCAGCGGGATTCTATTGGAGCGCGAGAGCTGTGCAGGTTGGCACCAGCGTTGCCAGAGACTTGGAGGAATTGGTAGGGGCCACTGCCCATTTCACCTCTGTAAAGCTGACCAGGAACAAGGGAAGCTGAGCATCACATTATGAAAAGTCTTACTTATCTTCTGTCTGATAGGTCAACTTGGTCATGGAAAGGGGAGACACAGTGTTCAGAAGGGTAGTCACCTGGAGGGTAGGGTTTCCAATAGGACCAGCACATAACAGAGAGCCACACATTGAATTCACTTGGAACAGCTGCTAGGCATTGCTCTTTACAAGCTTTATTGGCACTGTCCACAGCATAGAATAAATGAAAAAAAAAAAAAAAGCTATTTTAAAAAGGCATAGTTTCTCTTTGACTGATGAGTTGTCCCAAGATAATAAGCTGGAGAAAGTAACCATATAGTTCTATTGAAACAAAGAAACCACAAGAAAAGGAAGGAAGGAAGAAGGGAGAAAATACACTTGCAGAAAGAGTTAAGCCATTTTTCTATTTACACGGTTTATTTCACAAGTGTCTGACTCATTGGGCATAACCAGCACAGTTAAATTACAAAATTACTATTTGGTTCTTTTTTATTGACTACAATTCAAAGCTGCTTCAAGCCTTCCAAATTTAATCCCCCCAGCTCTTTGCCAAGAACATTACCTTTTATTTTCAGCATTAAACTGTGTAAGATACCCCTAAGGCTACATGTGAGCTCACCCTCCATGATAGGAGCTAACAGAGTGTATCAATTGTTCATGATTTCCTATTCTCCTGTAAATTGGGAGAGGCGGGAGGAGCAGTGGAATGCGAATTTTGTATTGTCAGCAGTTCTTTTGCAGGCTCTGGCTCAGGCAGCGCGTATCGAGGTAATTAATTGTGGAATGTTTTCAGCTCTTCACTCTGAGTTACCGTTTAGCAACCTGTCAAAACTGAACTAATAAGCCCACTGCATGTATTTTGATATGCTTACTTTACTTTAACTGTTGGAATCCTATTTCTCTTTCCCGTTTTGGTTCAAATGAAGTTAAGCAACCACCATGTGACAGTTAACGTGGAAGAAAAGGCCTTTGCACAAAGACATGAGACAACCTTTCAGTGAAGTTTTTGCTTTAGCAAGTTAATTTGGTTTAAATTCTCAGGGATTTTTGAGTGTATTTTGTTAAGTTTATTCTCCTCGTGCTCCACCTCCTGTTCCCAAATGGGAGTTTTCTTATTAGTTAATTGCATTGCAGGTGTGAAATGGTTACTTATAACTATAATCGCTTAATTCTAGTGTCTTTTATTTGTGGAAATTAGCTCTGAACTTTAGGATAAAGGTGACTTCTCGTGTATATTTTGAAAGTCAAATATTAAATATATTTCTAATGGAATTAGATTTTAAAATGTCTCAGAATCTGCTTCCCATAATGTTGAAAAATCAGGGTTTAACAACAGAAATATTCAAAAGAAAAAATTTTAAAATCTTTATTTCTCTTTATTCCTAAAAGACGCTGCCATCTTTAACCCCCCTGCCCAAAAATATTTCTTCTATTTTAGTCAATAAATAAGAAGCTGTTGTCCAAAATTGCCTACAAAACAATTCTGGACTTCCACTTTTCAAATGTTCTAAAAGATAATTTCCCTGTATATTTTATTCTTGTATCGAGTTCAAGATAAAGACCAGGATGAAAATATGGTTATGAGGAAATACATGTAGAAATATACACAAACAGTTGCATATATGTGTTTTCTATCTTATAAAAACGTGTATAGTCTGTCTCTGCGGGTATATACAGTCCATGTGAGTGATGCCTATCACATAAGCAATAATAAAGTTTATTGAAAACTTCATGGTTGCTCACCAACTGTTGCAATGATAATACCTGATCAATTTGTTTTCTAAACTGTTTGTACTTGCATATAGAAAGACCACTTTCATATGCATAAGATGTCAATCCATGCTGTACATGTAGTATCACAGATAACCTGCATACACTGACAGTAACTTACACCAGTGTACAGTTGTGCATGTATACATGTACATGTGTGTAAGTTCATATAGCATCAGTACAATTAACATGGGACTTCCTGCATGATGCAAGTTTGACATAAAAACATTTATTTTAAGTTGTGAATGTAGCTGTAATGTTGTTTTTGAGAAAGTGGAACTATTTTCTCTTCTGGAAGAAACATGTTGACCAATTCTGTGATGTATATGATGGATTTCAAGGTTGTCAGTGTTGCCTTATTCTAATATACTTACTTAGATTTAACTTTACTCCACTTGAGTAAGTAAACACAACTTTTGTAAACAAACAAAATTTGTTTTGTAAACACAAATCAAAGCTTATCTAAAAATATCCCTCCGAGGCTATATTGCAAATATAAACTGTGAAGACCCAGCTAATAGCATATACACATGGTCTTACTGACCATCAAGATCTGCTTTTTGTTTTCTTTTTCCTTTCAGTTTATCCCTGCCACAAATCAGCTATCTATATGTCCTTGGACTGAATTCAGATTTGTCTTGAGAACAAATTAATACTGGCAGAAGGTGTTAAAGTTGTCTGAAATTTGCCCCATCTGCAAATTGATCACATGAAATATTTCAATATAGACAATTTGGCAATAGAGGTTGGACAAATCGGGCAATTCAGTTCTGCAGAAGCTCAGATTCAGATCTGAAAGGCAAAAGAAAGAGGACAAGCCCCAGTTGGCTAGTATTATAACAAGCTGGTTTGGTTTTGTTTTCGCTGGATGAAAAATGCAAACTGGGAAAGGAATATTTGCTGGTTTGGAGAATTAAAGAGTGTACCTGAAAACAAAGACAATGATACAGCATTAGAAGCAGGAGTTGCTTAAGAACTGAGACAAAAGTACTGTAATTTTTATGTTTTGAAAAATTGCATTAGAAGCCTGATGTAGGGCTGGCCGCTTTCAGGTTAGTGGGAAGCTGAAGCCTATATATAGACACATATAACTGCCTTGCCCATGCTGCTGCTGATTGATTCGCAGGCTGAACAGGTTCATGGCTAGACTTATTTCCATTTTGTTGGTCAAAGTCTGAGGTGAAACCTGGTTTTAATCTTTTAAGGTATTAAACTTAGGTTATAACACCTTGTTTTGTTGCTGGTCAAATGCGTGTGACAATTTTGTCTTACAGATGTCTCAATTCCTTTTTCATTTCTCCTTCAGTGTATGGAAAACGTGCATTCTGAGTATTAGGCACACACAAATCTGTATTGGCAGAATAAGTAAATACTATAATGTTTGCTATAGTAAATATATATCCTAAATACTATAATGCACTACCTACATTTTGAAAATGTTGATCACCTAGTTTGCAAAATTTATTCTTAGAGGCACACAAGCATTCCTCTGTAAAGCAATTTTTTTTTTTTTTTTTTTTTTTGGTATAGTCACATTCTTGGAGTCCAGGCAGGGAGATTTTTGTGTTGGTTGTGTGAAATTTAGTAAAATCTTAATGATAACATTTGATAATATTTCTGAAGTAATCTGTTGAAGTCTCCATCCTCTATTTAATAACTTTAAAATTGGTTGTATATTTTTCTTAAGAGCCAGACTAATTGCTGTAAGAACAAGACTTTAATGCATGCATGTGTTCTGAATTTAAAATATTCTCATATATTTACTTTCTACTGCTTTATTCCCTGTGTCTGTCCTAATATCTAGATTTAAAAATGTGTAGCTATCAATAGGGAAGGGTTTTCTACTTTTCTACACTTCTGTTATTCTAGCATCTGTGGAAGGAATTGCCCATGTATGTTATTAAACTGACATCAGTGTCCTCTTTTATTACTTTTGACCATACATGTTTTAGAGGAGTTCTATTTATTTATTTATTCAGGCTGTTTGCTTCTCTTCCTGACAGTCCCTTCCCAGTTAACGTAGTGATTTTTGCTAACATTCCAAGAGCTAACGTCTGAGAATCATCAGGATAAAGTTTAACTGTACATAGAAATTAATGTGCTTATAGCTGATGTAGCGTTTCCAAAGATAAAGTAAAAATAAGTAAATAAGTAAAACTGTGTGCTCTAAATCTGAGAAATAACCATGGATTTCTTTGTAAATATGTAAATATTGAGATTCAGATTAGAAGTTGATACATGACAGTGTGTGTTCAACACCCGTATTTGCTGGAGAACTGATAAATTGGCACTTGATGTGTTTATAAAAATAAATAAATATAAATAAGGTTTCCATTTTTAGGGTTTTTTAGGGTCTTTAGGGGTGAAATTAAAAAAAAAAAAAAAAGCCTTACTGCAGGGACAAGCTTCAAAAGTAAAGCAACAGGAGGGAAAAAGAAATGAAATCTTGTGATTCAGATGCTGATCTGAGGAGATCTGAGATTATTTTCCAGTTCTGATGTAGTTCTTGTGTAAGTTAGGGCATCACAGTTTTCACCCAAAGCTGCCGAAGGCTGCACTTTGCTTAATATCAGAGAAATTCACAGTGCCTGCTCCATGTACTTGCCTTTTAGTTTAGTTTAGGGGAACCAAGGCTTTCTCTGAATAGACCATCAGGAGAGTTGGGTGTCTTCTTCAATGTAATTTTGAACATTTAAACTCAGATTCTTAAAGCACATCATATAAACGACTTGCCTTGTCTTTCAACACTTTAGTTTTGAGCTAAAAAAATGTAAAAATTGTTCAGCAGGAGAGATATTCCAATAGAGTTTACTCAGTAGTTTGTGAAATGCTGGTGGATTGTTGGCTACAAAGAAATGTAAATAAGTCATGAAATTGTATTAGAGGTTGGTACATTTTAATGATATCAGGATCTTCAAATTCTTTTGATCTCCATTTGTAAATTTTTTTAAGAGTGAAACCCCAACCCAAGTGCTGCATCCAGTTGTCTCATAGATTTAATACTTCCCTTTAATTATTCAAAAGACAATCACAAGCTGTAAATTGATCATTTTTCAACCATGTTTCTTGTCATTGATTTGTTTAATCATTCATTTTTCTTTTCCAATTTTACTTGCATTTTACTCACCAAGATGAAATGGAAGAGACTGTGAGAATTTTTGAGATTTAGTCCTTAAAAAGAGAAATACTGAGGAGGTTCTGAGATTGGTCACAATGACACAAATTGAGTGATTATTCAGTACACACTCAGAAAACACATGGTTTATGTAAAAGCTTATCTAACACAAGAATTCTGCCTAACTCTGAAATTTAAAACTGCTTTTTCTCTCAACATTATTAAATATAAAGCCTTTTTTCTGAATTATTTATTGTTGAATAAATGGCCTCTATCGTTTATCATTGAGCTGTTGAAGCCTCTTCACTGAGCGTTGTTGCAGACTGTTGCTCTTCTCGTTACTTGTTGGCATTACACAAGCTGCCATTCAGATTGACAAGCTCGTGGTGGAGCAGGGCCCTGCAGCATGGATCCCCTGGAGGCTACCAGGCCGCAGCATGCATCGGCTTAATGGAACTCAAGCCCCTGATACAAGAAGTCTTCTCATAGATCTCTGTATTAGAAAGTATTTTCACATATCAAGAACTCAGAAGGAAAGGTCTTTAAGCAAGAAGACTCTCTTTGATAGTTCTCTGGAGCCTAACAAAATAAAATACGGTAAATATTTGCCTCTCACTAAATTTATCAGGTGAAATACATGCTCTAGAAGACCTTTAAAAATAAAGGACCGTGGATTGCAGTTTGTGTACTTTTGTACTTTTGTTTTCCTGCAGCATTTACTGATTTGCATGGTACAGCTGATAGATAAACCTAGTGTTCATTATGATAAATGAATAGTAACTGATGACAGACTTCCTGGTAAGGCCTAATAAATTTTAAGCCATTATAGATATTTTGGCATATTTTGCTGTTTCTTCTTACTTCACCAGAATGATAGCTTGCCAATGCCTAAAAGCTAGGACATGGCCCTTCTATTTTTGTGGTTCTGAGTGGAAAATCATCTCCTGCACAAATGTAAGCAAAGAGCAAGTAGATGTAGACAAAATCATGCCCTGATAGGGTGAACTGTGAGAAAATAGTGTTCAAATAGTTGGTGTATAATACAAAAACTTTTAAACTCATGCCATTTGTGGTCTTCTGTGTTCTTTTGTTGATATCAGTTTAAGGATCAGTAAGGTTGTAAAACATTTTTCTAAGTTATTACATAATCAGCAGATTTTAGTCGCCTCTCATACCTGCTATGCCAATTTACTGCAGTCAACTCCTGATTATCCAGAACAATGCTGGGAAGACCAGAGATGTTCTGGAGAAAGCACTCATGGCAATACCTCTTGAGTTCTGTATCTTAGATTTACAGTGCCTTTCTCTTATGGGAAGCACTTATTTAAAACTCCACTTTCTTATTCCACTATTTTGCTTGTATAGATACAATTTACAGGTTTGTTTGTTTTGTTTTTTTTTGTTTGCTTTTCTTCATCATTTGCATATGCATGCATATTCAGATTTATGCCTTATCTCTTTGCTAACAAAGTAATTTATTGTAAATAACTAGAAAAAAATATTGGTTTATCAAGGACAATGATCTGGAGACCGTCTTATGATGTAGTCCCTGATCAATTATATTGTACATAGCTGGATGACTAGGAATTATGGTCGTGATCTGAATTAGACCCAATGAAACAACTGTGTTTTTACCAACTACGAACCCTGATAATGAATTCAGGCTGGCTTTTTGCTCTTATTTCGGCTTTACACCTGCTTTAGACAGAGATACATGACAAAGTATACATGTAGACTGGTATGCATAGACATAGAGTTGGCGTATAACCTGCCAATGAAAAGTTCCTTTGAAGCAGACTGAGTTTATAAAAAATCAGTGCTTTACATCTTGTCATCATTGTGGTGCTGATCTTGTATGAGGAAACCTTAAGGCTGATAAAGTACTCTCAAACCGTAACATTAGAATCTGGGGATGGATTGGGTTTTAGACATGTTAAACTATGTGGATGAGAAATAGGAATAATAGAAAAGATGGGGGAGGAACACTGCAAGGCTTAAATGAACAGAACTAGATTAAGGCCCAGAGAAAAAAAAGTGTAAGAAAATTTGCTGGTTTAAGTGTTCATAGACCAGAAAGTGATTTAGAGAACAATTAAAGAAATGGCTTCATTCTTTTTTTCAAGAAAAAAGACTGCCTGCCTGCATGGTAAATGGGAGGAAAAAAAAAAACCAAAAAACTCTAAAGAAGGGATTCTGTTAGACTCTAAGTTTGGTTCAACTAGTCAGATGAAAAAGAAATTGTATTAATTTAATGCACAGATATAATTTACAGTCAAAAATAGCTGTAATCATCTTGCTTGGTTTTGTTACTGTCATATATGCTCAAATAATCTCTGTATATAAGACAAATATTGCAGAAGGGCATCACAATTTTGTTTGAATATATTAAAGCTTTTCTAATCTAAAGATTATCTAATCCACCATTTTCCTTTAAAGCTTAGTTCAATATTTAATTATTCATACTGTTATATTTTTATTTTATCCAGTTTACAGATTATTTCTCTGGTCTAGTTAATTGCATGAGAGCAAGCCTATTAAAGGAAATAACATTTGACTAGTTTTTTTCTGAGAGTTTAGTTGAAGAAATGAGGTTACACCAGGGATCGAATCCAGCTTAGAAAAAAAATCTTTATTACAATCAGTGATGGGGAAAAAGGAGAAGAATCCAATTTGACTTTCAAATCCCAGGTTGAGATTGAGCTGGAAGTTAGAACAAGCAACTTTTAACTTGCAAACAAAGCATGTTTGATAAGGAAATCTGAGGGAAAATAAATATATACCCAGGATACCATTTTTACAGATCCATTTTTTGAGTTGAACCAAGCTACGATAAGATCTGGTGTGAAATAATTTTCTGGGATATGAATCATTTTAAATGTACATTTAGTAAGAGGATTCTTTTGCTTCCATCAGTTTTCTATAATATTTGGAGATGGCCAGCAGGATTTTGCAATTTCAAATAAATTACCCTACTTTAAACACCTTCTAAGCTAAGTACAGTAAGCACTTCAGAATTTATAATTATATTTAAGCATTGTTGATTCAGAAAATCATGCAGTTTTAAACCTGTAGCTATATCCCCATAAGATAAATAAGACTTAAGCATGTGTTTCAGATTTTTACTAACTGTTCAAGTACTTTACTCAGTTGGCTTCTTTACCTGGCTGAAGCCCTTCAGGCCTTGAAGTGCTCATTAGCTGCCTATTGATTCTGTTAAGAGACTGCAGTCTTCCTGAGCTTATCCAAACGATGACAAAATCACACCTGACAGTTCCCTTCTCTGCGTTATTGGATGCTGGCTGCTTGTGCTATTGACAAAGCTGTTATTTGAAGAGAAATAAAGTAAATGCTAAGCTTGCATTTGTAGGCTGTGATACGGTTAAAAGTCACCTTTGTCATGAGAACAGCTTCATTCATCTGATTGTATTGTGACTGCAGATCAAAGGTGTCAAAGGTTCTTCTACAAACCCTTTTTTATTTTTTTTTTTTTTAATTTGAATCATGCCTTTTCAGTGTTGGCCTAAAACTAGTATTTTAAGAAAAGTATGTTAATAAGCCTATTTCTTCCATTCTCGGATTTTCTAATTCATAAGCAAAGACTAGTTATGTTACTTTGAATGTTTCATATGTACAGTTTCTGCAAGATGGGTTTACATTACAAGATTATAAAGCACATACATTTAATTTTACTGATGTAAAACTCTACATCTGTATATTTCCACAGAAATGCACATTCTGCTTTTGGAAAGTCTAAACACAAACAGTATAATAAGGATGAGTATATATAATTTTAAATCATCTTGGAATTTACAGACAATGAAAGCTACTTTTGACAGATTAGATTTGCATACCCAGTAATTTATAATAAAATAAGAACATAAGTGTTAGGAAGTACATTTTCCATCTTCATAGTAAAAGTGCTTTAAAATTATGACTAAATTACTTAAGACCAGGTTCCTTTAGTATTACTAAGAAAAATATTCTACTCACAAATATGTTCCACTTGCAAGAGAGTTTATCTGAGAAATCTTTGTAATGTTAGAATACAGTTATGAATTATTAATCCAGAATTTTTGCATATGGGTAGGAGCAATCATCACTTCAGCATTTGTAGATGATGAGGGCATTTTTAGACGATGATATTACAAAAATCTAAAAAAAAAAAGTTGTTTATTCTTTATCTTATTTGAGTAAGTGGGGGACAAATTAAGGTAAAACAGGAATGTGTTAAGATGTCAGTAAATCGAGATATGCTATTAGATCAAATTCCTGAGTTCCTGGATCAAGATCCTCCATGGTATTAACGTATGCAGGTGGGAGATCAGATTCATTTCAAATATTCATTATCAGTTGAGTAAAACACTGTAACATAGACTCACCATAAAGCATCATTAAAGCATTTCTAGAAAAATAAATGAATGAAATGACAAAAAATATTTTAGTTCCTTAAATAGAATCACATTTTGCTTAATCTCCTTAAGAACTATTTTTCTGACCTGTAGAAATAATTTGTTTATTGTAGTAATTCTGTATTATTTTATTGTTGTCATTCTGTATATAAATGTCAGTTTCTAGCTCAGAGGCTTTTTCGAAGTCGAATAATATTCCTAGTAATTCACATCTAGAAATTGTGTTTCAAGCTGTGAACACAACACTAACCTCTGTTTTATCAACATGAGAAAACCTCTTATCACATCAAATCAGAGCTTATCTCATGCTAACAGATGGGGAAATCCTTGCCATACTTCTATGACAAGAATTCACTAGTGTATTATTATGTACTCAAAAAGATATCTTCAAATATTAGGGAGGAGGATTATTTTTGTTAGTGATTTCACAGGGTGAGAGTTACTTTTTTGTGTTAGGATAGCTGCTTTCATTATGCTTTTACAGTGAACAAGTGGCTTTGTGTACAGTCAGAGAAAGATATTTTTTCCCAGGAGAAAAAAAAAATTATCTGAAGTTTGTTTTTTTTTTTCAAAGCTGACTTGTTGTTTGTGTGTTTCTTTTCTTCACTTAAGAAGAGAGCATTTTTTGAATAAAAAGATCAGTTCAAATGTTTATCAAAGATGCGGAACTTGATGGCATTTTTTCTACACGACAATTCTCAGAACATTTAAAGTTAGGATCTGCATGTTTCTTTAATTATTGTTAGTTTTACGACTCTCCTACTATATGCAGATTCAATATTGACACGTTAAGACAATTGAGTACTTGTTACAGAATTTTTTAGGATGCAGATACTGAATTCTTAACTTCCAGACTGCGGTGAGGTGACCCTGGCTGGCTGCCAGACCCCTACCCAGCTCTCTCATCTCCTCCTCAACAGGACAGGGGGACAAAATAAGATGAAAGAGGGTCAAGATAAAGATGGGGAGATCAATTACCAATTACTGTCACAGGCAACACAGACTTGGGGAAAACTGACTTAATTTATTGCCAATTAAAAATAGAGTTGGATGGTGAGAAAAAAGAAAAAAAAAAGACAAAACTAAGAACACCTTCTCCCCCCTCCCACTCTCCTCCTTCCTGATTCTTTTCCCTCCTCCCCACCCCTGTGATAGATGAATGGTGGGATGGGGAGTGGGGTCTGCGGTGTGTTCATCACAGAGCTGTAGAGCTCCTTCCTCCTCACACTTTTCCCGTGCTCATGTGGGGCTTTTCCATGTGGCACAGTCCTTCAGGAAAAGGCTGCTCCAGCATGGGTCCTCCAAAGGCCACAGTTCCTGCCAGAAAACCTCCTGCATGGGCTCACTCCGGGCTGCAGCCTCCTTCTGGCATATCCACCTGCTGCAGCGTGGGATCCTCCACAGGCTGCAGCTTGGTTATTTGCTCCGCCATGGTCCTCTACAGATTCCAAGGGGACAACCTGCTTCACTGTGGTCTCCCAGGGGCTGCAGGGGAACCTCTGCTCCCGCCCTCCTCCTCCTCAGGCCCGGCTGCTGCAGGGCTGCTCCTCACACTTTCCCCTCAGCGCCAGGCCCCGCTCTGCCCGCTCTGAACTCTGTGTCCCAGCGGCAGCACCCGCGGCACTGAGGAGCTCAGCTGGGCCCTGCTGCGGGGCCTGGAGCCGGCTGGAACCGCCTGTGTCCGGCACGGGGCAGCCCCGGCCTCGCCTCACGCAGGCCCCACCACCCCACTGCCAGCACCGGGACATAGGCACACGGATTTACCTAATAAGGGGAACACCTTTTAATTAATTTCTTACTTGTACACATTTAAGCATTTATGATGATGTACGTTTATGAGAATGTAAAGCTGATTTTGCTGGGTAAACCACTAGCTTTTCACAAATAGCTTGTGCTAACAAAGGGCAGGACAAAACTTTTGGATGTAAAAATGGAAAGATAAAGATGACAAATCTATGTATGTGTAAGGAGTCATATGGTTGATAGATACAGTGCATTACCTGAGAATATTTCATATTGCCATCTTGATTGTTCATGATTGTTTTCTGAAAGTAGAGTCTTGGAGATAAAAGGTTTAGGGGGTGGAGTGAGAACAGAGGAGTTACTGTGAGAGCAAGTACATTGATCTGGCTTCGGAGAGCTACTGTTTGTTCAATCATTGTGCCTCATAGGATTTATGATCTATGAGCTCCCTTACAGTTAATCTTCTAAATGCTTACTAGAAAAAGTTAATAGTGTCAGTGGAAAATATAGGTCTTGATCAAAAATTTGAAATACTGAAATTAAAACTTTTGAAGTTCTATAGATGTAGCTGACACTAAACTCTTACTTTTTCTGAATGTTATCAAGTTGAGATAGGGATGCGAATGGATGAAACTACCTCCTCACGACTTTACAACTCAGGCTGCTTGCATTGTCCTTCTAGAAGGACTATAACTGCTAGCTTGTGAAAGCAGCGCAGGTTCTTTGAAAGTATGCATATTTGTTAAATGCAATTTTTTGTGTTAATAATAATTTCATAATCAAATAGCTTGTATAATCAACTAATATTGATTATAGGCATTTATTATTATTGTTGATGTTATAACAGCCTTTATTCAGAGTTGTCTTCTGGAATTTCACTGTATTTTGAGACAATGGGAGCAAAAATGTAGTATTATGAGGAAGAATTGGCTTGTGAAGTTATTCAAGCTATATGTAGATTAGAAGTGAATAAACTTGTGATGGTTTAGTAGATGAAAGATATAAAAATTAAAAATAAAAAAGCTTGTATAGGGTTTCATATGCAATTTATGTATTTAAGCAGTGAGTATAACAATGAGTTTTTTTCATAGTCACCATTAGGATCTTTTGAATCATTTGAGCTTAGAGACTTAAGATAATGAGAATTGTGAACATTTATATAACTTAAAATTCTTTTGTGGTTTTTCATTAAAGAAATCTAATTCAACAGGAAAAGTAATCTGGGCATAATTCAGATTCAGTGTTCTCCCATAGCATAGCAACAAGTAGGTAACAACAATGTTTTGGAACCAAGGTTCATATTAAGGAATTGTTGCTGCTTCCAGCTGGGACACTCCTGTGTGTGTTTTTGAGCAAAGGTATTCCTTTATAGGCAAATCATATTTCTTGTTCTTGTTCTTGTTCTTGTTCTTCTTCTTGTTCTTGTTCTTCTTCTTGTTCTTGTTCTTCTTCTTCTTCTTCTTCTTCTTCTTCTTCTTCTTCTTCTTCTTCTTCTTCTTCTTTTTTTCTAAAGAGAAAATATCTTCAGAAGAAACTAAATCTATTTCAGTCTCATCCAAAGTACCCTCTCTTCCTCCTTTTCTTTCAAATAGCAATAAAATAAATAGCAATAGCGATAAAGAATCTCAAATGAGGATACAATAACTGAAGAATATTTTTCCACATGAAGCTATATGTTTATGATCCCCCTTAGTAGACACTGATAAGGCAAGTGTTAGTTTGAACCTGAAGTCCAGTTTGAGATGGCACTGATAGAACATCTGAAGTCTCTTTGAATTTTTATTATTGCACCTGTTCAAAGTTTTTACATTTTTTACATTTTTACATCTTACATTTTGTAAAATATCCCCTTATCTGGGTATAAGTTTAAAATCTCTGAAATGTAAGACTCTGGGTAGATGCTGTGGTGAAGATGAATTGTTCTTGAATCATACACTACATCTTTTATATAACTTGAAATATTGAACTTTGTCAGCTGTGACAGTCATATTTTTACCTTCACATAACAATAACAAGCCTAATAATTTAGAATTTAAAAAAGAAAGAAAAAGAAATGGTGTGAATATTATTATGGGAGTATTTTTATGGCACAGTGTAATTATTTGGTTCAGTAATGTTCAATAATTATTTCAACATAGAAAGCCCTCACAATCCTGTCCATTCAAAAACTAAATGGTTTCATTACCAGTAACTAATTTACAGGGCAATTTCAAAATCTCATGACTCCTTGTCTGTCTGAGATTTACAGTCTCTAATAAAAAGGCCTGGCTAGGAGATATGAATTAACAACTCATTAAAATGAGAGCACATATTCAGTATTTTAATTTTCTGTCCTCTGTCTCACTACTGCCTAACAGCCCTGTCTACTCGTACCTGTTAAGGGAGACAATGAGGTGATTTCAAAACACTGTTGTCATCTTATGTAAAAGTGTTGTGGAGTACAAGCACGACAGGGTTTTGGTTTGTTCCATAATGGTCTGGAATAGTTTATACACCAGAACACATTCCCTACTGACAAAACTCACCTCACTGTTTGATGTGCCCCAGGGGCTGAGGACAGTCTTTCTCCTGCCTGAATATAAGCTACTTCAACACTTTTTGATCCTAGGAAGATGAATATTTTTTCCCCAGAGACTGGTTCTGGCCTTTGAGTTTTAATGTGTTCGCCTTCTTAAAAAACTGAATAATTTTTCTGGAGATGCAGGATCTACTTCTGGCTTCAGGTGTAACTTTATTAAAAAGTAATTATTTCATGCTTTAGAAGGGGTCTAAACTCAAATTTCCAGCTGCTTCAACAGCAGTCTTTTTGTAACTTAACAAATGGATATAGTAACCCTGGTACTTTTGCTCTGTTACAATGAGACTAATACGATCACCTCTGCAATTTTAACCAGACATTTAGTTATGCTTTTCTTAGCAAAAAACATTATGACCTTTACTCCCTTTCTAGTCCCCAAATCTACCTTCCTATTACTCTTCACTACAAAAAAAAAAAAAA
>VXAA01001946.1:280817-296645 GCA_013399115.1 Anseranas semipalmata
AAAAAAAAGCCCAATAATCAGTTCTCAGTGGTTCCATTTTGCTATTTCATGTGCCTTTGGGAGAATATCTTCCATGGTAATACCTTCAAGCATAACAGACTAAGATCTCTGTTGTACTCTATGGGTTGTACTTTATGTGGATGGAAAGCTGTCTGAATAGCTGTCCTGGGCCACAGGACGGTGATGAAGGGCATGAGGTCTAGGTGGAGGCCAATAACTACCCATGTATCCCAGGGGTCAACAGTGGAGCCAGTCCTGTTTAATATCTTCATTAATGATCTGGATGATGGGGCAGTGCACCCTCAGCAAGTTTGGCACTAACACAAAGCTGGGAGGAGTGGCTGATACGCCAGAAGGTCGTGCTGCCATCCAGGCTGGAGAAGTGGGCTGGCAGGAACCTTATGAAACTCAGCAGGGAGAGTCCTTGCAAAGTCCTGCACCTGGGGAGGAACAACCCCAGGCACCAGCACATGCTGGGGGCCACCCAGCTGGAAAGCAGCTTCATAGAAAAGGCCCTGGGGGTCCTGGTGGACAGCACGTTGAACATGAGCTGGCAACATGTTTTTGCCACAAAGAAGGCCAATGGTATCCTGGGCTGCATTAGGAGGCGTGTTGCCAGCAGGTGAAGAGAGGCGATCCTTCCCCTCTACTCAGCACCGGTGAGGCCATACCTGGAGTGCTGTGTCCGGTTCTAATTTTAATTTCTAAGATTGGTAACACTGATAGAGATAATTTATTGAAAAAAAAGTATGGAATTGAAAAGAACTGTAACCATAGGTGATTTATATTCCGATCTGCCTATTTCACCAACACTTTAAAGACGTTCCCATACCCCTCCCCAGAATGTGTGTACATCTGTGAACACACATACTTATCAAAAAATAGCTCAACTCATGTTTTAAATCAAACAGGATCAAAGCTGCTTATAGATTTAATAAAACATAATTAACTGGCAGGGAACTGTCCATTCAGGATGAATATCAATAATACAGCAGATAAACCAGAACTGTAGCCACTTACAAAACATCAATAAACACATAGAAATTTTTAAACACCCTTCTATAATTAATGCCAGAAAATTTTAGCCTCTGCCCTTACACATGAGGACCTCACCATTACGCCCGCCCTGCCTCTCACAGCTGGGGGAGTTACAAGCACCCGTCTCTGGAGTGCTGGTTCCTCTCCCGGGGGAGGCGGGGGTGCTGTAGGCTGACACGCACCCACGCTGCTTCCTGCACCCCAAGGACCCCCATGCTGTGAGGGGGGTCACCCAGCGGCGCTGTGCAGCCCCGAGGTGCAGGAGCATCCCAGCTGCACCCTGCACTGGCAGCCCAGCAGCTGCTGTGCGGACCTGTGCATGCTTCTTTTCAAGCTGACTCCCTTGTTTCTCTACAATCTTCTGTTAATCCCTAGGTTGCTGTTTATATGGCTGATGGTAGCCTTAACCAAATGTCAAGATTGTTGATTTCCTCTTCAGTGGTACTAGTTTCTGGGCAAAGACCCTCTCAGACACTTTTGGCTGTCTTATTCACATCCACTGAGAGCATTCCCATCCTATCTGTGGGTTGGACCTGGGCCCTGTACCACAAAGAGGTCATGTAGATTCCCCCCACAGGCTCACTTAGGTGGTTTGTCTGCGTCTTAGCTTACAGTTATGTCTGAGCTAAAGAGCAGGAGCATTAACTCAACCCTCCATCTGTTACGCTTAATTTAAGGACACTCGCACAGCTACACAAATCAACTGAAGAAACACACTGCTGGAAGAATAATGGCTTTTTGTTGTTGTTGCCATTGTTTCTCGAATAGCTCTTTGCTTTTGACATTACCATATGCAAGTGAGAACAGTGACAGCACAGCATTCAGTTTTCTTTGCTTTCAAAAGGGGCGATTTGTGAGCATGCTCGGCAATTTGTTCATGCTGCCGTTCAGTAAATTGCCATATTTATGTGGACATATCTGAAGCATCGGGAACAATAATAATAAAAAAGTATCAGCTCTCTGTACATAGTAATGGAAGATGACTTTTAACTTGTTTGTGTGCACCAGCAAAACATCAAATAACTTCATCCCCTCAAACTGCCCAAAAGATGAATTTCAAACCCATAATGGCATTACAATGCATCAAAAATGAAAACAAGATAAGGATTCGTCATAGGTCAGAAAATAAAAGTGCTTTTAAACTATCAAGAGCACAGTATATGCTATTCTAATTTTTTTCCACTTCAACTTTCTGAAATATTTATTAAGGAATAATCTGTAGAATAATGAATATTGCTTTCCTATAGAAGTACAGAATGCATGCTATATTTCTGCTATAACGTCTTATTAAATATGGATGTTGTGAATTTCTAGTACCTTTGGGGCCAGCTACTGACTGCTCTATCTTTTAGCAAATAGTTCAGTTAAGGTAAAAAAAAAAAAAAAAAAAAGCCATTAATTTAGTGATGGCTTCTCAAAACTGGGAAAAAAAGGCAAAAAAAAAGGCTTTTCTGTGTTTTGACGGTTTGAGGGTGTTAGAATGCTACATATCTGATAGGGTAGTTAAGCATTTCAATACTTGATATATTCCACAAATTTAGGGTCTCTCACTGCCCAAATAAATGATAGATTTAATGTTTGGAAATATTTAATGTTCAAGCAGAAAGATCTTGTGGTTCTCTTAATAATTAACTTAAGCATATCTTTCCTTAATGCATAAAAAATGTGGTTTAAGAATGGTAAAAGAAAGCATTGAGGATGTGGTCAGAAAGCATAAAAGCACAGCTAACAGGCATTACTACATTTCTGACTTCAAAATTTTAAGAGCAGCTATTTCAAATGAAGAGCAAAAAGTGACTATTTGTTGTGTATCTGGGTGGTTCTGTGTTTCTCATATCCTCTGAATGATTTGCTTTCCCCTCCAAGAAAGTAAACTGTGAATTAAGCCAAATGTAGTAAAAATGCTTTAAAGTAAATTGTTTTATCTAGTTATTTTATTCTAGTTATTGTTTTATCTAGTTCCATCTAGTATTGATCATCTGACAAGCCACACCTTTTTTTAATTCACTCTAAGGTTTCTAGATTGCCAGCTGGCAATAATAAGGTCATTTAAGGTCATAATTAGAATACATAAAAAGGCAAATGGGCCTCAGGAGGTCTGAGGACAGTTGGAAGTGAGGACATGTGGCCAATCTCAGTGGTTCTTGCTCTTTTCCTTCAAAGAAGGTATTACTGCATCAGGTCTGACATGGTAGGCTGCATTTACAAAACCATATTAAAAACCATGTCAGGCTGTAGCTGGGGAAAATTCTATGTATAGCAGCATGAATTAATGCATAGTTTTATTTTAAAAGAAATGTTACTTGAATAAAAGAAATAGGTTTTGAAAGTGTAGTTGTCCATCTGTGCTAGGTAAGAGGTGTATTTTGTTGTACCTTCTCTGGCTGGTACAACAACCTCTTCACTTCTGGGCCCTGTGGAACCACAGGCCAGTAACTGACGTGCATAAAGTGATCTTTTAGTGGGATTGTGGTTGCTTTGAGGGAGGAAACTACAAGATCTGTGAGTGTGTGACACTTCCTCCCAATGCAGCTTTCCCAGCCAAGCCCCTCTACTGTCTGCACTCTTTCCTGAAAGTGTGTCGGGGTTTGCCTGACACAGCTGAAGATGGTTATCTGGACAGATGCTGCTGCTTCAGTCTGTGGTCTTTGTGTGGAACTCTTCTAGGCTCTTTAGCTGAACTAATTCTTACTTGGTTGCACTTGGCAACCTTGAGTGACAAATCTAGGTTTTGGAAGGGTTAGTCTATATATTGAAGTATTGCTGCCACATGCTGCTGCCACCCATCCAACAAGTTTTCTGGAATCTGTTTGCCATTCAGATCTTGTTCGTGATTTGAACATTGAATGGTAGTGGTCAAGTTAATTATTTCTGTATTTTAATGGTCTGTTTCTTTTCATTCTTAAACTTGATGTCAAAACCGAAATACTGAGGGGTGCAAAAGGTTAGGGGCTTCTTTTGCTAGCCTCAGGGTTAGCCTTCTGGAAAAGAACAACCGAACTCTGACTGTGCCCTCTGCAAGCTGATCAGGCATATAGGAGAAAGCATACCCTCCTCGGAGGTTGTCAGAGCTCTACTTCCTTATCACGCTATCAAATAATTCTTGCTGGGAGAGACAGAAAATTTCCTGAGTGATATCTGGGGACCAAAATATTTCTGCAGATATGCAGTAAGGTCTGTCTCCCTGAAGTCACATAAATAGCTCTGAGTATATTAATAGTAAAATATTAAAAATAGAAATGGCTTTTGTTTTTTTACTTCTTTGATACAACTGGGCCTCTGTTGACTGACAACTGAAAATCTAAAATAAATATTCACTTCTAGGTATGATTTAAGATTTCCATAATCATATTTTCATTTTCTAAGGGATAAACAGCTGAAGGAAAAAAAGCCACCAATACATTCCCTGATATTTTCAAATTGACAGGCTTATAGAAAGCCTTATTAGTGATATAATTGATATGAGTAGATGCAGTATCCATCAAATAGGTCATTACTGCAGAGATTTTGCTGTTTGTATTAAAGGTTCATTTCAGATGTGTGCCAAGGTGCTTTTAGCTGCATAGCTTTGCATTGCTAAACATATTTTAATACCCCTTTAGACTCTCTCTCTTTTTTTTTTTTTTAAACCAACTGCAGGTGTTTGGTACTAAGGGAAATCTGAATTAATGGTCCTGGTTTATCTACCTATACTGTGGGTACATTGTAATTTAAAGTGTTAAATCACTGTGTTATTTGTGTGACAAATGCAGTTAGTTAAAGGGTGTACTTTTATCAGTGCAAAATCTTCTCTTAGTGTTATTAATCAAGGCACTCTTAAAATTGTCTTCATAAATATCGATCTGTAAGAATTCTGGCAAGTGTTCTAAGCGTGATATATACATAAGGGCAGGTTCTGGAAATGGCTTTCAGATAATATCTAAACATTCCTTTAAGTAATTCTCTGAACTGCATTCTTTTCCCACAATAATTACAGGACTAGCTGGAAATTTCTGCATTTACCACCTATTTCAAAAACCTCATAGTCTCTCCTCTATTTAAAAAAAAAAACAAAAAAACAAAAAAAAACAGCACTCAGTGAGCTAAAGCACATTAGCTTTAACACCTCTGGGAATTAATCTGGATTTGTTTGGTGGGGGGTTTGCTTTTCAGTATTAAAGCGTGGAACAGGGATGGTTGTCTGCGTCATCTACTAGTTGGAGAGCAATGTCAACCTGATGAATTTCAACATGAAAGGCATTTACACCTCTAAACTCTATGTAAAGACTGTTCATGCTCTCATTCTCCAGGTTGAAGAGTAGTCATAACCAATATAGATCCACTTGTTGCTGTGTCAGCTCCACTCTTTCACTTGAACAGTCTACTTGCCTTTGTTGTATTTATACCTCTATGTGTTTATTGATGGTAATGGTATTTGTTTATCTGGTTTCATCTTGCTAGTGAAATAATTTGGGCTTTTTTATTCTTTCTTCATGACTGTTTGCATGATTGCCCTAAAAGCTTCCTTGTCTGCAGCTGATTCAATTTGAGTTCTCTTTGGGAAAAAGAATTAACAACTTTTATAGAATTTCGCAGGAAGGAAGGAAAAACCTAATCAGAATTTGAACCTACAGATAATTTATTTTCATCTTCATGTGATCCTTTAATAATTCTGACTCTTCACCTTTTTTTCCCCTCCCATACCACTAACTATGTTTCATTTTCCAATAGCAAAGCTTCTCCTTGGTAGTCTGTAAGTTCCTATAATGTAGAGTTCACTTTAGTAGTTCTTTCTTGCTAGCGTTACATTGTTTTCCACTAAAACAGTGACTTTCTTCCAAAGCCACTGTGCTGGTTTTCTTATCAAACTTTCAGTCTAGCCTTTTTATTTTCGGGTCTCCACAACAGTAAATTAACAATGTGGGTGTCATGTAGATAGTACGCCAGTGACTTTGATATTTAAATTATGCCTTCAGCTTTTTGTACCTCAGAATGAAAGTGGAGGTAACAAGGCCAAGTTTTGAATCATTTCAGTAAATTTGAAATTAAGTGTATTTTTTTGTCATATTAAGCAAAACCGCAAAACAAACCTTACTGATATTGCTGCGCAGTTTTCTTCTTGCTGTAAAATGCCTCGGGTACAGCCCTATTCTAGCTGAAAAGAGTACCAGGGTGTATAGCTTTACCTGCAGTTTTGAATTAGTAGTGAAGTTGGTCAAGCAAACACTGTAGTCGCTCAGTAAGAAAATGCAACATAGATCTCCTTGTGGAGATGCAAGGAGAGCAAGGCAACCCTTGTGGGTTCTGCCTATGGAGGCAGAATCAGGCTGGAGAAGATTTGACAGTAAAGGAACACTACAAAAAGTAAGGTTATTTGCTTGGCTTTTGTATATGAGAGATCAAGTGGCATTATTTAATGGTATTTTCTGACCTATGGAAGTAGTCCTAAACTTGTTGTGTCCTAAATTGTGGAGTAGTCCTAAAAAGGATTTTACACATGGATTCTACTTTGTAGTGCAAAATGGTGGATTAGGGAGCTTTTAAAATATTTGGTATGTCTTTACTTAAATTATTTTTTATATATATGTATAGTCTGGCTCTATATCTAAGTTTACCGTACTCATAGCTGCTGGCTGGTTTATAGATGGTGGTGTCTTGCTGTTAGATATTAGATGATGCACTGAAATGTGCTTGTGCGTCATACCGATCCTTTGCATTATGTCTTGTATTCAACTGTGGAGAAATTAGGGTAAAAGAAAGATTGCTGCAAGTCATTTGAGGTACCCAACGACAATTTTAGTTTTTCTTTTGTTGTTGTTGTCTTTTTAAATCACTAGCAGGATGAAAGATACTTTTTTTTTATTTGGCTTTAGGCTGTCATAAAGCTTTAAAATAAGAATTAATGTCATGTTTGTGCCAAAAGACTGTCTATGGCATATTGAACTCCCTGGGTGCATCTTGATTTTTGTAATGCTCCTTCTATGTTTGCCTGTAAGACAATTTAAAGTACTTTTCAAATTATACAAATCTGCCTTCTTAATGTTGCCTAAAAAACGTACATAAATTGAAACCACAAAATACTTAGCTGTGTAGTGCTGTCACGATTTCAATTGCTTGACAAAATATCACCGAGCTGTTGATTTCTTCAGTATTGAATCTTATAAGAAGTTTGCAAGTAGAGAACAGTTTCTGAAGGATGTTCCTAAATTAGTGATTGATTATTTAATTGTTGAAGATGTCACTTTGACTAAATACACTTGCTATAATGTTGAAAAGAATACTTCTTTGTTTTTCGTTATAATACTACTTGCTAAATTGCAACACTGCTCTGTGAGACTTCACAGACGGGTAGAAAACTGTTTGTAGCTTGACCAGGGCACTTCTGGAGAATCAAATTTTAGTGCCTGTTTACGTTTCCTACTTGTCAAAGATAGTTGCTTCTGTGTCTTATTTGTTCTGTTTGGCAATAGTGGCGTCATTTGTAGAAACTGTGATCTGGTCTAGATTTGAAATACACAGCAGATAGGAATAGGCTGCAAAGGTAGGATTTGATAGCGACAAAGAAGAAGCGATGTACATAGCATTGTATTCTGACTAGCTGAGGAGCGTCTAAGAGCTGTTTGGGGTTTATTTATGACTCATATCTATTGTCATCTTAAGAATTAAACTTGATGAGTTTTAGAGCATGTGGTCCATTTGGGTCTCTCTGGACTGTTTAATATGAAAAATCAGTGTCCTTATTTTAATCTACGGAGAATATGTCAAGAGTTGGTTCTTCCCTATCTTAGGATCCTTTCTGCCTGATATAGTAACACCTGAAATTAGCCAAGACAGGTAATGCTAACAGAAATAACAGTTGTATATGCTGGCTGCTATCAGTTTCCAGTGGAGGCAGCCCACTCTTTAAGAGTTTCCCAGCCTCTGTCCATCAAATTCTAAGTGCTCTGAAAGCCTGTTTCATTGCTTACCTGCACTTTTTGTAAAAATAGCTAGAAAAAAGAAAACACATGGAAAACACAGAAAAATGCAATTTGATCAGTACAGAAGCTTTTATAAAACATGTATTTTTTCCAGGTTAGTTACTTACCTACTAAAGTTGCATAACAAATCCTTTTTTTGGCATGTTTATATCAAATGATGATTTTAAAATAGTCTTTAGTAATTTTTGAAGATACTTCACCATAAACGTTTTCTTAAATTGGAAAGAGAGTAACTTGGAAATTTCTTGGAAATGGTAATATGCAAGTGAGAAATGGCTGATAGAGATGAGAACAAGTTACATCCACGACAAGGACAGAGCTGATCATACCCAAAGATGTCATTTGCCTTTTGTCCAATAACTGAGTATTTTGGCTACATTTAGATCGTGTGTGCTTTGACTACACCTGGACACAAACTGATGCCTGTGCTATTGATTCTACAAGGAGTCTGAGATATGAATGGATTTAGGTGGTGTTCTTTTCTACCTATTGCTTACCTTTATGCAGGGAATGGGCTATGCTATCCATAGATATGGATATAGATATCCAGCTCATTTGTTTCACAAATACTAGGTATCACTTTTTACATTAGCTTGTCAATGGAATACGAACATGTAGAGACACATCTTCACAATTCTGCTCTACTGTCAACAAATTCCTAATGCTGAGTCTTAGAATGGAACATACAGGGGGCAAACAACATCAGTTGTAATAGATTTGACATCTTTTGGCATGGTTACAGGAAATCTAAATTATAAATGGGAATCGATCGTTTTTTGTTTTTTTTTTGTTTTTTTTGGTGCTTTCATAAGAATCAAGTTCAATCATGTAATGTAGTTTCATTAAACTTCCTTTTCTGTTTTCAAATAATGGTTATCTTATTTCTGTTCGGTTCCTCTTTCTTATGAAACAATTTCTTCTCCATATAGTTTCCGTTTTTGCTCCTTATCCCCAGTGAAAATTGTAGAGAATACCTTACTGCTTCAGTTCTCCTTATAAGCAAGTAAATTATATGGTAAATGTCTGAGTGTCTAATATGGTCAAATCACTTACTTGTCTTATCCTAATTATTACAGACACGACAGATATGAGAAATTTGGTGTTACCATCATCCACACCATGCGCTCTGTGTAGTTCTTGTCCTCACTCTTTCCCTTGTAATGTCACTTTACAGTGACTGCAACTTAGGCTGATAAACTAAAAGATGGTCTATATAAAGGTTCATGTCCGTCTGATACCATTTAGCTCGGGAAGGAAGTCTAATCTGTTCAAGAAGTCCTTTGTTCTGCAGGTGCTTAGTAATTCTATTGCCTGACTGTTGAGATAACTAATAAAAATGCATTTGCAAAATCTTGTACACATATGAATCCATAAAATAATCATAGTGAAACTAGATAAGATAGCATAATAGAAGCTAGACTGTTTCCAGTCAAACAAGCTTCCAAAAAGCCATTTTGTGTTAACAGATTTCTGCTTTTCTGATTTGGATCAGATACATGCTGCACCACGTCATACTGAAGCTCCTGACACATCCTTTGTGGATAACTCGGGGCATAAGGATGTACCCTGAATCATAGGGAACTTCTCAGCATTGGGTAACTGTGGTAGGTAGAATAGTTCTGGCATCCGTTAAACAGAGGAAGATTTTATACTGTCTGCAGCTCTGAGTTTGACTGGTTTTCTTGTGTAATATGTTTCTTGTAATTTCGTAGTATCATAGAAGGTTTGGGTTGGAAGGGACCTTTAAAGATCATCTAGTCCAACCGCTGCCACCATCTCAGGCTGCCCACAGCCCCATCCAGCCTGGCCTTGGGCACTGCCAGGGATGGGGCACCCACAGCTTCTCTGGGCAGCCTGTGCCAGGGCCTCACCACCAGCCAGTCATTCACCTGATCTGTTCATCCCCTTCTTCTTGTGTCCCAGTTTCCAACTGGGACGATAGAGGAGAATGCTACCTGCCCTCCTGATCCCTTCAACATCTTTCAAAAAGACAAAGTCCCTCTTGATATTTCAGAGTCTCCTCCCTGCAGCCTCGTTCAACCCTAGATGAAGGAGTACGAATGGGTGGCAGTCCTCTGGCTTTACCCAGCTTGGTAGCCTCTTCATGATATGGCAAATGGGGGCTCCGGGTAGGCAGCAAACCTCTCTGGAGAGATTGTCCGGATGACAAATGGGTGCTTCAGTACCTCTCAGCGAGGAATTTCCAGTTACTAACACCATTCACACTTATTTGGTGGCACTGGTTCTACTACAGGTGGTTGGTTGGTCCAGGCGAAAAAGTAGTATAACTTTTTGTTATGAATCTTATTCAGATATTTAAATGCCATGATGCAGATTTAAAATAAACAAAATAATAATCAGGAATCCTAAGATACAGTATGGTTAATGGTGATTAGTGATGTTGTGATCCTGACCCATTTTATTTTGTCTGTCTGCAGACCATTATTTTACCTTTCTTTATAGAACAGACAGGCTTGTAAATCCATAAAACTTGCTCAGCAGATTGAGGATCTTAATTTAAAAATTAAGTAAAAAAAAAATAAACCCAGACAAAACAGCTCATCTTTTTCCATTAGTCAAAAAGCACCCTTTAAGTACTGCTGTGAAACTTTGAGTTGAGTTATAAGAGTACTTATTCTGATTCCATGTTGGGTTTGAACATAAACAAATTAGAGTTGTTAATTTTGTGAGACGTTTCATCTAGATTGGTCTTTACCTTGAACTCCTGCTTTCATATTCCCTAAGACAACAAAACAATAATTTGTTGTATAAACAATAACAGTAGGGACTAAGTCTCTCTGGATACCCCCATCTGGCAGAGGAAATCTGGTTGTTAGCATATCAAAAGACTTTGTGAATTTCTTCAGTTTGTATACAGACTTAAATTAATAGGTCATTCTAAAACTTTCCACTTTTTTTTTTTTACTAAAATTAGGAATCTTGTAACTTTTATTGGAGACCAGTATTTTTTTCTTAATTGAGAGGAGTATCTCTTGCCACCATTTCTTTATGTATGGAGTATTTAATTTCTTAAACAAAAGCTCTGACTCTCCTATTGTCCAGTCGCTGCTTTCTCTGTGAAGGTAAATGCTCATCTGAGACCGGATATTGGTTTCTTGTTGCAGTTAAAAATAGTTTTGGGATCCCTCATGGTACTTCTTTTTTCTTTGCATAAAAGAACCATATCTGGCAAAGTATCAGTTGTCTTGAAGCACCAACAAATAGCATTGTGTTCTGTGTATTAAAATCCCTGTTAACATTCTGCAACTCTAGCTGACTTTACTATCTGTATTATTGAGGCTTTCATAACAGCCTGGAGTAGGGGAAGGTTTTGTCAGCTTTTTTCCCCATGAATATAATATTCTGGTCCCATCCTCCAATGTGATGCGTTTCCTCCACGTCGTTGTTGTTAACAGCCAGCAGGTACATGTGCATTCCCTCAGGTTTTTAGGCCAGATTTGGTTTCTGTCCCCAGAAATAAGGTGAACAAATTTTCTCTTTGGTGACACCGTTTCTTCAGTGTTACCTAGGAAATGAAAGAATATGAGTTCTGGAAATATCAGGATCAAGCTTCTATTTACTTCACTGCAGTCTTTTTTTTTTTTTTTTTTTTTTTCCCTTTTGGTTAATTTATGCCTCTGTTTTCATGGATTTGTTGAAGAATGACAAAACACAAAACAGTTTTGGTTGCTATTACATATGGGAAGAAGAGGCAGAATTTTAAATAAAAATGATCTGCCAAATATTTTGTTTTCAGTGAAGTACCTGAATGTGTTTTGTACAAGCACTTGTCTCACAACAGAAAGTACGTGTTGCAAAAGTAGAACAACGGAAAGATCTGTTGGCTGAAGCAAATCCCACTGTCATGTGGTACATAAGAATTAAATATTTATACCTACTCACTGGAATAATAAGACTGTATTCAGTTATGTTGTAGACACTACAAAATGTTTGTTGAGGCCTCTAATAACATTGCCACTCATAAAATGTATAGTATAAACAATACATGAGAAAACATTATGGGGAAAGTCTCCGGTCCATAGAATTTTTTTTGGTTTTTGTTTTAAATTATTGAGACAGATGATCTGAAGAAATATTTTTCAACCTAAATGATTCTCTGATTCTATAATTCTGTGATAAGTCTCTAGTAGCTATAAATTATAAATGTGAATTTCACGGGTGTTCTGCTGCTGCTGATCTTGAAAGCTGTGATGGCTTCGGGTTGCACAATGAAGTGCAGTTGTCCTTCGTGACTAACCCAAGCCCTCCAAACTCTTCAAGATGCAACATGTGCTGTCTTTCTTCAGCTGTGGTAATGTAATAAAAAGCTCAGTTCCCTACTTTCTTCCTAAATATAACTCATCGGTCCTTTCATGGTGTGACTCTGTAACACAGGTACATTTCTCACATTCCCTTGCCAGTTGAACAAGAACTATGTGGGGTCCTGAGTTTGCTAGGACCCATTTGGGACACTGTATTGTGGATATGACTTTGATTCACTAAGGTAATTTGTACCAGCCTATATTTAGACATGTGAAAAATCTCATTGGCTTCAGCACATAACTTGCTTAGCACCTTTGTCAGAGCCTGCCTGTAGTTTGAGACACCAAGCAGCAGCCTCTTTTGTTCAAGCATCTTTCCTTGTAGGTTTATAATTCCTCTTAGACTTGTTCACTGCAGGCATATCTTTGTTGGAAATTCTTCCCTTTATTTCTTCGGGGACTGTTCTATTTAACTTTGTAAGCCAAGGAGCTCCAGCTGTGTCGTGACAATTTTGTAAATAGCTATTGCTTAGCAATAACTTTGCTTTCAGATGGAAGAGCACTATTAACCCTTGCTTTTTTTCTCCTCACGCCAAATTTTCTTTCTTATCTCTGAGAAGGTGGTGTGCACTTCTCTGCTTGAAATAGTTACCATTAGTAATCAAAATGCAACAGAGCACAGCATTTGTCAGAAATCCCATTGCTTCCAAACTGATGGTGTAAATGAATGGATTCCTATGTGAGTATGGTTATTTTAAAAGACTTATCAGAGGAACTGGAATTATTTTCTCATTTCCTCTCAGTAAATGGATCCATTCATCCTTAATACCTTCACAATTATTCCACTAATTGTCATGTTTCCATTATTAAATTAAAAATATATGCTGTCAGATTGTCAGGTATGTGTTGCATTGCTATGACTTGAATGCATCAGGCTGTTTTTGAAACAGCAGCAATAAATTCTGGCAGATAAAGAATGTTTTCCAACTTCTTTTAGTTGACATCATAAAGTAGATGGAGAAAATGGGGAAAAGATCTGCATTGCCTGTCATCTGCACTGCCACATGCCAGTATTGATTAAAAATAAAAATAATAATAATAATTAAAAGATAAGTGTTTAAAAAGGGACTATAAGCCTTGCCAAAGAAAAAATCAAAATCAAGCAGAGTAGCTGTATGAACAGTACGCATAATATAAATTAGTAGAAAATTAATGTTTGTACTTATAAGCTCAGAAAGAATCAATACTTAATTTGACATGTTACTTCTTGTAGGACCTGATGTTGCATAATTTTAAGTTGGTATACTTTGGAACTTTAGCATGTGGCTTTTTGTTGTTGTAGTTTCACTTTCCTTTCTCTCTCTTTTTTTTTTTTTTNCAGAGGTTGGACTAGGTGATCTTGGAGGTCTCTTCCAACCTGAACAATTCTGTGATTCTGTGATTCTGTGTTTTTTAGTGTTTTTTTGTTTGTTTTTTCCTGAGAGTGCTGTACATAGATACAGATGACATTTGTGAGGACTACAAAGTTACTGGCCTGAAAATACTATATAATGAAAGATTATCAGAAATGTTTTTACAAAATGTGTTCAGAGTGTGTGGCGAAAATGTTCAGTGCATTTTATAGGGTTGTTGATGAATTGAGAGGAAGTATTTATGAATTAAGCTAGTCTGAAATGGGTTGGCATATTATTTTATAAGTTTAACTTATATCTAAGTACTTTAAATTCCTGATTTGTACACACAGCTTTGGATTTATCCCTTGTGCCACTCTTTTTCTAGTTTGATTTATAAATATTAGGATGCCTTATAAGCTAAACATCTGTCTAAGAAATGTAATGTTCTGAATTACACATTTTCATGTAAATATGTTCTTCATCAGTTTATGTATATAATGTCCATGACGTCCGAGTAAAAAAATTAGAGGATCTTTAATGTGAGGTACTTTCTTGGGCATGAATTGCAGGGGCTGCAGGGGTTTCTGTGTGGAAGGAGGCTATGAAAACTGCCCGGTGCCACTCACGGCCTGGGTCCAGCTGGCTCTGAAGCCATTGGAACCCCTCATCACACACCAAAGCTTCAGCCAGTCAGAGAGGTGCCGATCTCTGCTTGGACATGTTCAGGGAAGTGTGGCAGCCCTGGGCGAGGAGAAGTGGAGGAGGAAGAGGTGTGTGAAAGGAGGAGTTGCTGGGGCATGGCCAGAGACCTCCTCATGGACTGAGGTGCCCTGTGCTGGGAGGAGGTGCCGCTGTGAGGGCCACAGAGGACCCGCACCAGGGCAGGGGCAGCCCTGAGGAACTGAGGCCTGTGAGTGACCCGCGCCAGAGCGCGACACCCCTGAAGGGACTGTGGCACGGGAAGGACCCGCGCTGAGGCAGAGGGAAGTGAGTGAGTAGCAGGGACCAGCATGAAGAAACCATTACGCAGACAGCCCCAACCTGCTGTGCTGTCCAGTGCCTCACTGAAGGGATTGGGGTGGAGCGAGGGTAAGCAAGTGAATTTGAGACTAGAAAGGGGAAGGAGGGGTGTCTGCCTGAAGTTGAGCCTGTGAAAGTGGGAGAAAAGGCGTTAACTTAAGTGTTTATTTAAGTGTTCACGTTCTCTTTCTCAATACCTGAATCAGTGATTAGAACTTTGTGTTATTGGACCATAAACTAAGTAGAATTCCCCAAATCAGGACTGTTTTGCCCACCACGTGTCCTTCCATGATGTCTGAGTAATCAACTGCCAGAAAAAAGTTTAATGTTGGGTATTCTTTCCACAGAAAAAGCTTACTTTAAATCAGGTTGGTGTTTGAGAGGAAGGTGTTTCAGGGAAAAGGAAGAGACGGTGTTAAAGAGTTTTAACATGACACAAGAAATGCATTTGTCATTTATTCTGTTTAGCATATATCTAGAAAGACTTTTATTGTTATATTTTATTATTTTGCATTTATAATAGAATACTCTTCCCTAGATTGAGACTGTTACTAGTAGGAGGCATTTCAGCTACCTTTAAAAAGCAGCCACTCAATGAAGCCAGCTATTCAATAATAGAAATGCTACAAAGCACTTGAGATAAAAGGTGCTGTTTATCATTCATTCATTTTAAAGCAATCTGTTGTTAGAAAATGAGGAATATTATAATGACTCAGAAATGCATTGCATGTCAACATCTGGCTGGATCCTTGAGTGCTTTACCATTTGTGGCCCTAAACCTGCAAATCTTGCTCTATTTATTTTATTAATAAAACTCCATAGTCCCACTTGTGCACTGTGGAGTAGATATTTCAAACATCAGTAATATAGGAAAGGAGACCTCTTCAGTTAGGTTGGAGGAGTAAGCATCAATGTAAATCTGCTATTGGTGTTTTAGCCAGGACAGCCATCTTCTGTTTTATTTTTTGTTCTTATATAAATGGAGCTAGAGGACCTTTAATGGCTGAAAGGAATATGGAAATGCTCAGGTTTTTGTATGTAAAGAAAAGAAGACCAAGAGAGGGTTGGAAGCTAATTTATACTTGTCTGGTGAGATGAGAAAATTTTTTCACTTTATAATGGACTAGGGTGATGAAGTTACAAAAAAAAAAAAAA
>VXAA01001946.1:301725-394272 GCA_013399115.1 Anseranas semipalmata
TAAAAACAGAGAAGCTTTCCACCCTGGTGATGAGATTTGTGTAACTAAAAGACAGCAGGAGTCTTCACAGTCTGTGGCTTCTCAAACACTCCAGAGTTATTTAATGTATCAGTGTCAGCCTTGAACTATTCCCTCCAGGGACAGTATCATTATCTTTACAAAGCACAACTTTGTCTAAAGTGGCAAAATTTAATCACAGCATTGCAAGAATTTTCTTGCATGCTGGGGCAGCCAACTCTCCCAATTGATAAATAATTTGTAGACTGATGTTCTGGTACTTTCACCTGAAAGTTAAACCTTTGTGTTTGTTTTGTTTTTGTGTTAACGGTTTTCTTTTGTTCTGAATGCAGCTGTATCAGGAAATAAGGCTTATGCCTTATATTATTCGTATTATTTACAATTTCTGCAATGTATGTGTGGGTATGATGTTGTGTAGGCTGGAGCAAGGAAGATGTACCCTTGGTGGAAATGGCTCAGGGAATACTTAAGCAAACTGCACATACATAAGTCCGTGGGCCCTGATGAGATACACTGCTGAGGGAGCTGGTGGATGTTATTGTGAGGCCACTCTCAATCTTCGAAGATCATGGCAAGTGGGAGAAATAGCTGAGGACTGTAGGAAAGCAAATGTCACCCCTATCTTCAGGGAGGGCGGGAGGGAAGATTCAGGGAACTACAGGCTGGTCAGCCTCGCCTCAGTCCCTGGGAAGGTGATAGGATCCTTGAAACCCTTTCCAGGCACGTGAAGGTCAAGAAAACCATCAGTAGTAGTGAGCATGGATTCACCAAGGGTAAGTCATGACCAACCTGGGAACCTTCTGTGATTAGGAACAACCATATGCACCAATAAATGGTGGGAGACACCCAGCTGGAAAGCAGCTTGGCAGAAAAGGACCTAGGGGTCCTGGTGGACACCAGGTTGAACATGAGCCAGCAATGTGCTCTTGCCACAAAGAAGGCTAATGGTGTTCCAGGCTGCATTAGGGAAAGTATTGCCAGCAGGTTAGGGGAGGTGATCCTTCCTCCCTACTCCTCACTTGTAAGGCCAAACGTGGGGTACTGTGTCCATTTCTGGGCTCCTCAGTACAAGAGAGACATGGGCATACTTGAGAGAGTCCAGTGAAGGGCCATGAAGATAAGTGCCTGGAGCAGCTCTCCTATGACGAAAGGCTGAGAGAGCTTGTGCTGTTTAGCCTAGATAAGAGAAATTCAAGAGGAGATCTCATCGATGTGTACAAATATCTGATGGGTGCCCAGTGACAGTTCAAGAGGCAATGGGCACAAACTGAAACACAGGAGGATATGTCTCAACATAAGGAAACACTTCTTTCCTGTGAGGATGACAGAGCCCTGGCACAGGCTGCCCACAGAGGCTGTGGAGTCTCCTCCTTGGAGATCTCCAAAAGCCGCCTGGCTATGGGCCTGGGCAGCAGCTCTGGGTGGCCCAGCTGGAGCAGGGCTTGGAGCAGGGGGACCCAGAGGTGCCTGCCAGCCTCAGCCGTGCTGTGATTCTGTGATAGTGAACCCCCTGGGATGTAAAGTGACATGAAATTGTATAATGGCTTTGTAATATTACAGCTACATAAAACTAATTAAAAATATATAATTGCATAACATGGTTAAAAAGAATGCAATTAATTGCTTTGTTTTCTGAAAAGTGTGTTGATGGTGATAGAAACTTGGTGTCTCTAAGTGTTGCAAGAAGACCTGTTGTTTAGATTCTATCGGTATCTAGCATATGAAATTGCCAGCTGAAGGAATCTAAGTACTAAATCTAAAACTGGACGCATTTGCTGCTTTGCCACTTAAATTATGTTTTTTCATCATGTGATACCTTTCGAGATTATTCATTAGTGCCTACACTGTGGGCTTCATATTCCTTCTCCATTTCCCAGATGATGGAATAATGGGATTGATTCTGAACTTACTGACGCGTTGTAAGTAAGAGGTGCGTCAGGTGGAGTTAATGGTGTTACATCATGAAAGAAGTGAGAATCAGTAAATTGAGCATGGCAAAAATGCAGTAGGCTAGGAGAGCAAAGACTGAAAAGTAGGATAAATTTGGGTAAGACTCAGATTCAAAAATATATTTTATGGAAGGAAGCATCCATATGAGCTAGCTCCTCCGGTTTGTCTTGTTCCTAAAAATTCTCAGTATGTCCCACCTGCCTAACCTTCAGTGTGCTCTGCGTGCTACACCAGACTAATTTAATGTGTACTGTTTCAATAAATGTGTTTTAGAAGATTTTTATGATGTATATAGGGGAAATGTAACAAACTGGGCTTTCAAAGGTATTGTCTCGTTTCTTTGATTATTATTTTTGCCAGTGTTTGTTCAAAACTCCCAGTGCTATAGTTTTTTATAACTAGCTATGTAAACATGGAAAACACAGAAGAAATTATGTTGCTGATAAAAGAAAAACTCAAAATATACTTCAAAATGATGTCTGCACACTGAAAATTTTGCAATAAAAATAACCAGAATCAAGTCTGGTCAAAGACCAGTTAATAATAACCTCATTTCTAAAAGATCACTGTTATATTGTTTTAGTCTCATAGCAGTTTTCTGTGTTAGTTGGTTTCTCATCTTCCTTTCCAAGGCATGATTGGTCTCCATTATTTCTCCCTTCTGTTTTATACACCTGTCATTTCCCACTCTCACAGTTAATACTTAATTATCTGACTACTAAAAAGAATAGTAAGATATTTTTTCCACTCAGTGTGAAAAAAATATTTGAACTTGTTCTGCCAATTGCATGCATAAAAGCAACTTATCTGGCTGCTACCTCGCTGAGAAAACTTGAAGCAATTTATTCCTGTTTAAACATGCTATGCCCTTTATGTGTTTCAGTTACAGTAAGTTTTGTTTCATTCATCATTTTAAAAGACAAATGCAAAAAGCAAAAGCCATTCCTCAGTTACTTTATGAAATAAATACTGTGCAAGTCTCTTCTCATGGTGATTTTGTAAAAATAAATAAAATAACAAATTCAGCTTAACACATAGAAAAATGTTAACTTTCTTTGTATTTGGAGAACAGTGGTAATTTTTTCAGTTTATTTGGAAAATGGAAATATAGATGTTACATTATGAAACTACATAACCATACATAGAACTTAGTAACACTTTAGTAAGATTATTTCACAGCTGAGAATTTGACTTTTCCCAATGTGACTAAGGTAAGGCGAGGTGGTAAATAATGTGTCTAAATAAGACTGAACTCCTGAAAGAACTTTTTTTTTTTTTTTTTTCCCCTGGAGTTCCTGTGCATACTTAATGGGGGAAGCTCTCTCTTACTTTACGTACTGCCAAGTCTCTGGGTCTGGGAGAAAACAGGAGTGTGAGCGTGTCTCAGTAAATGGAGGTCTCCCTGCTGCTGAGAGCTTGAACCCCTGTGGCCGCGACAGGGCCTGTGAGCTGGCAGCTCGCTGTGGCTGTGGGACAGCCGGACTTCTCAGCTGGCATCCAGAAGTACGTGGACCTGTGTTTAATTCCTGGGGAGGAAGCTTAAGACCCAGCATTAGCTCTAAGTCCTAGAAGTGGCAAGAGATTCCCGAGGCAGGTTCATGCTTTTAGCTTTGATGGGACCATTCAGTGGATCCTTTGGAAGAAGCGGAGCATGCTACGTTGGGTTTTAGTTTACTGAAACCTGTGTTTTGCAACTGCAGTGGATAGCACTAATGGAAGACGCAACACGAATGATACAGCACGCTTTTTAAAGAAGTACTGTAACAGAAAGGTAAGATATTTTGGGTCCTATATTTTGAAATTGTGAAATTCTTTTAATATAAGCTGTTCAGTCATATCTTGGTCAACTGTTGATCTCATCCAATTTCATAAGTTAACCTGAGATATTTTGGTAGGAATTCTGGGAGGAAAGTTCCAGTTGCAGCACGTGCCATTTGGTTGTGGTATCATTTATTATGTCTTCCTGTGACTTTGGGTTAGACATGAAATTAAAGCCATGTCCGTGAATACAGTTGTCAAAGGAAGAGCCAGTGTAAGACTTGATACTGTGACCAGTTCCCACCAAAAATAATGACATTCCTAGAATTTTCTTTCCCATATTAACCTTCTGTGATTTTTGTGTTGTCTGTTGTGCTATTACATTTTATTTCTCTGTAGTATTTTTTTAACGTCTAATGGGAAATAGCTATTACAAATAAATAGAATCTCTTTTCAGTAGTATTGCATTGCAATTATTGAAAGACTATCTAAATTACCTGCTTGAAGAGCATACAGTACACAGTAAATATATCTAGTAGTTTTATATTCATTCTCTAATGACCTTGTCTCCCCAGGCACCTAAATTTCCCATGAAAAATAGAGAAAAGTACATATTTTCAGGCAAATTAGTTTTCACACTTGGGAATCTAGTGTGGGTGAGACTGTTTCTTTTATAGTCTTCTTTTTGAAAATTAAGTCACTCATAATTATTTATAGAAGCACATTAAATTACCTTGGCAGAGTATGAATAAGTGATATGGGTAGAAATCCATAACAAAAACATAGATGTTACTTTTAAAAAGAAACTTTCGTATGATGTGAGATTAAAAGAATAGCATTTTTGTATTCTAATTGCAAAATGCACTTTTTTTCAGAAGGTTTAAAAGTCCAGCTGAGGGGGAAGTGGCTGCAAGGTGTCAAAATAATTTAATTTTTCCTTTAAAAAAAAAAAAACGTAGTGCTATCCACTTCAACTTTTCTTCTCACTTTTGGAGAATCTTTTAGCTTACTTGCATAACTAGTGCATGAAAAAATGGGGTACCAGGGGGTTGTTTTTCTTTTTGACTATTCATTATTTATGAATTGCAGAGAAAATAGTTAGAAATGATTGTTTCGGGGGATATAGCTATGCTATTTTATTGAAAGGATTTACTCATAGTCGTTTAATTCAAAGATTAAAAGTAGAAGCTCTTTTTATTCTGACCTATGTTTTAAAAATGTTACTATTTTTATACATAAACGTGTGTGTGTATATACACACACATATAGGGGACAATTTTATTGGTTGAAAAAATCCCGTGTTTGTTTAATATTAGCTTATGATATGTGCCAAACACTTGTTCTCTTGGCAATATTTTCTTATTTTACATTTATTATTACTTCTATGCACATGAACTATGTTGCAGCAGATAATTCTGTAAATGTGCTGTGTTTGAGGTATACTCTGTGACATTTATCTAGCAAGTTTTGATTACATGAATAGGTGTCTGTATTTGATGGCCTAAGTGGCATCTCAGAGTTTCTCAGTTACATTTAGAAATACTATTTTACATGAACAAGTGTTACACATTGAAAGACTTCCCACTTCTGTGCCCAAAGGTGTATATTTGCAAGTTTGCATAATGCTATTTTCAAACAAGATTTTGAAGACAAATTTCAGACTCTAAGTTTTTCAATCCACTAGGAAGATTTTTTTTCTGGTATTTTTCGGTTCTTTGTTAAGCATTTCCTACAGTTGGGCTGCATTAACTTAGTTATTTGGATGTAGATTCTGATTTTTGACTTTTAGCAAGCCATCTTGAAAATACTGACCGTATTACATAATTACATGGACATATGTGCCTCTAATATGCAAGGATTAGATAAAGTAAATTTTAGTGTTCTTGTAGGTGTGTCAATATATATACATGTGTAAAAAGGTGCATATGTATTTATATTAAAGAAACTAGGAAACTTAGGTGAAATCATATATAGTACACTTCTGCGTTTTATTGTTCATGAATCTCAACTCATGTCCAGAAAACTGAATTAAGATATATATATTTATGGGAAATGTAGGGGAAAAACACTCGTAGGTTAGTCTGTTGCTGCAAATATAGGAAAACATTCCTTACAAAAATTGGAGACTCCAGTTCTTTGAGGAATCCCCAGCAGGGAGAACACAGAGGAGAAATTCTTGGCTGTCATGGTTAATAATCATAGCGTATTTACTGGAGATTAGTGCCAGTGGTTCCAGATTTCATTACATTTCTTTGAGTTGACTGTTATGTTCCATCAGCCCTTTTGTACTGTTAGCCCCAGTCTAGCTCTCTGGGAATAGCTGTAGAGCCGTCTTCCTTCCTTCATACTATCACACACCGCGTCATTATGATAAGAGAGGCCTAAGAGCAGACAGATGAGAACATAGCTTTTATACAGCATCAAAAAATGTAACTTTTAGAAGAAGCCTTGTTCAAGATTTTACAAGAAGTGAGTACATATGAAGACAGTTTGTATTATCGGTGGAAGATAGAAATATACAAAGGAAACAAGTTTTTAAGGAGTTACGAATTTGCCAAATGTTTAAGAAGGTGGAAATTGAGTCCAGGATATTTATATGCTAAGAAAGCAACAAAGAAGTTGGAGGCCATAGATTTCTAGGGGAAATTGAAGTTGTGATTTGGAAAAACAGAAAGGTAGCAAGTAAAAAGAAACTGGTATTTTGTACTCATTTGTAGATTAAGTGAAGTGTAGTGTCAGACTTTGCTGGGCTCACATTTTTTTTTTTTTTTTTTCCCTCAAATAGTCTGCATTACAAATCATAAACTGTAGTATTACAATATTGTTAAACAATTCTTTTAAACAGAGAGAGGAAGAGAGGTCATCTGTTTGTTTGTTATGAGTTGTTTTCCTTTGTAAAATTATTTCTGGACTCTTCCCCTCCTCATTCCCAATTCCAATAATTTTGTATTGCTAGTATGGCTTCCCTGATGATCTAAGAACAATAGATGCTAAAATATTTTTTTTTCCATTTGAGGATTAAGATCATTAGTGTTTGTATGGTGGGAAGAATCAACCTTGAACTTCAGAGATGACAGATGCTTTAAGCTGGTGTTTGAACTAGCATGAAGGTTTAATAAGTGCTATCATTGCAGGGTCTGCAGACAAGATTCCTGTTTAATTCTTATCTTTGATTATGGATAGAGAAATGAAAATCCTTAAGATTTCTCGTACAATCAACTTGTTCATTTATAAGATGGTTATGATGGCATTTACACAGTAATTTACACAGATGTTTTAAAAGACAGATGTTTTAAAAGATATATTCAGGGGTATTTGTTGGAGATAGTACACTTCAATATGAGCTTCAGAACAGAAGCTACATAAGCAGTCTTTTCAAGTTGTACATTAGCATTGGCTGATTACTTGAATACTCCAGTGATTAATTCCAGAGCTTTGAGGTAGAAGTGTTCGGACCTACTCAGTAGATAAGATGGGGATAAAGTGTTAAATTTGCATGTGTGGCAGATGAGAGCATGTCTTGAAACCCTGTGCTGATCCAGGTGATTGTAATTGGGTTGTCTGTTAACAGGGTATCCAGCAGTTTGAGGCCAGAAGGTGTTTACAGCCAGTGGGTTCTCTGAAACTGGGATACTTCGAACAACACAACAAGGGAAGTCCTCTGGGTTTAGAACAGCTGAGGGAAACTTATTTGGCTGTGTAACGACTGAGGACCTAGCTTTTTGATGTTTAGAGTCTCTTTTCATTTGATTTTTGGACCATTGGATTATAATTGATATAATATGAATTGATAATTGGATTTTTGTGAAGAAACACATTTTCCTAAAAACAGAAGATCAGATAAAAACTGGCTTAAATAGCAGGGCCTGTTGTGATACATCAGTGAGTTTACCAGATAGGCTGCACACTGCAGTGGGAAGATTTGGTTTTATGCTGAGAAACAGGCCTGTACATAAATGAAAAAAGAATCGGGTTTGTCTGAAGCTGCAGGGCGAGCACCTCAGCTACACAAGGCAGGTACTCATCCTGTGTGCTTGGAGTGCCAGGACAAGTTGGAACTTACACTGGAATATCTCCATCTGCCTGATTTGTTTTGAGCTCTGGAGGTTTTAGTACCTCTCTACTTAATAAATGACTGGATGTTGTGTGTTGCAGAAGGGTCTTAAGGATAAATTAAACTACATGTAAATTATTGGCACTCAGTTTTTCTTCTCTATCTTTTAGAATTTAATGTAACCTAAGTAAAACCAGTGTGTAAAATGCTGCCCCCCTTCTGCCAAATAGTGGCCTAAAGAAGTGGGTTTCCTGTGAGAAAGGTTCCTGGTACACCCTTGGGAGTAAATCTGAATATATTGGTTGTTGAAAACAGTCACACTAAGCAGCCTGTCGGTTTATTCTTTGAGGAAGTTGAGTTCAAACATCACTGTCTTACCAAGGAGGAGTAACTTTCTCAATCAAGAGCTGACAAAAAATAAAGATCTCAGGGGGATATGAAAACAAAACTAAAATTAATAGAAATGCAACAGTTGCTTCTAAAGAAATAAGTTATTTTATACAACGGCTGCTATCTGTAGTGTAGTTGTTGGTGGGACTGCAGTGTAGTGCTGATGTTCCCAAGCTTGTTTTGAACTACCTAGAGTAAATACCAGTTGAGTTCGGAATGGACTGAAAACTCATCTGAAAACTGGCTGGTCATTTTGAATGCTATGGTAATACATTGCAATGCAGTGAGTTATTGAAGTCCTGTTGAGTAACATGGATTATTTCTTCTACAGCAGTGTAGGCTGCGATCTGTGTTTCTAACTACAGAAGCTACTCTCTTCATGCTTCTGCATGGACACAGTGCTTTAAAGGAACAATAGTTCTGTTCTGCTGGGATAACTCGCGTTTAACTCATGTAACCTTTATTGTAAGGGGTATAGATAGGGTTAATATGTCTAATTATATCAACCAGCATTGTCCAACACTAAAATCCTAAAGCACTAATTTACTAGAATATTGGTTTACTAAAGGGATTAACTGCCTACCACCTTGTCTTGCCTGTGTCCTCGGATCATTGTGGCTACAGCACAATTCTGCACTGTGGAAATGGAGAGACAAGAAATGTATTTCTCTGGTTTCCTGTCTCTACGTCTCATCCACAAAAGAGTACATAGAGTATGTTCCGCTCTTTTCTCTCCTGTGCCTCAGTCCTGACAGAAGCAAAGAAGAAAGAAGCAAATGAAGAAAAAAGCAAGAATGAGGAAATACTTCTCTTTTTCAGCACTCCCAAGCCATCACAGCCTCACTGCTTTCCCTCCAAAGTACTTCATGACTATTGCTATTCTGTTCTACTACATTTTTTTTCCCTCTGATAACTTCAAGATGTCATCATGGTGTCTTTTAATCCACTTTCTCAAACAGTTGTTGAATGCTGGCTTTCTCATCTTGGTGGAGAAACTCTGCATCACATTTAAAAAAAGGTACACGCTTGATAAATGATTTACTATTTCAAGATGATATTTAAGTCACTTCTTTACATGCCAGCTCTTTCTGTGTTGGTGATTGCTTTGCTCTTCTGACTTTTTCCCTGTGCTAAAGCACAGTGATGCTCTGAGTTAAATACTATTATTTATTTCAGTCTGAAACATAATTCTATTGGAAATGTGTGTAACGGAGACAGAGGGGCAATCACAGCCTGGAGGCTGAGAAGAATAGAATAATTCCTTTCCCTAGGGAAGAGTTAGGTATGGGATTCCCTGCTCCAGAATCTTGCCCAGTCCTGGAAAAGTATCATTCTGGCCCTGGGATTCCCAGAATAAAACACTATACTAAGTCCTAAAACTGTTCCATATCAAACACAAAATTCCACCTACTTGAAAAACTGTTAAAATTTTATACCCTGTAACTGCTTTTAGTTTCAAATATTATTTATATAGCAAATGTCCTTTATGCCAGTCACAGTGTAAGTTGCAAGATGAGGTGGGAGTACAATAAATAGAAATTCTGCAACATTTCAACTTAAAACGAATTCCTCAGTGAGTTGCATTTACAACTCCCATTTGGGGCCTTAAAGGTAATTTTGTAAATAAGCAGGAATATCTTTTTCTCTACATCTTCCGAAGCTGGAAAAAAAAAAAAAAAATATATATATATATATGTATTTGCCTTCACAAAGTTATTTAGGAAGGTCAAGGAATATTTTAGAGATAATGAGCCAATGACTAACTTGCTACTCGGGACAGGTTTTCTCTGGCTATGAACGTTTCCAGTTCTAACAATCAGCTGAAGTGTGTTCCAGATCAAAATGGGCCAGCTAGAAAACTACAGGAACAAAATATGAATTGTTGTCAGGGAGGTAGGAGCTTGATTATATTGATACTTAACCTCGGTAGGTGACAGGCATGGCAGCTGCATTGTGTGTGAATATGGAGCCTGGGCGACTGCTTGGTAGAGCGTCAGTAAGTGACGTGCAGCCAGGCTGAGCTATAACACCTGCCCAGGTCACGATTTTATCCCAACTTATTCAGCCAAAATACCCTCCACAGAATCAACAGGGTTAAGAGCTTCTCTCAGGAAACAACCTAAATTAATAGAGAACTAGGTATTTATCCAAAGGGTTAAGTTAGCCTTATATTTAACTGAAATGTAACATACTACAAAATATCTAGTTGTACATGTTCAAAGGAAACACTTCATCTGGAGCTGACAACTGTCAAATACGTATGTAAAATTGGAGAAATCCTGTCCTGACTTAAATAGACCAATGTATAAAACTAGCATGAAGTCAGAAAGAGCAAGTCTTTTGTCAAAATTGTTATTGTTGCAGGAATCTTTTTTTTTTTTTCCTCTGAAACCTTGTAGCAAGCTAGAAATCAAACAGTCAACTGTTTTTTTATTTTTTTTTTTCTTATGACATTTCAATGTGGTCTGCACTACGTTAGCAGTAGACCTTTGCAGCATGTTTTCTGTCCTACTAGTTGGGGAAGGAAAAGAAATTTCCCTCATCTGTACTAAGTGGGATCCTTGCCTTTTTAATTTTAACTAGGAGGAAAATAGGTAGAAGAGTTAAGATAATCTTCAGAAGGTAAATGCAGTTTTTCCTTCACACTTCTGAAACCTGGGTTTTGACCTGCAGGTAGCTATTTTGAGGGATTTTGCTTGTTTTGGTTGGGAACAGCAAAGTAAGATTCTCACTATGCTTCATCCACCAGACTATTAAGGATGTTTAGTGTTTGCAGATGCAATCTGTACATCAGATTGAAAATTATCCTGCTTGTGAAACAATTAATCTGCTCCTATACTGTATGTCCTCAGTGTTGCAATAAATGGTGACAGGCTGATTGGTTTTCCCATTCTGCTTTACTCTGTTTTGGCTGTGAGTAATATGATCACATACTTACAAAATGAGACCCTGAGTCAGCTGGCTCGTTTAAGTGGATTTAAATAGACCTTTTCCTCAGAGAACTCCCCAAAGAAAGTTAAAAGGGTTTTACATATTTCAAATGGCAGGTTGTATTAGAACTGCAACTAGAATGCTTAATTTTTGAGCAAAAAAAGTAATAAATACAAGGTTTTTATATACAACTCTTCTGTGTCCTTTGAGGTAGGTCCTTGCTTACAGACTTGTTTTCAGCTGGTGGTTTTCTAAGTTGTAGCAAGCTCTGCCATGTGCCCTGTGGCCCCTGCAAAGTTCTGTTTGCCACTGAGACCCTTCTCATCACTGCTTTTTTCTGGCTCTATTTGAACAGCCCGTTCCTTGCTCCCTGCCCACCCTGTGCCTACCCATTCTGAGCTTGGGAGCCTTGTCTCCAGTGAGTGCTTGGTAGTGCCCAAGGGCAGGAGCACTGTTTCCTCTTCTGCAGGGGGCTTCCACCTAATCCCATGACTCTTTTTAAATTAGCATAAATTGTAAAACCAATCAAGCATACATTCTGTCACAACATTTTTCTTTCTCTGCTTTTAAAGTCAAGACCTACCTTGAGAAGCAGACCATATTTTCCATGTTAAATTCAATACTATTCAAATACCAGTGAAGGTCCAATGCTGTAAGTGTTGTTCTCACCCCTGTAATCCTTAAACAGTGTGTTGATGTTACACAGTCATATTTGGGGAGGGATAAACTGACCAAGCTAGCTTCATTTTAAACTTGGCATACTGTTTTGTATTGAGGCTTTTACTGCTGTTCATTATTATTGTCATATGACAGTGAAAGAATAAAACCCAGCTTTTTGAGGTAACCTGCTTTTTAATTTCCATGATCTACAGTATGACTTTCATCATATGTAAGAAGTATCTGACTGTATCAAAAGTATACCTTTCCAAAGGTGTTCTTCGCTTCCTGTTCTCAGATCACACACGGTGAAGCTGTGCCCTGTTAAATTGCTCTATTTCCCTCATAGGAAATTATTTCACTGATGGATTAAATGTTTCACAAGATGTATTTTGTGTATCATTTTTTTTGGTCTCCTCTATGGAGAAGAGAACTATACAACTATAGGTGATATTATGAAGTTGCTGATGTAACTCAAAATTTCACAGAATCAATGACATACGATGAGATTTGTTAATAATGACTGCTGCTGGTACATCATTTTTATTTCACTTTCTGATAGAAGTCATTCTTCATTCATTTTTACTTACGTAAGCATAAAACAACAGAATAGATAAAATACTGTTAGGTGTAAAATGGTGATTTTAGTGGGGCTGTTGAGCAGGTACTATATAATGTATTAAATACCGGCATGTCATAAGCTTTTCTGAAAGCAGTTTGAGTAACGCTTTAAGACAGGTGGTGTGGCATAAGACGTTAACTTGTCTCAGTGCACAGAATTTCAGTTTAAAAAGCACAACAAAATCACAATGAGTTGGTCAGCAATTTACTTCATGCTTACACCGGGCCGTGCATGGAGAAGAATCACTTCTGGAAGATGAGAAAACATCTGCGCTCTCCGCTGCAGAGACGGCAGGCTTACCTTAGCCTCGCTATCCTGTACTGCACAGGGCAAAGGAGGAGAAAGGCAAAATGTCGGCTCCTGCCCCTAACCCGGTGCCTCGGAGGTGCTGTGTTCTGTCAACAGAACTGTTTCAACCTTGGCCCTCTCCACCTGTTAAGAGAGAATTTTTGTTGTGTCCTTGTGGAGATGAATGGCGCATAACCATATATAACGTGTAGCCATTTTGTTCTTCATTTTCATTGACCACATAATTATTGTCCTCTAAGTAATTTAACATAGTCCAAGACCCTTAGCATGAAATTCAAATTGAAATACTTAGACAAGTGAAATCATTTATCCTCATTTTGTTAGCTTAAGGAGGGTTATATTGTATTCTGAATGATGTAAACTCAGTCCCAGTAAGGAGGGGAGAGAGTGACTGGGTGGGTGCTTGTCTGCTGGCCAAGGTTAACCCACCGTCGTATGCTAGTGAAGTATCTGAAGTCATGAACAGGAGAAGATGCAAAAGACTATAATCAGACTCCATTACTCATATACATGTATCAAGGTATATCCTTTCTACAGAGAAGGAGTTTTGCTAACCGTTATCATGGTGTACTTTTCATTTGTTTCCTTTTCCCTTAAGAACTGTCCTGAAAGTGCTGCATGTTCTGGTTTAAAAAAAAAATAAAATAAAATTGGTAAATCTTTCAAGGTGGAAATGTATGTATATACTTGTTTTAGTCTGCTGTAATATAAATAAATGAGATGTTTATCTGTAGACTCCGTGAAGAGCCTTTGTTTTGTCCCAGAAGTACTTTTCGGTTGATTGACAGATGTAGGTAACGGCACTGCAGGCAACAGAATATCCTGCGCCCTGGAGGCTTAGCAGAGACACTAGTTTGTGTTGGGTAGTTCAGATTCAAAGTGGAGCACGAATGATCAATGTTTCAACCGTGTCTTTATCATTAAGTCATTTACATTTAAGAAGACAATCTCACCCTCGGTTATTAATAATTTATCGCAAGGAGGCAGTGTACTGGAGTATTGATTACATATCTACTAGCTTTTGTGTAGTAAATATCCCTCTGGATTTAGCTGAGAAATCTCAATATAAACTTCTTGCAGAAAGTTTGGTAGTTATTCTTCTCTCCCTCCCTTCTTCACCCAGTTTTACTTACTGTAGTGTTCATACACAGAGAATCCACACCACTGAGTAGCATGTGTCATTCCTTCCAGCTAGATCGGTCGAACAGATTGCTACCTGTGTCTTCTGCGTGCAGGAAAGACTCTTTGAAGCAATTTGAAAAATAAAACAAAAATGGTAGAACAGCAGTTGTATGTTCCCAGAAACCATGATATACAAAATATAAGCAAAGAATTCTTTATGGAAAGGCATGAGATAGCTTGTAAGATATAAATATTATTATGTATATTAGTTTACTGGTTATTAGTGAGTTCTACTTCCTAAATACAGTATTCAATTAAAAATCTTGCTGAAATGAGGCAGTAAAAATTAGATTTGTCATGATTAAAGTTTACATAATTTACAGTTTACATGGATTTATGATATAAATTTATAGTCATATAACTATGCCTTATCTTCTGATTTTAGTGATTCCCATTAGAATGTTTTTAATGTTGTTATTATTACTGACACAAATAATGGGTATCTATAAATTGATTTACATGATAGGTTTTTGGGTTTTGTTTGTTTGTTTTGAATTATGCAGGTAGAACCTTCTGAAGTTAATATTTGTTAATATCTTGCTAATCTTATTTGTCCCAGGTTCCATTTTAAGTTTTTTTTTTTTTTTTTTTTTTTTTTGTTAGTAACAATAGAAAAAATCATGGATCTTTATCTTCTTTTGCTTCCACCCAAAGAAAAGTTGTCTTTTTAAATTAATGTGCAATTATTTTAGCCAAAACAGAGGTACTGTGAAATCAGAAATACTCTGCGTTTATATTCTTATAGATGAGATTTAGATTAGGACACAACTGTGGTAACACATTTCAAACTTATATTTTGTAGAGCAAGTGAGATAGCAAGGTAAATATGAAAAATAACTTTCCAGGAAACAGACTTAGAAAAACAGGAATATCTCAATTTTATTTTTTATAAATACAGTCTTTATAGATTCTAAATTGGTTTAAGATGTAGTTGACAAACCTGTTAGATCCACACTTAAATGTAAATTTCTGGTGGACTACTGGTGTGTTACAGCTCAGTGTTATATGTTAGTAGTGTATGCTTAGTATCATATTGAGCATATAAGATCATAATAATTTTGCTATATAGATATGCAGTTGGAAGCTGAAGTTGTATCTAAATATATACATATATATACATAATAATGAAAACTTATCTAAATGTGATATTCCATGTGCACAATATCTTAAAAACGATCTTTACTGTATTTTTGTGCCTGCTTTCAACAAAAGTATCCTTGAGTGTTCTGCTCCATGCTGTTTGCAATGTTAAATGAGACTAAACAGAAAAGTTCTGAAAGAATTACGAGCGTGATTCTTCAAGTTCACTTCAAAATTCACCATCTGCAAACACCGCATCTGTATCAGTGGATTATTTGAACATTAACAGAAGGTAAGCATAACTGCTGCAAATAGCAAAGAGAAATTCGTGTTATTTACTTGTAGAATTTGAAAGTTTAGGTGTACGACTTTTTTAATATAATTTGACCCCTTAAATCTATAATGTGTATCACATAAGCTAAACAGTGGTCAATTAATAATATTCTTGCTCTAAATAGGGAGTTCTACAGAATGCATTAATTTTTTTGGAGTACTTTTTGTTTATTTTTAATCCTGTCTTTGTTTCTCAGTGTACTATCAGCATTTATATGGAATGAAGAAGAAATAATTAATCTAGGTATTCCTGTGACTGCACAGGACCTGGCTGAATTGAGATTTCATACATACCAAGTAGCTACTGACTGACACCAAGCCTGATACAGTGTTGTTTCTAGTGGTTAATATTAACATTTTAATTGTTGTATCCTTTCTGCTGTTCACATGATCCAACGAAATCTGTATTTGTATACTATAGTTAAAAGGGGATGAATTATGTTTTTACAGTGAAGTGTATACAATATGCATATTAGACTAAATCAGCATGCAGTGTATGTATTGACCAAATTAACATGCAAGTATCTGCCTTTGGCATAAAGGTTGCCTTTTTCTGCTTCAGTGGACAGATAATAATTGTATTCCCCAAAATACCTTCTTTGACACAAGAATACCAGAGCATAAATTCTGGTTGATCATTTTTAAATATTTCTCTCATATAAAGTCATCTTTTTTGGAGTTCTTAAAGGATGTCATCCTAAATAGAAGCGGGTTTAGGTCATGGCCAGAAACCTAGCAATCAAAGTATATTTTGAACAACAAACCTTCATATACGCTTCCTTAAAAATGAAAAATAGTTTAAAGATGATATTTGGTTTTCTTGTTGTTGTTGTTTGGCTCTGAATAGTGTCAATTAAATTACCTAGTAATATTTTGAAATTTTTGCTATGTACAATTCAGCTAAGTGCAGGTTTTGCCATCATGAATTTGTGCAGTTGCTGGAACATAAAGAGATGATAGTAAAATTTCATGGCAGCTCCCAAAAAAAGGACATCAAAGTATTTTCCAAACTTAAATGAACTAAATCAAGCTAAAATAAATGGTGAAATTAAGTGATGCTGAAATCGAACCATTTTCAAATTGCTAGAAAGCACTGGAAAAGGAGAAGGAATAATAGTAGGTATTTTTTATACAGCTTCAGCAACACCAGCTACTCTAGTTTGTGAATTAACTTTATATTCAACATTTTGTCATGTACATTAGGTGTTATAGTGCATGAAATGAATACATAGTCACATACCAGTAGTTGCAGTTCCAAGTAATGATCGACAATACTGCCTCTAGCTAGCTAACACTTTTTCCTATGAAATATTTTCTGCATGACCACATCACATGGCAGCAGGCAGCAATGGGATTTATGAACTAGCTGGAGCTATCAGGGCTAGTGAGAAACCAATAGAGAAAGATGTATGTTAAAACAAAATAAAATCTAAAAAAGGAGAGGAGAGGAGAAGGCTAAGGAAAAATAGCCAACCAGAAAAAGTTGTCAATATGTCACATAGATGTTTTAAACTAGCAGCTTAATGGCAGTGCAGATTCATGTCTGTGTCCTGTTTTTAAAATTATCAGCTTTTCCTAAATATAGCCTCTAGTTGAGTGTGTTTTGTTAGCTACAAATAGCTTAGGGGAAAAAAAAAAAAAAACTGACACAAAGAATATTCCAGCTTTATGTCAGGCTAGAACCATGATTTGTTTGCAAGACTGGGAGTTAGGAATGTTCAGATTATCTTATAGGGACAAGTTCTTTGCTGAAGTCAAGTCAACAAAGTTTAATTCTTCTACAGAAAGAGACCTCAACTTTTCCCTCAAGCTGTAATGACTTGAAATAAATCTCTACACAACACCCACTATACCTCAATTAGAATACTGCATGTAATTTTGAACTCAGCAGAAGTATAAAGTTGAAAGCTGGACCAAGATCAGCAAAGGGCCCTCAAGATGGTCAGGACAGGAGCACGTACCCTGTGAGGGAACAGGGATTCTTCAGCTTGGAAAGCAGAAAGCTCTGGGGGGATCTAAGAGCATCCCCCATGTACCTATGAGGAGATCAAGAAGACACAGTAAGGCTCTCCACTGAGGTACGAGGCAAGAGGACTAGAGATGTGAGCTGAAACAAGATAGGTTCAGACTGCATGTAGGGAATTCACTGAATACAGTTAAGCTTTGGAACTGGTTGCCCAGAGAGGCAGCTGTGATCTTCACCCTTGGATGTTTTCAAAAAGCACCTGGCTTAAACCCTGAACAGCCATGGTGTGATCTTATGGCTGAATGTGCTTTGGTCAGGAGGTTGGGCTAGAGACCTCTGGAGACTCCTTCCAACCTGAATTATTATGTAATTATAGGAGTCTCGAGCCCCAGATGCAAGCAATGTCTGAGTTAACTGGAGTTAAACCTTCACTTTGGTATCTTGGGTGAGTTTCTCACCCATCTATATATGTCTTGAATGCTTTCTGCCTCAAAGACTAATTAATTTTTTCATAGAAAGCGAAAGGGTTCAAACATGGGACTAAACGGATACTCAGAGCAGCTGAGGAGGGACGTTCACATTCAAATCCACATTCTGATTGCTATTTTACTCGATATTTTGTTTATTTCAGCTCTGCTCAAAAGAATGCACTTGAATATTCAAAGATAGATACGTAAAAAATAGTGCTAGGTCAACAGGCAGATGACATGCACTATAAAGGCAAATGTAATTCCCAACTCAGAGCCCTTCTGTAAAAGGCATAGTTTCCCATGCTTATCTTTTCCCTGTTGTTTTTTAGAAACTAGAAGCAGAGTTCAATGAAAGCATGGTTTTGAATAACTAAATTTAAGTAAGTTTCTAACTGTACTCAGAATAGCTAAAGAAGAATTAAAAATAAATCTTGATTTATATTCTGGCCTATTATATTAAGATGTGTGCCTTAGCCTTGGCTAAGTCAGCCAAGTCTTAGAAAAGAAATTTCAAGTGGGTCACAGTGTTGCTAGGTTATATGAATCTGAGCTAACTTTGGCTCATCTCATTTTAATATACTTGATCCAAACAGAGATAATTAAAAAAAAAAAATCTGAAGTTCCCTAATACCATTTAATATCACATCTATACTTGTCATATAAATACAATGCCTGTCTCATTTTTATTCAAATGGCAATCAATCAAAATTGTCTTTTGACAGGATTTTGACTACTTCTTATAATAACTAATAGTTCTTTTTTACCATTTCCCAGTGGAAAAAAAAGTAAGTGTGGGGGAAGGGGGCGGGGGAGGAATAGGAATGCTGAAAATAACTTCCATTTTTACCCTTGAAATGACTAAGGAATTTTAAATGTCTGTTAATTTTCATATAAAACAGCAAACTAGTAATGGCAAGCTATGGAGTCATACACATAGGCTTCCTAGGAGCTAGCTACACATGCAATTCAGTCCTAGAATTCCAAGGTTAAAAAGCACAATGAAATCCAATAATGCAGGCTGTTGGAGAAGATAAAGATAGGGCATGGCAATCTGGTATCACAGTTGTATGGCACTGGTTGGCCACTATTCTGCTGATCCCACTGTGCGAGAATCAATCAATCAGAACTTGTGTTCTGTGTGCGTGCATTGTCAAGTGTCATTTGCACTAGCATTTATAGCTTTCACTCCTCTGTAGTATATGAATAGAATCAAAAAACCTGAGTTAATCCCTTATGTTGGGACCTGAGGAATCTCATTTAATGTTATCTTAGGTGCATTAGCTAAAACTACAGCTGCATCCCAGAATAATTTGATTTTTCACCAAAAAGCTGATGCAGTTCTTAGAACCAGGCATTTAGATCAGAATCCAGAACATCACAGAGAAGTGATCCTAAACCCATGTAGCACTTCTTGCATAACCCAGACCTCCCCATAACAGCATGTTGGAAGTGAGTTCAGCACTTTATTCCAATACATGGCATCGAAGTGCTTCAGCACTAGGACTAGAGACTAGGTGTCCTGGAGGGTGTGGGACATAGTGGCTGTCCTCTTCTGCTCTTCATACGTACAAGAGGTGAAATGTTCGTTCCCAGCTCACATGAGAATCATAAGCATCAGTTCATTTTATAAGCTTGTAGTAAAATACTACAATGATAGCAAAAAGTAAGTGAATCAAGCATATGAGTGTGGATCATAACCACGTCTCCCTCGCTGCTTCCAAAAGCAGACGTGCTGCTGGGAGTAGACTGTGATGCAGAAAATGGTCAGAAACTAACCTGGAATATATTTCTGATTTTTATGATGATTTCATCACTCTGTCCTGGAAAAAATCTTATTCCTTTTGAATACTGAACCACATTATTATCCCTTTTATACATTTAAAGAGGTTTTTTAAAACATATTTTGATGCTGTTTTAGTGTATTTGTCAGCATAAACTCTTTATACAGTAATCATGCTTTCACTGAAGATGCAACTTTCATGGTAATTTTAGTAAAGCTATATTTAAAACCATAACTCTCGCTGGCTTGAGTTTAAAAGGAGAGGAAAAAATTAACATTTCTAAAATAGCCAAAGGTGGTAATATTTCGGTTAGATAAAACACTGTATTTTTTAATGGTAATCATGGCAATGTTTTGTGCAGTATTCTCTGTCAAATGTTTTCTATTTCGTTAAATGGTGATGAATCTTTCTTGTGTTAGGGTATGGACTTTTTCTTTCTATTCTTGTAGATTCACAAGAAACAAGTTAATAAATCTAGTGTTAGCTTAAAAAGGAGTACTGCCAGAAGTGGAAGAGCCTCCTAATGGAATTGTGTTTGCAAATGGTATTTCTCCATGGAACTCAAAAACCTTCTGCTTACTTTTTCTGTTTTTCTTTTATTCTGATTGTGTTTATGTAAAGGAAGTAAAGGGGCACCTTTGGAAAAAAGCTGAATATTTGGTTGCTACTTGTAATAACTCTTAAGAATAGATGAAATTATTGATATACATTGCACTCAAAGAGCTTCTAATATTTTTGCACACAAGTGATAATGGGTTGAAAAAAAACGGTTGAAGAGACTGATTACAAACTAGCAATAAATCAATCAAATGGTTCTGGTAATATGTCTCATATCCACAGTGTGTGATGTTTAGTTTATGACACCTTAAGATCTCAAAAGCTGATTTATTCTTCCAGTAATCAGTGTTCTGATCCATTAGTTTTTATAATGTAGCGAGATGTCACTGTTTTTTTATGAATTATTAGTATTTTAAAAACACACATCTATCAATCAAGATAAAGCCAAGAATTTGGAGGAGTTGGACTCGATGATCCTTATTGGGTCCCTTCCAACTCGGGATATTCTATGATTCTATGATTTTTTTTTTAAATTAATAATTTAACTATCAGATTATCACTGTACACTGTATCACTGCACAGTGGTGTATATTATTATTGACTGGAATTCTTCATTATACTTTCCAATTATTTTTTTGTTTGTCTAATATGTAGCCTAAACTTGTTTTTACTTGGCCATTATAAATATCTTACTATTTTCTATGGTATTGATATTGGTATATGGTATTGGTATTTTTACAGAATGGGAGAGTTAGGAACAAACCACCCCAAAAATATCGCAGCTCTGAAGAAGAATATATTTTGTATTATGCGTAACTTAGGTATTTATAATAGAAATGTGTCAGAAATAATCATACAAGATTGCATCTGAATGTTAATAATAATGACTTTGAAGCCAAAAGAACTCAGCATTGAACTTGGTAAGATTTTGTTTTCATCTATCATTTGTCAAATTAAAAGTCTTGCTTAATCACTGGAGTCAGATACTTGAAAATATCCACCAAACAACAACAACAAAAAAACAATCCAAAACACTTGTATGTACTTTTAGACTCTACCTGTACAGGTCAGGGAAAAAGTATAAAAATGTGAGGATTATTGCTTTTAATTTTTTTAATCAATCCCAAAATCATCATTTTGGTTTTATTAGGCTTTTGTGGGGTAGTAAATTCTAACCCTGAGAACTTCTAAGGTTGCCTTGTGTCTTGGCATTAACATGTAAGGTTTGTGAGCTTGGGTGCCCTGTGTGATGTCTACAGTCCTTGTCAGGTGAGTGACACTTGGCCTCTCTGCAAGCAAAGATGTGAACTACGTAAAGCTTGACAGATGCCATCAGTGCTCTGTATGTAACTGGGAAGTGAACTGGATGTTTGTGAAATTGTATGCGTTGAACATATTCTAATTCTCTCAAATTACTTTTAGAGCTCTATGTCAGTGACTAAAGCCAATTCATTCTCAAGCCCTAGCCATATGGAAACACTGCAGGAAAGTTTGGAGCTAAAATCATGACAGTTGTGTTCTTGGAGCTTCGCTGATGATAAAGCTGTTGTTGGATAAAGACATTATCTATTCTAGGAATATAGATGGAAACAGATGTGTAACTTTTTTGTTTTCATTCAAAATGGAGGGATAAGGACAACCTAGATCTCTAAACTAACGTTAACTGCAACTGGTAATTATCTGATATTAACTTTTGCTTGTCTGCATTCTTTTATTTTCCCCTGCACTCTGATATGCTTTTGCTGCCATCTCCCTCTGCTGTCCATACGCCCCAGCTGATGAGCACAGTACGCAGGGCTGGCTGCGGAGCTGCTGCCTGCTGGTGCTGTGCTGCAGCTGGAGGTGCTCGCGGGGCACGGCTGCGTTGTTCTCCCCTCTCCTGCTTCCCTCAGCCCTGGTGTGGGGCAGGGCACAGGGGGAGGAGAGCGGAGGACAAATTTGGAAGCAGCACCGAACAGGTGGGGAGAGATGTGGTAACGGGTACGTGTCATTCTGGCTAGGGCCAGGGGATGTGTGGCCTTCCTGTCCTGCTTTAAACCCAGTCTAGTTCTGGTGCCATGGTGGCACCACTATTTTGTATATTTTTTTCTTAGTTCTAGGCATGTTTTGTAGTGTATTATATAACACCACATGTATATTGACATCTTTTTGATTATTTGATTGTTCTTAGGTACTTTAATAATAGGGAAAGACTTAAAACTTAAATGCTCTGCTGTTTTGAGGCCCGCAGTGTGCGCCGGTAGGAAGGAGGTTTTCCTCTGTCAAACAGATTCTTGTTAATGAAAACTTTTTGAGCTAAAAATCAGTTCATATTCTAAAATGTAATTAGTGCTTTGCTTTCAGTTTGTTTACTGGCTTGATATTAAACTGAATTGAAACTAGCAAAAAAAAAAAAGATGAAATTAGTAATTGGATTCATGCAAGTGAAATGTGATCTGTTGTTTTCAAATTTCTTTGGCTTTTTGTTTGTTTTTGTTTTAATAACTTGGCCTTAACATAGTCAAAGGGAGGCAGTAGTGGTGCAGCTAGGGGGTATTCCTTTGGTATTAGTTTACCAAAAAATTGATTTGAAGAAACAGAAAAGTTAACTTAATATGGAAGGCTACAAAAGTAGTGCCACAGCACTTTTTCCAGTAAGCTTGGCGCTCTTTGCTGAGTTTTGCACTATGCAGCCATTAGCAGGCTGGTCAATGCATTGCTTTATGAGGCAATTATTTCAGCATACTCTATTCAAAATACACATTAGAACTTAACCTTCTGAATCCTGAAGTAGCATTTTTATCACCCAACATTAGAAAAGAGTTGGAGTCAGCAATTTCCCCTTTCTTTTTATGATCTGGTATCATTAATAAAGCATTGGACTAGTAGCTTCTTACAGTTCTCCAGGATAATTTGTGACCCAAAAGGTGCTACTCTGATACAGTTGTGTGTTGACTTATTCAATAACAGGGAAAACACAGAAATTGTTTAAAAAATAAAAATGAGTAAGGGGGGAAGAGAGCTCTTAAAACAAACGTAGGGCTGAACACAGGATATTAGGCCTGCTGCTATTGGATATGCACAAGTAGAAATGGGAAGTTAATATGGAATTTCTAATTAGGGTCACATGCTAATGAACTCCCTCTTCATGTTAGTTTTATGCCGCTTCAGAAATTTTTTATCATATGCTTAAAAATTTATGGCTAGAAACATTAATGAAAATGAGGCGTGAATTGGAAATTGTGCTATTATGGAGATGAGTGTGGCCGTGGCTAGTCTGATTTCTAAGGAGGGATCCTTTTATTGCCATTTTTTTGAGGGATGAGAAATGATACAAGTAAAATTAATGGCTAGACATATTCTGTGCCCTGACTTGGCTGGCATTTTTATATTTAAAGTTATAAAAGCTGGATTTAATAAAATTTTGAATTAATTATAAGGAGAATTTTAATAATAATTGGCAGTCTTCTTTAAGAATAAAACCTGTGAATCGGCAGAAGTGCTAAATTAATGTAGTAAAGTGCATATGTTTCCATAAGTTTATACATATGTATATATATAAAATGCACAGCTCCATATATAAATACGGACACACACATACATGTAGTGAACTTTTTTATATTGACTTTGTTGCTAAAGGTTGTCTCCTTTTCTCGTTTGACAGCACAATTGCTCTTAAGTTCTGTGGATTAATGTTTGGGTGTAAATTTTCCAGAACTGGCATTTTTGTCTCGGGTATCTTGTAAAAATCCATTGGGCTTGCTATTTAAAGTGTCAAAACCCAAAACACTATCTGTTGTATTGTTTCTTTTGGTCCCACTAAAATTATCATGCAATCTTCTATAAAATATATTGAAAACATCTGGTAGTCTGTCTAGTTGGAATTGCCTTTGGAAATAGTCTAGTAACTTTTGACAGCTTAACTTTACAAGGATATTGATTTCACTGTGGTTTTATCATGGAAAACTGATGAATGGTCAACAGCTGAAACTGATGTAAAACTAGGTTTATAGTTTTTGTATGAAATGCATGTAATAAAGTAGGTTTATAAAACATAGTAAGGTATACCTTTGTGAAAACATTAGAGTTAAAAAAGAATTTTGCAGCATTTCGGTGTTGTGGATTACTTGGCCTAGGGACACTAAAAACATTTCAAGGCTTGCTAAAGATGGAGAAAGAAAGGAACATAGTTATTAAAAGCAATAGCATACGTTGCTAATAATTATGTGATATTCGTGAGAAGATAAGCTTGAATAGAGCACTGTTTTATGACTATAATTTTTTCCCTTTGAAATAAGCTATTAATACTATACAGAAACCAATATGGGAAAAATATTGTTTCCTTATTCCAATAACAAGGAAAACTAGATAACAGAAACACAAATAACTGAAGGGGCATGTAACATGGGAAACAGAAACTGCAATTTGGATGGAGAAATATCTTTTCTGTAGAACTGAATAGGAAGAATTAGAAACAACATTGGCTCTCTGTATTGCACTGACAGCAATAAAAGAAAGTAAGGAAAATATAGGAAATAAAATTGATTTCTTTCTGGAGAATGTAATTACTTCACTGGCCAATTAAATATGAACACAATGAGAAAGTGTTGAAGTAGAAACACTTGTGTCAGTTCTACAGAACAATGCCTGGCTGTGTGTGTAAAATCCCCTGAAGGTTTGAGGTACGTGTTAATCTAGAGTCCGATTAGGTCCCATTCTGTGAGGGGATGTGAGCGATAGATGATGTAGGGTTCTTTTTGGATCTCAATAAGAAAAGCCCGACAACAAATGGCTTAATAAAATAGCTGTTTTAATAAGATAGAATAAAAAGAGGAATATAGGTACTGAGTAAATCTTACAACCCTTCAGATGCTGGGAACTCCATGTTCATGCAGGATTGGATGGCCTCTGGATGTTTCCACAACACTGCACAGATCCTGTCCATGGAGAAAGGTTCTTCTTTTGTGGTCGTTCGAGTTATCATATCATTTCCTTGCAGGGAAATAACTATTCCTAAAGGATGCTCACATGAGAATGCCTTGCTGCACTGCTAGATGAAGGCAGGCGGCGTTCGGCTGGTACGGGGTGGGAGCTGCCCACAGCTTGGTTACAGGGAGCTGCCCGCGCTGTCCTGTGGCCAGGGTCCGAGTGGCACAGCCCAGCACCTGCTCAGGTCAGCAGTTATGGGGATCGCCAGCTCCTCCATGTGCAATGGTCAGGCAGTCTCAGCATCCAGGTACCGGTACTGGAGTCAGACTGTGTAAAGGCAAACATCAGTCTCAGAAAACTCTCCTTGAGCACTGAAGACAGATGCAATGAATTTCTTAAGGAAATGTCATCAATTCAAAATATTACAGGAAGACGAAAAAAAAAAAAGAAAAATGGAAATAAAAATTTGCATTTGGAAAACTCTATATTATAGATGGGGTTAGCAAAGGTGTCTCACAATTCTTTTTTTTTTCCCCAAAAAATTAGAACTGGCAATTGTGGATTTTATAAAAAATGTTTCTGTACAATTCTCTAAATGTTCTTTGTTCATTGTGCAAAAAAAGCAATATCCACTTTGATCATGATATCTTGAGTGAAAATAAGGCTATCATATAGATGAGCATCCAGTCTTGGGTTTAACGCTTGGGAATGATGTGGGCTCACTGGAGAGAATTCAGAGAAGCACAATGAGGGTAAGCAGAGCATATCCTACAAAATATAACAGGGAGGAAAAAGTGAACCAGTCCTTGTCTTTTTAATTCCTTCATGCCACTATATGATAAAAATATTTCCCTTCTCACACCTCTCTCTCTTTCAGGGAGTGTTTATTTTCCGTTCAGTATTCCCTTTTATAAGAGCTGCTCTGTACCTTGATTAGCCTTGCTGCTTCTGATTTGCTTTCTCATTAAATGAGGTATAGCAAATGAGTGACTTGTTGAAGGCTGCACAGGGAACTCAAGTCTCCAGAGTTTCTGACTAGTGGAGTAATCACTACACCATTTTTTCTCTAAGAATATAACAGAAGAGAAACCTTGAAAAGATTAAAATATTTTTTAAAAGATATAAAGGAAAAAAAAAGGAACTTGCCTCACCCCAAGTAAAAGGACAGTTTTCATTCTAGGAAGAAAGAGAATTTTTAACAGATACAATTGTAAATGGAAAAAGGAACAGAACATGAATTTTATTGTAACCTCCTATGCTCTTCAGTTGCTGTCTTTGACATAGGGTCACACGATCACAGAATCACAGCACAGCTGAGGCTGGCAGGCACCTCTGGGTCCCCCTGCTCCAGCAGGGCCACCCAGAGCTGCTGCCCAGGCCCATGGCCAGGCGGCTTTTGGAGATCTCCAAGGAGGAGACTCCACAACCTCTGTGGGCAGCCTGTGCCAGTGTTCAGTCATCCTCACAGGAAAGAAGTGTTTCCTGATGTTGAGATTGATCCTCCTGTGCTCAATTTGTGCCCATTGCCTCTGGCCCTGTCACTGAGCACCACTAAGAAGGGCCTGGCTCTGTCCTTTTTGCACCCTCCCTTCAGGTATTTATCTACTGATGAGATTCCCCCCCCTTCTCCAGGCTGAGCACTCCCAGCTCTCTCAGCCTCTCCTCACAGGAGAGATGCTCCAGTCCCTTCATCATCTTTGTGGCCCTTCACTAGAATCTGTCCAGTATGTCCAGGGCTCTCTTTTACTGGGGTGTCCAGAACTGGACACAGTACTCCAGGTGTTGCCTCAGCAGTGCTGAGAAGAGGGGAATGATCACCTTCCTCGTGCTGGCAGTACCTTACCTGATGCAGCCCAGGGTACCATTAGCATTTACATCAAAGTCATGTTCCTGGAGTATGTTCAGGTTAGTATCCACCAGGACCCCTAGGTCCTTTTCTGCCAAGCAGCTTTCCAGCTGGGTCAGCCCCACCATATATTGATGCATGGCATTTGTCCCTGTGTAACCAGGTCCTGCATCTCATTCAGCAGTGGGACCACACCTTCCCCAGTCTTCCTTTTGTGTACTTATGGAAGACTTTCTTGTTGGCTGTGTCATTCCTGGCCAGATTCAATTCCATTTAGGCATCCTAACTTCATCCCTGGATGCTTGGACCATGTCTCTGTATTCTTCTAAGCTTATGCATCGCTGCTGCCACCCCCTGTATGCTTTCTTTTTGTGCCTGGGTTTGGCCAGGAGCTCTGGGTTCATCCACACAGGCCTCCTGGCATTTTTGCCTGACTTCCTGAGCATTGGGCTGGACCATTCTTGCACTTGGAGGGGGTGATCCTTGAATATTAACCATTTTTCTTGGGCCCCTCTTTCCTCCAGGGCATTATCACACGGGACTCTTCCAACCAGATCTCTGTAGGGGCCAGTCTGCTCTCCTGAAGCCCAGGGTTGTGAGCTTGCTTGTCACCCTCCTCCTTCATTCCCTCAGGGTCCTGAACTCCACCATCTCGTGGTCACTACAGCCAAGGCTGCTTTTGTCCTTCCCAGTCCCAACAAGCTCCTCATTTTGGGTGAGTAAGAGTTCCATCAGAGCACCTCTCGTCATTGTCTCATCTGTCACTTGGAGGAGGAATTTATCATCAACACACTCCGGGAGCCTCCTGTATTGCTTATATCCTGCTGTGTTGTCCCTCCAGTGGTTATCGGGATGGCTGAAGTCCCTAGTGAGGACCAGGGCCTGTGAACATGAGGCTGCCCTGTAGGAGGCCTCTGTCTGTAGAAGACCTCGTCTGCTTGTTGTTTCTGATTCAGGTGACCTGTAGCAGACACCCACTGTAGTGCCTCCTTTACCTGTCCTCTCTTTAATCCTAACCCATGAACTCTCAGCTGGCTCCTCATCTACTCCCAGGCAGATCTTCATGCACTACAGCTGCTCTGTCACATAGAGGACAACACCCTCTCCTTGTCTTCCCAGCCTGTCCTTCCTAAAGAGCCTGTGTTCCCTCCATTGCAACACTCCAGTCATGGGAGCCATCTCATTACATCTCTGTGGTCCCAACAAGATTGCAGCCCTGTAACTGCTCACAGATCTCTAACTCATCGTGTCTATTCCCCACACTGAGTGTAAAATTTGCACGTGGTTACAAGAAAAGGAAAACTATTGGGATAACTGTTTTGTGCTTTGTAGCTTTGCAGACACATCACCTTTACCTGGCTGGGAATTCTGGCAATCTGATGACTTTATTTTAGAAGCCCTGATTATGATGGAAAGAGAAAGACAAACCTGCAAGGATCAATATATTTTGAAGTTGGAATAGAAATAAAACAAGTATGAGGCTTTGTGGGAAAGTAATGTAGAAGAACTTCATGTTGTGGCTTTATTTACTAAGAATCAGAAGTATTTGATTCATGCCCTACAGAAGAAAGAGGGGAGAATCTATCTTCTGAAACATATTGAAAAAGAAATATGAATGGATTGAAGGCTGGTGTGTAATATGATTGCAAATTCTGAAGTGTTGAAATGTTTGGCAAATGCTATTTCATCTTAATTTTTGAGAAGATGGTTGAGAAAAGATAAATTTCCCATTCAATTTTTAGTAATCATTTGATACTTATTGTAAGTAGTGATGACAGAATTTAATAAGCCAAATATATTTTGTCAGGTATGCTTGATCCTGACTTGGTACAGTAGCTATATGATGACTACTAACCAAATGAATTTTGAAAAAATAAGATGTTGCCTGATATATGTTCCATAGATACTGTCCTGTTCTGCATTAAACTTTTGGACCAATATTTATTCTCAGCATTTTGGAGTAGTGATTATTTGAAACCTTGAAGCATGTGATAACTGTGATGAACATTATGAAGTATGCTGAGCTGGGGCTTGTAATTGCCAACAAGAAGCATTCCACTAACCCTTCTCTGTACTGAGGGTCCGTGGAAGAGGCTATCACAATTGGGTTGCAATATATTCTCAGGCAAATGAAGGAATGTTAATTCACATTAACTGAAATCTTTTGAAATTCAGGATTCTTACACTCTTCTGAGAGGAATCTCACAGCAGACTGTAAGCTTATTCCTCTGCATTATATTAGGAATTCCAACCCTTCTTTTAATTGTCAAAATATTGCTAGCACTCACTGATTTTTCAAAGATACTTTTTGTAATTGAAGTTGATTTTTTGCATTGTTTATGTCCTTGTAGTCTCCAATAAGAAATCATTTCACATAATTTCAACAAAATACTTTTAAACTTTTGAATTTTGAGACGTTTATGAATGCTATAACATAAAAGCTAAAATAAGTTGATATGAAAACATTGCAGCACATCACTTGATGAGGTAACTTAATAGGATTGCTACTAGCAAGCTTACTCTTAATGGCTTTTACAAACTATGGTTTATTATATCAAACTGCTGCTATAAAAAGTAAAGAATTAAGGAGAATGCATAAGACATCAAAAAAACCTTAGAAACTTACAAGCCTGTCTGAGGTTTATTTTGCGTGTTTTAATTTTGTTAGTAGGATAAATAATTGTGAAGTTTTAGATTGTATACAAGTTTGTAATGTAAAAATATAATTTAAAAAATTAGTGTAACTTTAAAACATAGTCATCAGCTGTAAATGCAGTCATTAGCCAACTCATCTCACTACATAACCGATGCTATTTGACATTTTGCAAACTATAAGATTATATTGAAGCAGCTTTTTGGATTTACTGTTCTGTGCAGCCAAAATCAACTAGGACAGTAGCCAATCCAGATGAGGTTATGTTTTGTGAGGATCAGCAGCAAATCAAGGTGTGGATTTGGTGACTGTCCAAAACCACTGCTCTTGTTACACCTAGCTAAGACAAATGGTCTGGCTCCTTCTCATTTTATTGCATTTTCCAGAGGAACAGACATACTGCAGTTTTGATTCGGCAGCATGAGTCAACAGGGACAGATACAAATAGAAAACATACCTAGAGACATCCTGATATTTTCTTTTAGCGTGAGTTAATTTTTTCTCAGTTATTGTCTTAGCACGTGACAGGTCTGTAAGACAGAGAAATTGCCTTTTGTAGAGCATGAGATAACCAAGCCATATCAGCAAGGAGAATGAAGAGTTAGTAGTTCCAAGTTAGCATCTGTGTCATGTGGCACAGTCATGATTATGGGTTCCATGGTCCCAATAGTGTAGTTTCATCCCTAAGACATCCAACTATAAAGTAAAAATGTTTTGTGAGTTAACTAGTTTTGAGTGGTTATGATTTCCATTAGCTGAGAACTGGTGAGTTAAAATGTGTTGGTTTGTTTTTGTGCTGTTTTGTTTCGCTTTGTTTTGTTTTAAGAAATTGTATCATTTACTTCTGAACTTCAAGAACTGATATCTGATATGTGAGAAGTTTTGAAATAACTAACAGTTGGAGCTGAAAATATTTGAAATAGAACCCATTTCTGACTTAAGACTAGTCATTTATTTGCTGCTTTTAGCAGCTAGCACACACATACATATGTACAAAGTTCTGTACATATATAGTAGTCACATAAAAATGCATAGAAAAAATATTGAAACAGAACAGCTTGTTGGCTGAACAAATTTTATGCTTGGTTGAAACATACAAAGGACATTTTAAGTATATGCTGGGCTACCCTCACTACAAGCTTAAAGACTCCATATACTGTGTTAACGGTTCTCTTCTAATCCAAAATCAAGCTACTATACTGCACCAATAGATTTTTTAGGCTCATATTAAATAATGAATTTTCACAGTACATGCCATAAAATGAATTGGCAGATTTTGTGAGTGATTGGACTGTAAATCTGAAATGAGACTCCCTTCGTCACAGTTTCAGTTCTTCCCACCAACTGTTCAAATGCCTCAGGTGCCAGAATGGATTAGAAAACCCTGTGAGAAAGGATGGCAGTTCTGCTGATGATACTGAAAATGCAACACTATTTTTTCTGCTTTTAACTGAACACCATGAGCACAGTATGAAGCTTTACATTTTACAGTCTTAGCCTGGGTCATAAGAAGATTCTATTACAATGCATCAGTTACCTTTATGTTTATAATCAGACCTAATGCAATAAAGTTATATCCTGCGGGTTTTTAACCCTGTTTTCAAGCATTTCTTTGTTATACCTTAAGATGTGAAACATAACTTAGTATACAATGACAGAAAAAATGTAAAGTGGTAGTATGCCTTTAAAATTATATTTTCATGACTATCCGATACTAGCAGAATTTTACAATAATGGAGTCATGTTTTAAAAAATCCTCCCTTTGTTAGTCATAAAATGTTTATGTTTCCAAAGACGTTGTGGGAAACAGCTGTCGTTAAAGCCTAAGTGTGCAGCAGGAGGCAGTTGACAGTGGCTCTTTTAATCATGTAATCCTAGGAATTAATGCTGTTAATATACTTCAGTTAATAACAGAAACTACCACCAGCATTATTAGGGTTCTAATTTGCCCCCAAAGTTTGTGTTCTTAACAAAAAGAGTTTTGTTGTTCTGAGAGAACTTGGAGCAAACCAGCCTTTATCATAAACCTAATGTTAGCACCAGGGAGAGATCCCCCATGCTATTTTTCATTTTCAAAGGTAATCAGTCAATTCACACATAAACATAAAATTCAAACATAAACTGTTTAATCTTTCTGTCCTAGCCTAAAAAGGCTAACATGATGCCTAAGCCCAGAAAAGTCACAGCTTTTACTAAGAAGGTATAGGTTTAACATTAACATCATGCAAAAATTAAACCAAGACAATGAAACTCTTTTTGATTTTGTTGGATTACACTACTGCCCAAACAGAATGATTTTCGTTCTGATTCTGGTAGCTTTCAGGTGACTCAGGGCCTGGCTGACAGCACTTTTTCCATAGATCAGGCAGAAATGGCTTTCTGTGGTTGAGTTCTGGAATAGACATGTCAGCCAAGAAAAATTCCAGTGGCACAATTCACCCAAGTGTATCCGTAGCTGGTCACTGTTCCATTGGGAGGGAGAACCCCTTCCTCAATAACAAGTCTGGCATGCACGCTATGTACTTATATAGTTCCATAGTTTCTCTTCTTTTAAGCGAGAGTAACAGGTAATGTTTGCACATAAGGAGATGAATTTGATGTATTGTTAGCTCTACATGTTAGGAGGTACTTAGCAGCTCACGTAAGAAGCATAGTAACAGTAAAAGGGATGTCCTTTAAGATATTTGACTTAAGAGAGTAAAACTAGATAGCATTATGTATTATATGTATGTTTTGCACATATTTTGTAGATAGATAGAGATATATATTTGATTATCCACCTGCAGTTGAAAATAAAACTTGATAAAAACTGTAAGAGGAAAATATATCATGCCAGAGCCATCAGCTCAGGAGGCGAGGCTGCTGCCGCGCCATACCCCAGGTCCAGCAGGTGGCAGGGCTGAAGATATATTCCCCGCAGATGCACACACGCGCAGAAGGCACATGTACACACTACATGTATGCATTAAGTGATAGGAGCGTGGCCACATGCTCCAGCCCAGGGCCGCTCCTGCCCAGCTGCCCTAGGCAGCAACCCCCAGAGGTGATTTGGAGAGCTGCTCCCAGGGGCTCATGGCAATGTGTTTCATGCTGGTGGCTCTGCTGGGGCAGCCCTGGAGGGGCCCAGGCAGGATGGTCATTCCACGGGAGTCCTTCATTTGGGTTCCCTCCTGCCATTGCCCCCTGGTGCCCCAGTGGGCTGATGGCCCTGGGAGCAGCCCAGCAAGGTTTTGTTTGGGCTCTTCCACCTGAAACTGTGTCTCTGAGCATCTCTGTGGGTGTGCACATGAGCTTTTATCACATAACTTAGCATAAACATGGTATAAAGAGTAGTTATTTCAGTGCACTTATCCTTCTACCTACCAGCTGTGTTAAGTGAAGGAAAGATACTGGTTTAGAGAGATTTCTCTGGCTGTATCAGACATTTTGTTTTGGATAACCAATGAGGAGTGAGAAATAGTATGTATTTCATTTTATCCGATATAGCTAAAACTGTACTTAAAAAGCTCTTTTAAATTTGCCACTATGTAAACAATCAATACCTGATTTAATATTCTATGATAAGACATAAACTAACCTCTTCTAAAGAGTGACAAGAAGAAAAATTCTGTTTTCTTTTAATATATCCGTTTTGATATAGTTTATCAGCTAATGTATACTAAGCATCTGTGGATGACAACTTTTTGGTAAATAAAGACAATAAATGATTAAATGAGTTGTTAGCCTTGGCAAAATGCAGGTTTGGAAGCACATTTTTTTTATGAGATTGCCTTCAGTGTCCTTGCTTACAGCTTCTGTATGTACATATAGGTAATTGTACTAATTCTCTCACTCCCTTAATAACGTGTTAAATGTTAGCAGTTTAACAGGTTCAGGAAAATAAAAAACAGGTCCTTTAAATTACTGACTGGCTTCAAATTTTGCAGCTTCAATACTCTGGGTTAGTCATCCTCACCTGAATTTCATTCCTAAATAAGTGATCTTGCTTTCAGAAGTGTTTGTTGGTTATGCCTATTGAGTCCAGCACTAACAGTTAACACTGGCCATTAAAGTTAAATTCAGTGTTTGTATCCATAAATACTAAGACTTGTGTCTCAGTTGTGGAACACTGAAAAATGACTAAATTTTATTCACTGAAATTATATGCGTTTTATAGGCAGATATCACATGATGGTACATCTCATGTCATTTGTTTTCAAAAATAAGACTATTTTATGCTCTCTCATATGAGCACACCAAGATCTCTCTAAGTATAATTTGGATATTAGTGATCTCTTTCCATTATATCATCCTAGGAGAGGATTATATTTCCATTATATCATCCTAGGAGAGGACCTTCTTTTGTGGGAAACATTAAAATTATCCAGTAATGCTGTCAGCCTGTTTGCCTAATTACCAGACAAAGCACCAATTAGGCTTAAATTCAAACAAATAGACTTTATGTTGTCTAAAGTATATGGATCAAAAGTTAAACTAAACTTCTTTTGAACAAAGAACTAATAATGATTAAGAGCTACCCTTTTTTCTCCTGTACCTTTCAATTGATTGCAGGGCTACAAGGTGTGATTGATTAAAATCAATAATTTAGAAACTGACAAAACAATACATTACAAAAAGGATAAGAGTCAGCATGATAACAAAATGATACAAATGATCCTGACTATAACATTTAAAGCTTTTAGAGTATAACATCTTTCCACTTTTTCCCCCTCTTCTCAAAAATCTCTGCATTGCAAGTAAATTAATCACTTCCCCGTTTTCAGCTGTGGGGAGGAGAGCCTATCATTTCAAGAGTTTAAGAATAGGAAATAAGAAGGGAAAAGAGAAAAGGTGTAAACGTCAGGAAAGGTGGAGTAGAGATAACTACATGACTAAGTGCCAGTTAATACATTTCTTTCCATAGGTAAGGAAAGATTTTATTACGTGTTTCTTTAGCTATGTAACAACTTTTCACCATGGCTTTAGTGATATATCACTTTTTTCAAGGAATATAGAGTGCTTAAATTTACAACCTATACAGATACTGAGAGGTATGTTAGTAAATATTAATCATGTTAAATTTTAGTTTAACTTTTAAGTGTATGTTTCCTGTTATATTATTCAGGTATTTTATTTTTATTGGTGTTTGCTTATTAGCATGACTATAATGCTAAAGATATCTAGCTTTGTGTTGAAGACCCCTTGTGACACATGCTGAAAAGTCCAAAATGAAAACATGATCTTTGCTCAAAGAATTTAATTCTGAAGACACTTGGAAAAAGGGAATACAAGGAAATAGTAAAGCATCATTGACTAATATAGATTGACTAGTTTGTCAAATTTTGGTAGCCATAAGAGCAAAGTGAAGCAAAGAGAGATTGAGGAGGAGGAAAATAGAACAGCTCAGCAAATGGAAGGGGCAGCAAGAAAGAAAAACCCCAAACCCTAGATCTGAAAATGTGAGGAAAAAAAATGTCTCTCTGAAGGTGGAAAACTGACACTTCTGTTCATGAGAAGTGGGAATAGGTCTGATAGGACAGAGAGGTAAGATGTAAAAAGATGGCTGAAATGATTTAAGCAATATTTTAACAAAATTACCTTTGCAGCAGCAATCTAAAAGGTTGTGAGTAGAGAAAAATAGCCAAGGTGGAAGAAAATTTTACTTATGTAAATGGTGTGTTGAAGAATTGTATAAAATTTTTACTTATATAAATGGATGGAAATTTAAGTTCTGTGAATGAATCTGAAGTGCTAGATCTTAAAAGTGTTATACAGAAAAAATCTTGAAGTTTTCACAGCAGTTCAAGATAATTTTTTGAAAGGTCTAAAAAAAGAGACCTTTCTGGAAGGGTCTGGAAGCTAATGGGCAATAGCAAAAAATAAAGTTTTGCTTTGCACTTGAAGCAATTGTTAGATATCCATGAAGAGATTTGACAAAGATGAGTTAAGGTTTAGTTCAAATTTTGTAAAGTGGAGAGATGACCTTATGAGTCCTACAACAATGTCTTGTAGATGATGAATGGGCAAAGATAAGATGTGTAGGAAAAAGAGCGGGAAAGCAAGGACAGGCACCTCCTAGAGCACCTAAGAAAAGCTGACATAGATAATGTGAAAGTGTAATTACACGAGGAATTATGATCAGCTGTCTGGCTGATGTTATAGAAAGTGGTTTACAGATTAGATGAGTATAAGCATGAAGTATTAGCTTTTAGCCTTGGCTTAGAAAACATTCATTAGAAGGCTTTGCCAACCACATTTCCTTAAATAGATGGATCTCACAGGAGAAGAGAATAGGAACAGTAGAAGGGGAACTCCATGATGTGATTGTAAACACTGTATAGCAAGTTTAAAGAGGATACAGTATATAGAAATACAGCAAGCAGATTTTTTTTTTCTTTGCCTTAGATCTTAGTCTTAAGATGGGAGAAAACAGAGAGGAGCAGAGTGAGTGATTATGGAGAAGCACAAAGAAAGGTAACTAATGCCAACAAGTGGAAAGAGGGAATAATCTTGCAGGATACAACAGAGGCCTTAAGTCTTTAAAGGAGGGAACATGCTTTCTTGAAATTAAAAAAGAAGGGGAACAGGGATCATTTTAAGCAGGGCTGTCTGCCTAGGCACCAAACCATGATTTGAATACCTCTGTGAATTGCATTGCACTGCAAAGACAACAACGACTGTTTAGAACTGGTCTGTGTCTTTTGTTCTTGTTGCTGTATGGGTAGGTGCTGTGTTAAACAAGGGTGAGAACTTGTTGTTTCTCTTCCTCTGTATGGGGGAAGACCTTACATAATGTATATGAAATAAATATACAACTTCAGGATGTTAAATAATGAATTTTTCATGCATTAAGACTGAATTCAGGATTTCCCAACCATGAAGTTGACATATTATCTGGGTTGTATGACTATAGGGGAAATAATGCCATCTATGGTTGTATGAGACAATCTTAAAGGTAAGACTGAGAACAGCTTACTGTTTTTTAACAGCCAAGATTTCTAATTAGTGTCTAGAAAAAAAAAATGCTTCTTAACAGTTTTCACCAAAATGTAAATAGCCAGTACATACTCACTTTGTAGTGGAATGAAATGGAACAAAAATATGTAGTAGCACAAAACCCGTTGCCTTTAGTAGTTTGAGATGCATCTTATTTTATTTCAGACTTTCTTGTTTTAAAGAGGAAATTAACAATTTTCCTCATGAGGCATTCTAGAGCAGTATTGCTTTATATAATGCTAATCTTATTCTCCTAGCTCCTTCATTTGCTTCTAATAATACTTATAAAATAATTTAGTCTGCAGGTGTAACCAAATCTGAGCCTTCAGGCTATCCCAATCACACAGTTAGTATGTAATTATTATAAAGAAGCAAGTTATTGTTATATTTGATTATAGTTCAAAGAGAAGATAATTGAATTGAAAGAAAATGAGCTCACAGGAAACTTATTTTTCAACTTTTGCTATTTTGATCACATTTCTGTTCCCTGTTTTACAATATTTTTTTATTTTTCACTTATTTTCTAACTGAATATTAAATTTACTGACTGTCTATCTTGCTTTGAGACAAAATTTCATTCTTTCTATGGTAATCTACTGTAATACAATGCATAACAATGACTGAAAATTAATAATCACTGAAAGTCCTTGACATGTTATGACTGTTTTTTTGCCTTTTTCACAGAGCTCTAGGGCGGTTTTTAGGGACTAAGTATGCTCTTTTATAATGAACATCTTTCACACTAGCAGTAGCATATTAAAAGAAAAACAAAGGTACTAAGTAAAATACTCATAAGGCAGGGATCTTAGAATTCAAGTTATCCATACAACTTTGTTTAGTTGCTTTTGCTCATAAGCTATATAACTATTCAAGGGTTTTACAGATGCTGTATTATACAGCACAATTATATACCACAAGCTATGAAGAATCCAGAACAATAAGATAAAGAATATTCTCTTGTGGTACAGGCTGTGGAAGGAGACAAGAACAGATTAATTCTAAAATAATGACAGGTGCCCAGAAGATACAAATGTAAGTCCTGTCATCTCCATCTTCACATGCCTCTTTGCCATCTCTTGCTAGAAGCGAGAAACGATTTAGCCATCCTTCTGCCATCCCTGCTTCTGCTGTTTTTATCCCAAACAAAAGGTGAAGAAGGGTGAGAAAATTAAGATGACAGGCATAAAGTAAATGAAAGCAAAAAAACCTCAGTGTTATCATGTTCAGCGAAGTATTTCCACTTCCAGAAACGTATTTTGACCTTACCTACTTGTAATATTAGCCCTTTTTGTGCTGCTGATTTTTACTAGAAACTACAATAAGGAATAGAATTAGTGAAAACATGGCATACAGGGAATGGATCAGAATAACTTTGGAAAGGGAAGGTTATGACTCAGAAAGCTGTTAGTACTGCTGGAAATGTGTTTTATTTTTTTTATTTTATTTTTTAAAAAGGAAGATCCATGTTGATATAGTTAGTTTACCTGGATTTCCAAAAGGTGTTTTATAAAGTCTGTCATGAAAGACTCTTAAAGAAACTATGCAACCTTGGGATGAAGTAGCAGGTCTTTGCACAGACAAAAATAATGGTTAAAGAGTGGTCAGTTTTCACAGTGAAGTAAGGTTATCCACTGGGACCCATGCAGTTCAGCATATTCATTGAAAGAGAGGTCATTAATGACAAAGTTTTCCAATGGTACTAAGTTGTTCAGAATAGATAAGATAAAGATCACTGAAAAAATTGCAGCAGGATCTTAGGAGACCAAGAAACTAATGGAATTCAATGTAAATAAATTTAAATTGAAGCACTAGAAAAAGGTAAACCAAAGCATATATAAAATGATGGACATGAGCTGAGTAGAAACAGAAACAAGTCTGAAAAAGAAGCAAATGATGGGAAACATGACAAAAGGTCTATAAAACTGTGGGTGATGAGGAAAAGATGGACAAGGATTGATTGTTCATTGGTTCTTCCATCGCCAGTAAAGGATATCAAATGATGCTAGCAGGTGTCAGGTTCAAAATGAACAAAGGCTATACATCCTGCAATGTATATACAGGTGTAGACATTCTTGCAACAGGATGTTGCAAATGCTGAACGTATACTTGGATCCAAGGGAAGGATGGAGAATTTAATGGGAAACAAATCCATCACAGAATATTAAATGCAAAATGTACCAAAAAGTTTTGAAACCACAAACTACTGGAGACTGGGAGAGCATTCAGGGAATAGCTATGCTTCCTTCCCCCTCCTGTGAAGGCAAATCAGGAAATCTAAAGCAAGGAACAATTCAAAGAGAAGAAATGTGAAAGCAGAAGTTTTCCTTAAATGAAAGGTTGTTCTACTCCATTAATTATGAAATGACTACCTGAAATTAAAAAAAAAACAAAACAAAACAAAAAAAAAAACAAAAAAAAAAGCAGATGGAATGAAGCTGTTGTCCTAATATTAAAAAACCCAGACTAATTATTTTTGATCTGAAGCTATCTGCCTTAGTCATTTACCTAACCAGCCTGCAGTAACAGCTATATGAATTAGTAGTAAACTTATTATAGTCATTAAGCAGGTGTATCTACTGTGTTTTTTTTTTTTCTTCTTGTGTTTGCAAAGCTTCATGGCATCCAGAAGTAAAATGTAAAAAAGGTAGTCAACAATTAAGTATAAGTAGAAAAATAATAGGAAAAAAAAAAAAAAAAACATTTGGTATAATTATCTGTTTCAGTGCAAAGTCAGCAGTTTTTGCAAACTTTTAAATATGATTATAAAAGATGAAACAGAAAAGCTTACTTCAGCTTTTAAGAAAGATGTAAGCAATTCTAAATTGTACTTTGTCCCTAGGGAGAGTTTGAAAATATTTCTAATAAATTAAAGTATAATAAGAGTATTTGCTGGATGATAACATATTTTTCATATTAATTTCCTAATTTCTGGGATGCTTAATTGTAGATCTCAGGGGCATGAGGTTAAAGCAGTATATTTCCATGTTGAAAATATGCTCTGTATTACTTCTTTCACACTTTTTTTTTTTTTTTTTTTTTTAAGGTGAGAGATTTCTTCTTTCTTTCTTCCACATTTCTGAGAAAATGAGAAGGTTGCTTATACATTAATGTAGAGTGTACAAGCTGGATTCATGTCAGATACACCTTTGCTTGCAGGTTATTCTTTAAGAAAGCTCAGGCACAAGGGAAGTCGAGAAGACTGACTCTTTTATGAAGTAGTAGAGTTTGAAGATAAATATCATCTAGTTAAGCATTTCCTAAGGGGGAAATGGTAACAAAGTCCAAAATGCGTTTCTGGGAAATAGCATTAAGTTGGTAAAATAGTTACCATTATAAATAACGGTAGTTCAGACTTTCTTTTCCTATTAGAAGGATGAGACTCCATTCAAGTTAACCTTGCAGACTTGAAGGATTATTGGTTATAAATTGAATGGTTTTGGTTTCTCCTGTTTTTGTGCTAAAACTTGATGTTATCGACTTAAAATAGAAAGTTGATATAGTCAAAGTAATGCAAATCACTTATAAAACTTTTTTTTTTTTTTTTTTGTGGTCATTGTAGTATATCATAGGACACAGGCGAACCTGTGAAGTACAACGGCCTTTCCTACTCTATTTAGGTAATAATGCAATAGCTCTCTCCCCCTAAACAAAAAATACATAAAACAGAAATAAAAACAAAGTAAAGGGAATGGTCCTTTCAAATTTTAAATACATGAAACAATGCAAGTCTATTAGGAGTGGGAGCTAAATGTGTGAAACGAATGTTTGGGAATCCAAAATAATGAGAGCATCCAGAGATAGAGCCATGGCAGAGTTTGCTGCCCATCTGAACCTGTAGCTGCTGCAAGTTTTTGTTTGTTTGTTTGTTTTTCCCACAACTTCATTATTTCATCTCTTTCTGTCTGCAATTGCTGATGTGCACTCATCTCAGTGTCTGCAAAGGCTGGGAAGGTTTAGACGTGTTTTCACCCCCTTTGGTTCTACTTTTGCCCTTCACCACTGCACAGTCCTGCCTACTTGCCACAGTTTTTCTTCAGTTTTCTGTAGTACCGGCTGCTGGAAGTAGGGGCAAGAGAGGTGAACGGCCTGTGTTACAGGATTAGCTTTCCAGACTTGCAGGTCATTCCAGCCCTAGTTCTCATAACGGGGGTAGACGTGAGGTTGGAAGCTTGCCCATTACAGGCAAAATAAAGAATACAAGTAAAACATTGCAAGATTCTATACTATAACTTTATCAGGCAGCTTGTTATTACTATTATTATTCTATACATGTAATAATTCTTGCTGTTAGACCCCAAATAAAACATTTCTCTAATAAATCCACTTTATAAGATAATTCTCTGGAAGTTTCTCTTCAAAGCTATGCTTTCACAATGTAGTATACTAATCAGTTAGGTTGGAAAAGAATTTAACATAGAATCATAGAGTATCCTGAGTTGGAAGGAACCCACTAGGATCATTGAGTCCAACTCCTGGCTCCACACAGGACCACCCAGAAAAACAGACCCTGTATCTGAGGGCGTTGTCCAAATGCTTTTTGAACCCCAGCAGGCTCGGAGCTGTGACCATTGCCCTGGGCAGCCTGTGCCAGTGCCCGACCACCTCTCGGTGAAGAACCTTTTCCTGACACCCAGCCTGACCCTCCCCTGTCACAGCTCCATGCCGTGCCCTCGGGTCCTGTCGCTGTCACCAGAGAGCAGAGCTCAGCACCTGCCCCCCCGCTCCCCTCGTGAGGAAGCTGCAGGCCGCCATGAGGCCTCCCCTCAGCCTCCTCTGCTCTGGGCTGAACAAACCAGGGGACCTCAGCTGCTCCTCAGCCGCCTTGCCCTCCAGACCCTTCACCATCTTTGCAGCCCTCCTTTGGACACTTTCTAATAGTTTTATGTCTTTCTTATATTGTGGTGCCCCAAACTGCACACAGTACTCGAGGTGAGGCCGCACCAGCGCAGAGCAGACTGGGACAATCCCTTCCCTCAACTGGCTGGCGATGCTGTGCCTGAGGCACCCCAGGTTGCAGTTGGCCCTCTTGGCTGCCAGAATACACAAATGCTTTTACAGATTTTGACCTATATGCAGAGATGACAAATTCAACTATTGTACCAACCGTGATATAAAAATCAAGAATTGTTTTTTAGTAAAATACCATGGAAGAAACAATGGGTCAGAATGTAACCCTGTGAACAATATTCAAATCAGTAAGACCTTGGAGAATGTAAAGTCTCTGTGGGACTGAAATCTAAGTGTGTGTTTATCCTGTTTTATCATTATTTCTGAAAGCATTTATATTCTCTGACATATTTTGAAACAGTTGATGATAACATCAGTATGAATTACAGGTGTATATCAAAGTGATTAGCTTTAAACAATTTGAATAAAACAGGATTTTGTACAAGGCTTTTTTGGACCATTTCTGTTGATGAAATGGGGTGTGTTCTTAAGGTGCAAGTATGTTAATAATAAACAAAAGGACAAACAGAAGGAATAGTAAGCACACACTGAAGACAATGGTTTTCATCATGCTTTCATAAGAAACGCTCAAATAGACAGTACAATGTAATCTAAATTAAAATTTGTTTATGAGAAAATTATAAATGATACTCATTCTAAAAATGAAGAAAAAGGCTTCCTGATTACTTCTCTACTTTAAAAATTAAATACATGTAATTGTACACAGAATTTTGTTTGACTGATAGGTTGTGTTTTTGCAGTTCTAGCAAAATAACCTAATTAAGTCTTGGATATTATTTTTTTCTTATGTTCCTAGTCTATCACATTAGTAATCTATCTTTATTTGTATGTACAGATTTTAGTTATCATTACTGTTTTAAATATAATTTTGATTTCAAATAGCATATCGCATGGTATACATATTGATAGTTTCCCAATGTATTGCATGCTTAGGATTTATGAAACATTTAATACTCTTTTATTGACATTTCTAAGTCCTCAGTTTCACAGTTATGAGTTAGGGAATTGGTTTATATATTTGCTTTTAAATAAAAATTGCAACAGTATATCCTTAAAAAATGAAATGTAACCTCATTTCAGAATTATTTTTATATCCTCTTTCTATGAAAATTGGATAGCTCCATCCTGCCTTACTTCTGTGAAGAAAAAAACAAATCCTAGTAATGCAGTAAAAGGAGGGTGTGCAGATTAAATGGCAAGATATAAATATAAGTGAAAGATAGTACTTTGAAGTTCTTATCTGTAAATGAGAACCTTGTTAATGTTTCTTTCCAATCCTAATTTCACTCTACGTAGCAAGGCTCAAAGGGTATTTGAACATATGGAAAGCTTGAGCTTAATTGTTAAGATTCTGTTCACTCATTCCAACTCTTCACACTGATTTGCACTATTTAGCATTTGTGTGCATTAGGTCATATATTTAGTGTTTCCCGTTTCAATCCAATTTATGTATGTTTGGCTGCAGACCAGATCTGTGGGCACACAGTATGGAATTGTCATAAATCTGCCTATGCTGACTGTAAGTGCTATATTGCTACAGTTGATAGCATGCTTGCATGAACATTTCAGAATGCTTGCGGAGCAATACTGCCTTATTCCCAGCAAGTCTCCTAGGGACTAAATTAATGTATCTCATATTGTATTGATTGTAGCCAATAAGTGCCTAAATGATTTGATGCGAGGCAGAGGGATTATGAAGGGGAGAGGGAAGAGGCAGCTTGAAAGAAATATGCGGTTTAATTACAGGATGAATTTCGCCAATCTACCTCCCCCTAGGAATTTAACAAATAGGCCTAAGTGCACTTAGCTGTTCTTGACATCTGTTGAAATGATATCTGCCCATGATGAGGGAATCATGGGAATTGGTCTGAGGGTATTGTCAGGATCAGTGAGCCACAGGAAACTGCTATTCTGTCTGCAAAATTAGAAGAAAGAAAAGCCTACATTAGCAGTTTTAGGTTAAGCTGTAATGATTATGGTTTCTGTAACAGAGTTCCATTTTCTGATTTAATGACACTGGCTCTGTCTTTAGAAAGATGTTAAGTAAATATTAAAAGTGATGTTAAAACATAAGCAATGAAATATAAATTTAAGCTGGAATCAAAAAGTGTATTCATGGTGCTACCATTGGTGGAAACTTGATATATGCCTTTTGAGAGAAACATCCACGTTTATACCTTTTTAATGACATTTTATACTATGTTATGAAAGTCAGAAACTCTTAGGTAAACAGTGGAGGTTGTATAGAAAACAAGGAACAAAAACTGGAACTTCAGCTTAAATTCTATAGGAAGACAAACATGGTGAAGACTGATGTTGTGTATTTGCTCATTTTGATTACATCTATAATTCAGAAGGAAGTACAGATTACTTAATGCTTTCTACTGCACTTTATAGTATTTATACTATACCTCTGCAAAAGAGAACTTGGCAATACCTTTAAAGTCCTAAGAGACATAAGTTTCTCTGCATTATTTGAAAGCTGTGTTTTCCAGTGCTTGGGGCATTTGTGTGTATTACCTCATAAATAACATGTAAGTCATTTCCTTTGAAAAAATGATAAACATTTATTTCAGGAGGTAGAAACAGAAGGTGAGATCATGTGTCATCTTATCTGAGGTTGCATGTGTGTCACTTACTGCATGCGTGTGCATTCTGGCGATGCATTTTGCCTGTGCAAGAACACTAAAAAACAAGATGAGGCCTGGGCAGGGGTTTTTTCTTTTATATGTAATACAAATTCTTCTGCCTGCGGTCTTCTTTTCCTATAATTTCCTTAGACAATTAGAAAGCAAACATATATTGTTAATTTATTCTACTGTAAAAGACAAATTAGAAGTTACGGCTATAGGAAATGTTTATTGCTAGTTTTGTTTACAAATTCAGTAACTGAGGACAGAATTTCAGTTTGGCTAAACCGTGCAATGTTTTCTTTGCAATGACTGAATTCACATCCATATAAATTCATGATGCAGTCCATTGTTCTACTGTTTTCTCAAATGCTGCAATGATGTTCAGTTGCATAACAAAGATAAAAAAAAATCACAGCAAAGCTAAAAATCTAATATTTTTTTCCTGCTATATACATACAAACATACATAAAAATACATTTACGTAAGTGATAAAAATAGAGAGAGCAATGCTCTAGCATTAGCAATTATTCTGTTGTTAAAGACCAACTTAAAAACAGTTATTTGGATGTTTGGATTATTGAGAGGGTTTGGCCTCTCATTGTTCTCGCTGGGCTTTTTAATAAAGTTTAGCTGTTCTATGCAAGTATATGTAAAGAGATCTGTACAGTACCAATAGGCGTATGTAGCCTGTTGTTTCTTTAAAAAGAAATTAGTTAAGAAAAACAGGAGATTCTACCTGAAAGACCAAGAAGAGTACAATAGGCTAGAGCAACATCAAAAACATAAGATTTTAGTATAAGTTTTGCCCAGCATCAAATAAATTATTTAGTGAATATATAGAATGAAGCAAGGAGCTGATACCCTCTTGAAGATGTGAAGAATGGAAAGGATAAGAAACTTGGAGAAAATGCAGCAATATTGAAAGGTAGATTTATTTATTTATTTATTTAATAGCATGGATGTTTTCTCCCAAGATTGAACTTTGAATTTACAATACAAATTTCATTTTGAATCTTTTAATTATAAAACTTGGGAATGTGCTCCAATTTCCGCTGAAGTATAATGTAGTGTAAGTGAAAGTCAAGAAATCTGAGATATGAAAAACTTTTTTACAAGCACACCATTACTTGGATTTTAGGAATATTTTTTCTTTATCTCATTGCTCAATTTCCTGAAACTGAAAAGTGGCACAGCTTTCTATGTTTAGTGTAAATCTTTTGTCAATATGATTAATTAGAATGTTAATGTATTTACCTTTGTAGCTATACATGCTGCAATCTTTTAAAAACTGTAATAAAAATAGGATTTTTTTTTTTTCTTCTCCATAACAACCCAACTTCCTGGATTGGAATGTATGTATAATAATTGTATTTGTTCACTTTTACCTGAATATAAGCTATCTACAATAATTTGGCATATCTTAAAGCAAACTCAAAATGACTGTGATGTAATATATGCTCATCTAGGCAAAAATTTAAAATTCATTCATATCTTGCACCCATAATTAGGCATCTAAATATAATGGCCTGGTTTTTCAAAGATGTGAGCACATTTAGGTACAGTGACTTGCTAAGATTTGCTGTGCACTGCATTTCTGAAAACCAGGCCATATATGTAGGTAGCCTAAATAGAGATTCATGAACTAATTTAAAACTTAAATAGACTTTAAATTATTGGGCCTGTTTCTCAGTTCTTGTTACTCTTAAAGGAAGAAAACTATGATTAGCAGCAATGATCCTTTTGTTATTGGCACTGATGACAAAGCACCAACACTTCAGTGTTGGTCCCTGATTTTAAAAGTATTTTTGAAAGCTATATAACAGTTCAATGTTGTATTATATTACTCAAGTTTAAGGCACGAGCTCTGTCTTTTATATTCCAAGTTTTACAAGAAACATAAGGGGAAATTGTTCAGGTACAGCACTTTTGGTGGAACTGAATTATGTATGGATAATCCAAAATGCTTGCTTTCCTTAAAGCCAGAGTGTTTAAGGAAACACATTACTTGCTATGAATGAAAAACATTTTATACTTAACAGACCATTTACGGTAGTCAAAGTGTGTTTCTTTTTCTTTATCCTTTTATCAGAGGTATTTCTGGGGCTTACCAGAAACTTGTTTCAGGGCTTCTTTTGCTTTTCGAAGTGGAAGAAATTTAACTATTTTAGTTATCAGTGCTTTTTATCTGTAGAGTTAGATTTCTCAAGAAAAAAAAATAAAAATTTGGTATCACTGTGACAAAATCACAGTGTAATTGTCATCGCTAATACCTTGTAATTGTCACTGGTACTGGCATTGGAAACTAGATGAGACAAAATGATGAAAAAAAGCAATTATTCTTTGTTTAATGAAGGCATTCTCTGTGTAATGTGCAAATTAGTCTAGAAAGTCCAAACACTAGTCTGAATATATTGATTATCATCCTTTATACTTGGTCTAAGCTTCAGTTCATTCATTTTCTTATATTTAAATATGGCATGTTTTGTTAACTGAGACTTCTCGTAATGTGTATCAGGCTAGGATGTAGATGGATGAAAATGAAACTATAATAGTGCAATATAGCATTAACAAGAACTTTCAAGTTCTTGGTTTTGTGGTTTTTTTGTTTGTTTTTTTTTTATTTTTTTATTTGTTTTTCAGCAACACATATGAATTCCTTTTTGGTGGGCATTTAAAGAAAAAAAATGGGCATCAATATGGGTACATTCTGTAGTAGCCAGAGAAAAGACATTTATTTAATTAAAAAAAAGAAAAAAAAAAAAACAGAAGTAGAACATCATTGCACTTTTGTGTATAGACTATGTTTTATTAGAAAATGAGAGAAACTCAGTTTATTCTCTGTATAGAAAATTTTAAAATATGGATAATTATACTTGTGACATAGGGTAATAGAAAAGTGGCATTAGGCAAATATTGTGACTCATTATTTCTCCCAATGTCCCAGCATTTTGTTCTCCCTCCCATTGTGGATAGAGATTTTCCTGTAATTTTTTCAACACTTTGGGAGAAGTGTAAGATTTCAAAAATAATGAGTATTGCAGTGTTAGCAAACTGTTAACAATCAAGTTATTAACATATTTCCACATTTCATGAACATGCTGGCATGTCTAAACAAGGAACAAAAATAGCTGTGGTCTTAAGAAACCACTGCACTTCCTTGGAAGCCAAGTGTTTTAAAGTGCAGTATTCAGCTGTCAGAATGGTTGGTGCTGAGCCAATCAACTGTGTCATTTCAAAGAAAATTCTTTCCAATGATGAATTTAGCGACTCTCTTGCTCTCTCCTTTTTTCCTGTTACATGAGTAATTTGTAAACACTTTGTGATTTAGGCAGCAAGGTAGGAGCAAAAGTATCTAAGAAACAAGAAAATCTGTAGCCAGAATGACAAATCCTTAGGCACAGCTATAAAACATACAGATCAGTAGCACGGAGCCATAAGAATATATTGACTGTGGCCCAAACTCATCAGAAGATTGATCAATCCAGCTGACTTGCATTAATTGTGAAATAGAAAGAACGATGCGATCAATGATAGGCATGAAAGTGCAGCGGTAATGATGCCACATCTAGCTAATCCAATAATGGAGAACCTGATGTATAGCATATTGGAATTCCACTGTTCAGGCCCTGTCACAATAAAGTATATCCTGCAATTATGGGGAAAAATTGAGCAGGCAGCAGTTGAGCCAGCCCAATCGGCCAGCGCCACAGTAGTTTTCCTGATTAAACACTAAGTTAAGTAGCACTCAAACCCTGCAACTTGTCCGTATTATGAAAACTAAACCTTTAATTAATGTGAAACTTTTGTACTGTAATCAAAGCAAACTGTGAGTATCAAGAGGTGTGCACGATATCTAGTTAACTGTGAAAATTTTAACAATTCATAAACTGATCTCTCTCAGTTACAAGGAGAAAGGACTGTATGCTGAATTGAGAGCCTCTGGTTTTCCATGCTGGAAATCAATTGGACTTGATGCAGGCTCAAAGACCTGCTGCTGGGGAAAATAATATACTTAACAGACCCTTAGAGAATTGAAATTTAGTTAACTTTTGTAACTGCCTATGCGTACTAATTTTAGTCCACTCAGTGTTATATGTAGACTGGGGGAAGAGTGGTTTTGTTTTGTTTTGTTTTAGAAAATAGTAACAAAACTACAGCAAGACCTGCAGCTGAAGTTAGGAACCAGGGGTCATCTACCTAAATAAAACAACTAATTAAGCAAAATTCTCTCCAAAATATACCATTTGTCACATTAATAATAGCTGAAAGACTTTAAGTTCCTTAAAGTATTGATTTTTCTAGCATTACTTTAAAAATAATACTTAAATTTTATTATTAAATTTACCCATACGAGCTCATGCATTGTCATTTTGATTTAATGTTGCCATTGGCTTGGCCTTGTGGTTTAAGATTTGTGTGGAGGATGCTGCAAGACTGTGCTGACCAAGTAGGAGCACCTCAGAGGTTCATGCTTGGCAATATCTGCTCTTTGTGCTGCTGTCTCCATGGGGCAGAACAAACTGCTTGGCTGCTATGCTGCGGCTCTTTCCCCTGTAGTTGGAAGGGAAAATGTAGAGGAACAGTGAAGCCAGGACTCTGTTTTTTCACCTTATCCCTTCTCAACTGTGTGTCTGGTTTGTTTTGGTTTGTTTTGGTTTGTTTTGGTTTTGTTTGAGGGAAGGAAAATGACTGATCTCAGAGCTGCTCAACATTCAGAGTACGGACGACTGTTTATGTATAGATTTGAGCAGTTATAGAAAGGGAAATGGATGACTGCCTAACCACTAAAAACCTAAACAACCTAAACCTATCTATAAATATTCTACTTTACCTTCGGGAAATCACTGACTACTCTAGTTCTGGTACTGGCTAGATATTTTCTTGTTTCAAGTATATGAAACTACCACTTTTCAGATACAAACATTTCTGTATAAATTGGAATGAGGTTTTGATATTGCATAGCTCTTGAGACTTTTCAATATTCAGCATTTCTACATGGAAATGTGCAGTCATATATTTTTTTTTCATAAACAAAATAACTTTGCTATGCTTGCTTTGCTTTTTTACTTTAAAGAAGTTGCCAATGTAGAGAGGTTTGGGGACAACTGTTTAAGCAAATAACAAACAAACAAAAGGATTCCTATTCCTATGTGTTAAACTAAACTGGTTACAACTCCGATGACAGATTAGGAGCCCTACACATCTTGCTTAAGCATCCTTGAGTCTGGAGCAGTCAGCTCCAGAATCCAGAAGAAGGATGGACAAGTGTGATCAATAGATGTCTAGCCATCTCAGTTTAATGCCCTAGTGCAGAAAAGCCAGCACTTGAAGCCTTCAGCTCACATCATCCATTTCTTTTTCACTGTAGAGTAATTTTACCAGGTTTGTCAGGAAGCTCGATCAGCCAGTATTTGCACAGGACTTTTATTTTTCCCCTCTAAAGTTGATTACACCTATGGGGAATAAAATGGCAAAAGAAACAAGATTATTCCTATGGTTACAAAGGGAATGCAGAGATAAAATTGAGAAGATAATTTATCCTAAATCTTCTAAGTATTTCAAGGTTTAAAATAATGTAATTAAAAACTATATTAATAGTGAATGATAAGTCCTTTTCCAAGTTGAAATAGGTAAGTTTTCAGGCTGCTTAAGTGAGCTGACAGGAAAGACTGTCAAAGTTTGTAGTAAGCCAAGCTGCATGTGGCCTGTCACGGTAGGAGGAGGTTTAGCCATCAACTGAGCTTGAAGAACTTGTCAGATCAGTAGTTTTATAAAGGGGTTCCAAGAATTATTTTCAAATTTGAATGCAGTAATCCGCGTATCATCCTCAGAAATCATCCAGATTCTGTGTGCTTGTGAAAACAGGGAGGTCTCATTACTGTAGGGCCTTGTTTTGTTTCAGTTTGGCTTCAAAAAGATGAGTTAGAATTACCTTAAAGAGTCAGGAGTCATGTATCTAGAAGTTATGTAATGAATTAATAATAAGCTGATAATTTTGTTGGCTAATGTACAGCATCCTGCTGGATAGGCTTGGCCACCTGGGCAAAGACAAGTGAAGCTGCAGAAAGTAAACAGGAAACTGTAAATATGTTTATCAAATATAAAATCCACATGTATAAGATAATTGATTACACTTCTTGAAAGTGTATTCATAAAAGGTGTATTGTGTTCAATTGATCAAGCTCTAGTCCAGTCTAAAATTAATTTCCTTGACTTCCTACTTCCTGGTAAACTTCCTACAGAATGATTCAAGCCAACCCAACACAGACTGTACCCTAATGACAGAGTTTCTCAGATTTTCTTTCCTGCACTGAAAGGAGGCAAGATTTAAGAATAATTTTTGTCAGAACTTCATGTTGAAAAGGCTAATAAATATCACAAAATTGCAGTATTGTTTCTAAAATCAGAGCAGCATTCAAATCCCATTTTTTTCTAGCCTTGTGTCACTGAACAGCATATGATACTTTCTGCAGCATGACATAATATGCTTGGGGTCTTACCATTTGTATGATAACAAAATAAAATGCTTCTGTCTTTTACATGTTTATTGCAAAAAGACTAGCAGAAAATGGTTTGTGTACATTTTAAATGAATCTTTCTAGTAGCTGAAAATACACAAGGGAAAAAAAATATCCAAATTTCAGAATCACAGAATGGTTGAGGTTGGAAGGTACCTCTGGAGGTCATCTGGTCCAACTCCCTGCTCAGTATCTCCAAGAAGGAGACTCCACGGCCTCTGTGGACAACCTGTGCCAGGGCCCTGACACCCGCACAGCACAGCAGTGCTTCCTGATGCTCAGAGAGAGCTTCCTGTGCTCCGGTTTGTGCCCGTTGTGCCCTCTTGTCCAGTCACTGAGAAGAGCCTGGCGCTGTCCTCTTTGCTCCCTGCCTTCAGTTACAGACATGGATGAGATCCCCCTGAGCCTTCTCTTCTCCAGGCTGAGCAGTTGCAGCTCTCTCAGCCTCTCCTCAAAGGAGAGATGCTGCAGTCCCTTCATCATCTTGGTGGCCCTTTACTGGACTCTGTCCAGTATGTCCAGGTCTCTCTCTTACTGGTGGGGCCAGAACTGGACACAGGACTTCAGGCGTTGTCTCAGCAGGGCTGAGTAGAGGGGAAGGATCATCTCCCTCAGTCTGGTGGCAAAAGCCGCCTAATGCAGCCCAGGATACTGTTAGCCTTCTTTACATCAAAGTCATGTTGCTGGAGTATGTTCAAGTTAGTACCCACCAGAACCCCCGGGTTCTTTTCTGCCAAGGTGCTTTCCAGCTGGGTGCCCCCCAGCAATCCTGTGACACCAATATTATTTTTCTTTCAATTAATACTATTGTATCTTTTTGATTCTCTTTAGGAAGAAAATAGAATTAATGTTCTTCAGTATTTTTTTTTATTTTTGTTCTTCAGTATTTTTTGCTTTAAAAATACTGCACTGTAGCCAGAAAATAAGAAAAGGTGACAAAGTTGTGAATGTAATACTACCTTAACTAGATTTTTAATAGCATCTGTTTCTCTGAGAAATTAATGGTATGATGTATAATTTCTAAAAATATAACTTCTAAACATATTTCTGATTGCATGAACTCTTAACACTTAGCTTTGCACCTCCCCATCATAAAAGTAATTAAAAAAAAAAAAAAAAGAGAGACCAAACTGTGTTGGTACATAATTGCTGTGGAACAAACTCTCCTTCCCTGAGTCTTTGTGTCTTTTTACCACTAGGAATTATTTCCATACATGAAAATTGTATTTAAGTTATGTTACAGCAGTAAATGAGATCTCCTAAACCTTATTTCTTTCTGGGGCAATTAATTTCAACCAGCCCATTTTAATGAAAGTACTGAGCAGTGTGTTTTATAATTGCTGGAAAGCTGTATAGGTGATATTAGACTAGAAATATTGGATTTCTTTTCAAGTTTTGAGTAAACCCAGTATACTTACAAGCTGCTATGAATAATTCTGTGAAGCCTAAGTAAAAAAAAATTCAGGTATTTTCCCCTCCTCTCTTACAGATTAGAGATGTTATTTGAGGCAGAAAGTCAAAATACCTCATTAAACAAATGAAGTAGTATCTGGTAGCTTAAAGACATCAACAAAGAAGCTGACTACAGCAATACTTTCTTATGCATTTTCTCACTCAAACAAGTTGCTAGATGCCACCAATCATCTGTGAAGTTAATAACCAAGTATCTTCATAACGGAAGAACTTATGCAAATGCTTAACTATGCTCTTAGCAGTTTAATATAATTAAATAGGTGTGTTTATCTTTGTAGATCATTCCTTAATATTGGTCTTATTTGTAGTTTGAAGTATCTTAAGGCCTGTGTTTTGTGCCATTTTTGCTTTCTTTTTGGTTTTTTACGTATAGCTAAAATTCAGTGCATAGCTAGTGGGACCGGGGAGGTGAAGAAGCATGTACAGAAACGGCTTCTTCCATGAGAATCTGGCTGTGCCATGTCCCTGCACTGTCAAGTAGTTACCACTTCAACTTTCCGTGTGCCGTATCATTCATTACCTTTGGGAATTTCTATGTTATGCTCTGGAAGTAAAAGTTGTAACGCGGGGGGTGACCCTGAAAGGTCTTACGGACTTGCAGGTGCTTGAAGACTTGTAAGTGCTTGAAAAGAAGGTGTTAATGTTTTCCCCCAGGGACAGAGAGAGGAATTTTCAGCTCCCCCCAGGTATTGTTTCATCTATAATTAGGAGAGGCAAGATCATCCAAACACAGAAATCAGTGAGCTAATTGAAATAGTCTCACAATGAGGGACTCTATGGGGATCAATTAGCACGATCGAGATATTAAAGGGAAATCGGAATGTTTCTTCTTTTTTTCCCCTCCTATGTTTTGCCACAATTGGGTCTTAAATAAAGGGTCCTGAAAGCAAGAAAATAAAGCTTTCTTAACGTTCTGAGAGCACTAACACTCATCAAAATGTGTTGTTTCAATTATAGTCTAGACAAAGTGACGTACATCTGGATACCATTTGAAGGGTTCTTGACTGTTGGTCCGGCATTTTTTGCTATTTAACAGCAGAATCGCTCTCACGTTGAAACTTAAGCTTTGCTTCTTAATCTCACCATGTTTATTTTACATGTTTATGGCTTTTCTGTACTCCTTATTCCTTATATCCTACTTATTGTGGGATATCCTTAAAATTCAATATAGGTGGTTTAGGTGTCTTTATTCACTGGTATTGTATATCACAATACTGTATTACAACATATATGGTTGTATTTTTTTTTTTACAATATATTTTTCACATATGTTGTATTTTTTTATTTTTATTTTTTACATTTTACTGGTGGTCACAGTGGACAAACTTCGGGCTTTTTGAAATTTGTACAGTAAATACTGGGAAAACATCTCAAGAGTGTGAACAATAACATATGAATATTTAAAACTTTACGCATTTTTTTTATTCCTTTTAATGGAAGTCATGCAGGTGGCATTGCTCAAATGACCCAGATGTGGGCTTCTGAAGCATGTAAATGAGCTAGCATGTAAGCCCATAAATTCAGTTCGCTAGTACACATCAGCAATTACGATTACTCTAAATGTACTGAGAATGGACTAGACTGCTTTTTAATGTGCAAGTCGAGAGTGCTCATTAAGGGGGGGAAAAAAAGAGGAAACTTCAAGCACCTAGTACTAGGCTTAAAATCATTCCAGCACCATTAGCGTACATTATTTTCTGTTCCATGTCAGAGCAGTTTAGTTACTGGAAGAAGAGACAGGATGCTAGCAGTTCATTCATGAAAACATTTACCAGTTTAGTTAATCATACTAATTTAGTTCAGTACAGCTGACTACCAAAGCTGTGTAGGAAGGGGAATTTCTAGCACGTCTGGCAAAGCACTATTCATGTGTTCCTCTTCGCCCCTAAACTGCAGAGGAAAAAACAAACAAACAACAACAACAACAACAAAACACACTTTTTTTCCAACCTGGCTATTGAGCACTACAAGGAGTAAAATGCAGTGAAAATGCATCCAGGCATCTGAGAGAGACCTTCTATAACCTACTTACGAAGGGTAGCTTTCCTCCTGTTATGTGGGCTTTTCTGTCCGCATTTCTAAATTGGGGAACTTATTCTCAGAAAGAAGAGATTATTGATATATTTCTTAAATAATCAGAACTATCAAATAAAAACAAGAGTGTCTCCTCCTTCCCCAGTCTCCCCAGCTCCCTGTGAAATGTTGGATTTGTCTATCTTATGTCTCATGGGGTTGGCCATTTAGATAATGATAGCAAAGCTATTTAAAAGGCAGAACTCCTTGTTTATTTCATGTTTCTCTCAATCCTTTTTCCATTATAATGCTTATGGATTTGGAGTTTTCCCCTATTTTGTTTATGCTTTTGACTTGCTTTGAGCAAAATGTTTTTGTTGTTTTTTCTCTAAAGACAGATGGTGGCAACACTGTTCTCTCTAAATTGAAGGGAAAAAAAAACAGCTGGTAAGGTGCAAGGAGAGACTAGACCAGCAGTGCATGTCTGTTTCCAGAGTTGCAAAATCTCCCTTGTTTTTTCAGAGGAGTTGGCACATAAACTAAGCATACAGTTATCTTCCCACAAACTGTAACAGTTAAAAAAAAAAAAAAAAGAATAATTCAAATTTATGGCATACTATAGATTCAGTACCTTTCCATCCTGGCTTGCATATTTAAATCCAGACATGACTTAAGAAAAAATTATTGCACTCTAATAACTATAAAATACTAAAATGAAATAAAATCAATGTCGGCACCAATCTTAGAATGCAAAACACGTGCGCGCACGCTATAAAATATGGTAGAATCCTGCTTACTCAGTACATTCAGCTTTAGGAATCAAACAGAACTGAAAATGAGTAAAGAATATGCAAGAAGAAAAAAAAATCTATAATAGATGCCTACAAATTGTTGTTTTCATAAGATCAAGGTATTTTTTTCCCTTCAGGTAGGAGTCTTGCTACTGCTGACTTGGACAGATGAAAGATTATTTTTTTTTCCTTCTTTCCAGTGTTCTTGGTCACAAGTCTCCTGGCTGCTAAATGCAAACATATGAATTGCAGTGTTTCAGGAATCAAGTGAAAGGCTTTGGGGGGGAAAAAGAAAAAAAAAAAAAATCTCCACAGTGTATTTTAAGTCTGGATTTATTTACTACAGAATTCTGTATATTAATTTTAACAAATTATTGCACCTTATTGGAATGCAAAGCATACACTGAGCAAAAAGTATGCTTCACGTGCCAGTCTACATCCATAACCTGTCCTATTTATGCACAGTTGGGAATTTTAGCTTCAAACAAGCCAGAGTTACAGTGAGAGCTGAGAGTGAGGGGGGAAAAAAAGGAAGAAAAGGGCAACTCAATTTCATGGAAGATTCTCACATTTCAAAATAAATTGTCTTTATTTAGAACAAAAGCAATTTTTTATAACCCTGTAAGAAATGGGCAGAGCTTTACCTGGTGGTTCCGCTAGAGCCGCAGCAGCGCCGCGACTTGAGGTCTCGAGCCCTACCGCAGCCTGCTGGGGCTGCTGCCCGCCAGCTGCGGGTTCTCGGAGCTTCAGGCCTGGATTGCAAGCGTGGAAGGCTTAGCTCCTTAAAAAACAACCTGCTACGTGTCTTAGTAACTGAAAGAGAGGGGAATGGGCTTACAGAAAGCTCCTGGGATCTGTCAGGGTATTAGCAAGTCGAACACTCTCTGCAGAATTTTCCACTGTTGTTGATCTGACAATTCTAACGAACAAACATCTTTGTCAGCCTGTTCATAGCCAGCTCTAGGTATGCAGCAATGCCTGTTTGGTTGCTTGCTTGGTGACTTAAGATTTTTGCTGTCTGTATACCTTTGCTGATTTTGACCAAAGTCCTCAGTGTATGTTGCCTGTTTTCAGTTTTGTCTGTGCTGCTTGGTGTTTGGAAACAGCAAGGTGTTTCCTTTCTGCGGTCTCCATTTCTTAGTGGAAGGCTTTCAGGACCAGCCCACAATCTTCCTAAACTTTAAAAACTGGGAGACCCTCATGCTACGCAGCAGAGGCAAGGCGAAGGCTGTATTTTAACTAGAGGGGCTTAGTTCCTGCAAGAGTTACTTCTTTATGGACATCAGATACTAGAAATGCCATAGTTCAGACTTACTTGCCCATGATTGACGTTACAGTGAAACGAAGCCCAGGTAAGAATTTTCAAGCAAAAGTATCTTTCTCCAATGGAAAATAATTATTGTTTGTAATGGCATGTGCTGTTCGAGACGTGTTAAGAATTTTTGTCTAAGTAATAAGAGACAACCCTGTCTCAGGGTATTCCTGCCAAGGATGCAAAAGTTCTGAATTCAAGTCTCTGTACAGAATTAGCAGTCAAACAATTGGTATGATATACTGAAAAACTAGACAAGTAACCTAATGCAGAGGAGCATTACCTACCCTTTTAATTGCTGCTTACCCTCTCTCAGTAAGTGAGGTAATTGATGTTTTGCTCTCAAAATTGATCTCAGTGTTTCAGGTAGTTAGCGGAATAGCATAGCTTTTACATCATATAACACTAAAAATCAATTCATCTCATAAACTAGTCCCAGGCTTGAAAATCTGCTAAACTTGAAGACTACTTAACTTAAAAATAATGAGTTTGTTTGGATCTTGATTTCACTAGACTAGATTGTGTTTAATCGGATATAACCACACAGAACATTAAGACACTGTTCCTGCTCTTTTAATTTCCCATTCTTATTTGCCCACATGAGGACCACATACTTTGAGGAACTGATTTCTGTGTGATACTTCCAATTAAACAGGAATAAACAAAGTAATTGTTTTGCATGATAGCAGACTGGCTAAAAAAGGAAGCGGTGTTCAGAGTGACCATACAACCTAATACCACTCTGGTAACATGCATCCTCTTGCAGTTGTGGAACTTACCTCGGTGTTTTGGTTTTACTTTGCTTCTTGATGGTGTATGCAAACACCGTGATAGTTACATATCAACAATACATATTTTTTTGGTTTTACAGTACTTTGAAATTTGTGATGAAACCCAAGGTTACAAAAAATAACTAATTTAAGTTGGAACAACTGTATTATGTCTCCAAACTGTTAGTGAAATGTTGTTATTGTTATTATGTTGCTTTTAATTTATATTTTTTTATTATTATTTACTATTTTCATATTGATGCTGCCTTGGGAGCTGGAGAGAGCCCTGCTGATGGTGGGCAAGAGGGGAAGCGTCTGAGCAGGGCACGGGGAGCTCCCAGCCCCCAGAGGCTGAGACGCTGACGGGAGGGCTGGGTTGGCTATTGAATGATTCTAGCTGCCGGATATGAAGACAAGAGTTTTTGAAGAAGACACTTCTGTCTTGTTTTAACAAAGAAATAAGGTTAGGGAATGAACTGAAATGGTAAAAACAAGACAACAACAAAAAACAGACTCTAGGTAAATATATTCAAAATTCAGCACAAACAACAAAACCAGTGCACTGGGGGTTAAAAGCCCCTGCAAGCTGGGAGTTCTGGTCTTAGGGATGCACCAGAAATTTTTTGGTAACTCTAATAAGACCAAAACAAAATAACAAACTGCTAAAGAAAATACATCTAATAATGTATGCTTCAATCAGTCTCATCAGATGCATACTTGGTTAGAATAATGAAAAAAAAAAAAAAAAGATTTCTGGAAGTAAAAGTGAGGAAAGAAGTAATAATCTGCAGGCCACAACGACTTTGAGTAATTTTACATATTCATCTCTTTGCAAAATTTAATGAGGTAAGTTCTACAAAATCTGTTCAGGTGTAAAAAGAAGCGAAGAATAGTTACAAACATTGGAAATGCAGTAAATGAAAAATAGTGACTTAAATGACAACTTGCTTGAGGCTAGGACCGTACTTTATTGAATACACAGGTTGTACCATCACACTGTGAGCATTACTTGCATGCAAATGAGAATGAAATGTACCTTTTGAATTATGCATTTTAGTTATATTAACCATGTATATTATTACATGATGTCGAAATTAGTTATGGATGTAGTCATTTGTTTTATCCTGTGCTGCAATGAAAACATATAGATACAGATATAGGTAGGCAAAATGGTTTCCTCCTCGTATGTGGAGCTATAGGTAGATATAAGAAAATTTGTAGATGGAACTCTATGTCCTTGATGACTTTCAATTTGGGTTAAGATATGGCAGAAGATATGTATAGCTATATGAAGAAGAAAAGAGGTTATTTTTTATTGTAAAAAGATATGATATTAAGATCTTTCACGTGTATGTATAGCAAAAGATGTCTCTCTCTCTTGTAAACTGTGACCTGAAACTCTGTCAGCATAGTTCACCTCAGGGCAGCTCATCACAAAGTTTTTAAGAAATGTTGGTAGCAGTACTTCCATGCATAAGGATTGTCTGCAATATGTCATTAAAATTACTTCAGGATGTATAGATACAATAGAATCTTGAAGCTGCAATTTCAAGCTTGTTATCATGGAGGTCATTGAAGAACATGACATTTAGTTTGCAAAATGAGTGTGGGTGTGCGTGCACGCTCATGCCCATACATAAGTTTAAATATTTCCTTCTATTTTTCTATTTTTAGGGCAGTAAGGCCATTACTGTAGTCTCATTAAAAGGTGAAAGAAGATGTTTAACTTTGCCAGCTGCACCTGATTTTTTTGCGAACAATTGTTCATTTTCTTAAGAGAAAAGCAAAGAACTTTTTAAATGAGACTTACTCATCCAAGGTAACCTGAGTGAGAAGAATATACTGCCCTAATGGATGCTCTTATATGACAATCTCTAGTTGTCTTTCATTACAAAGTGTCAAGGTTTCTTTAGGAAAGCTTTAAAAATTTTTGGGGAAAAAAAAGGTTTCGTCACAGCAAGCTGTAGCACTGCCACTGAAAATATATTGCAGATTAAAGTTTATTGACATTCCTTGTAATGCATTCTTAGAACAAGTAAAAACACTGAGTAATTATTGAATGCTAGACACTGCATCTTCTATAGTTAGTTAAGCTGTTTAGGAAAGGAGATTAAGGTACTATGCCCTTGCCTTCCCTATGTAGCTATGGGATTTGAATATTGTGCAGAGTAAAACACCTTTCTCTTAGGATGCCAGTGATATGAAGACTGAAAGAAACTTTGGTTTGGTCCCTCACTTTTTCAGTTCCTAGCTGTGGACAAATTGGGATATAAGTTAAGTATTTTCAAGGCCTATGAGATATATTTCCCCATGGAGGAAAAGAATTTTGACTCTCTGAAAACAAGCCCTTCCAAGGACTGCTCCTAAATTGAGCTATGGTATTCAGAGTTACTGTATGTGTGTGTGAATATAAATGCAGAATTTGCAAATCATACCTTTACAAAGTTCATATTTTTGGGACACTTCTCATTACTAATGGACTTGCACACACTGAGCTATATTCAGCTGTGGTGCAACATTACTGATACAGAACAGCACCCGTGATTCTAACTTAGGAAGCTGCACAGTCCATTGCTCTGCCCCCCTGCCTGGTGGGGGACAGCACGGGGTGATTCCTGTTCTTGTACGTGACAGTTGAGCCCAACATACCCTGCAGATGCAGGGTGCCTGCAAAGCAGTGCCATTGCTGTGCTGTGTAACCCCGTGCAGTTCCCCAGCAGGGTGAAAGAGAGGAGCAGGGGGTTACTGACACAGGTGGTTTGTGCTGGCTTCACCAGGCTGCCGTTTTTCCTGGGGAGCAGTAGGTGAAGTTCATGAATTGCGGAGTAAGTCTGAGAGGCGCAACTTCAGGAATCCTAGGAAGGTTTCTCATTTGCAGAAGTCTACAGTATTATTGCATGGAGCAGAGACCTGAACAAAATGCAGCTTCAATATCTCTCTTGTTAATGGCAGCCTTTGAGGGTAAATATAGTCTTATTATTAGGTAATTCACACTCTGTTCTCACTTAGTGGTGTATTTTGTTCTCAATACTGTGTTTGGCACTGCAATTTATCTTGGTATCTTTTTCTTTTAAATGAATGCTAAAGGCTAATCTACTATTAATTGATAACATTTAAATAATGCAGACAATAATAGAAAAACATTACTGATTGTACTTACATTAGTGTTTCTTACTGACATAATGACAACTTGAAGGTTGTTGCAAGTGAGTATGTAATAACCTTTAGGTGCAAGCAGGAGAAGTGTTTACACTGCCTTGCCACATCCCTTTAGTACTCTGACCTGAAGTGGATCATCTGGATACCTGTGGTCGTTTTTGTAAGTGCAAGGAACTGGAGTTACTCTTCAGCTGGTAGCCACAAGACTTTTATCTTTCTTTAAGATTCTAAGTCTAAAATAACTCAGAAGAGTTCCTCTGCAATTCTGCTCTTGTAAGTAAGAGCAAATTATTGTCTTTGGTATGTAAGATTTACAGTTCAGAGCAGAAACAAAAAGGGATTTTTGCATGTTGTACCAATATCAGCAGCTTTGAGAAGTGCTTGGTTTGTGGCACCAAACATTCTGCCTGTTTGTACAGCCTACTATTCCACTGAACAACACTACAAGAATTGTAAAAAAAAAAAAAAAAAAAAAAAATTGTAAAAAATGTTCCTGGTGACATGTTTGGTCTTGCAGTTCATTGAAATCTGCCTGCAATTGATATGTTCGCATGAATTGTACAATGGAGTGTGAGTCCTAATGGACAGCACAGGTGAAGCTCATGCCAGAAGTGAGACCAGTCCTAGACATACGAATCTTTTCCTTCTGGGACTGATTCAGAAATATTCAAAAGCAAAACAAAACAAAAACCACTTCTGTTATTGGAGTTATTTATAAAGCATCACCCATATTAGGGTGTGAAGTTCTCTCTCTAAACATCATGAAGGCGTAATTCCTGCATGCCTTTGACGTGCTTTAGGAAAAGAACGTCACCTGAGGTGCCCACTGTTTGATAAATTAGTGCAGTAAAGGCAACTTCTGCTTCACTAAAAAGATTTATTACAAAACAAACAGATAAAAGTGACAAAGGGTACAATACTTGTGTTTTGATTTGTGATTTTTTTGTGCAAGTACAGAGCTTATCGTTGCATTTCATGTACAAAATAGAAAGGGTAACTTAAAAGACATTAATGACATTTAGACACCTACTTACTACTGAACATCAGTGCGGATTCTAGTGATTAATTTGCATCTTGCATTATGTCCTTGCAGTTCTCTCCCAAGATCTAAAGATGAGTAGCACGGATATATGCTTCAGAAATAACGAAGCCATCCACCAAAATTTCAAGCTTTAGGTAGAGTGATACATGAAAATTGACTATCGTTTTTAGTGAACTTACTTCATGGTGTTCAGGTTTTTTATTTGTTTGTTTGTTTTTGCAAACAGATTTTATTGACATTTATTTATATATTTATATAAAGTAAATGTATAGGCATGGACTATACTTAGTTACCAGGTTAAGAATTTGCACACAAACCCTGCTTATGCCAGAAGTTCTTACCTGTTTAGAGGGGAAAAAAAAAGGGGGAAAAAAAAAAAAAGGAATACTAATAGCTTGACCAACCAAATTAAGCTTCTGTAGGATACTTTCAATAAAATCTCAGTTAAAAGCTATTGCTGAATGCTAACTGTAATTAATATCAAAAATCCTATTTCCTATTTTGTTTGCAGATTAATAAAATAAATTTTCCAGATAAAGTTGCTGATGAATAATTTATTAGGTTGATGGTGCAGAATGACATTATAATATGTTTTGGATAATATAAAATAAATTAACCTATTTTCTGTTTCTATGTCCTTTTACTTTATATCACTATAAAGAGTAATTTTTTGTTATTAGAAAGAGTAACTCCGAGAAAGTGGACAAATCAAAGTTTGGATATCTGTCAATTCATTAGCTTCCTGCTGACCTGGCAATGCCTTGCTTCTCAAGCCCGTTCCTTCTCTAATGGCCTCTTCAGCGAATAATGTGGATCTGCCAGATAAAAGATGGGGGGGGGAGGTTGTTTGTTTGGTTTTGTTTGTTTTGATTTTGTTATTTGCCAAGCATCGACAATTGAATGAACTTGACTTACTTTTATCAGCATGCAAGCACAGCAAGTAACCTTCCAGATGTTTACTGATAACACACAGGCAATGTCTGCAGGAGCAATTTGTATCATAACTAGCTTGAGTAATTGTCTGAAAATCCATGACTGTCTCCAGTGATATCCTTATTTTCAGTTTTGTATCCTGTCTTTCTTCACTGAAGTGTCTTTCTGAGAAGTTATATGCAGTTAGTGTATATAGTTGCGACCTCAACGGGCCAGTGTTCATTTTCTGTTCAAAATATAGGAATTTCTTCTATGTCAAAAGGAGATTTTTACTTAAACCCTGTCTTAATTTTATTATATGTTCTTGGCCTGCAGTTTTTAGTCATTGTCTTTGTTGATTGCTTTTAGAAAAATCTGTTAAATAGTGTATCAGATTTGTAGCCTTCTGTATCTTTATATAATGCAGACCCTTAGGATTCATTTCAAAAGGTGGCAGCAATGCCTGATTCTCAGATATTAATATGTCTGATTTCTTCTTTCTGTATTTACACTGGCTTCAGAGTTTATCACTTAATCGATATTCATGCCACTATCTGCATTAATTTTTCTGGGTAGAGACTTAACATCCATTTTCTAAAAGTTACAAGATTTTATGAGAATAAATTCTTGTATTAACAGTATATTTATGATACAGAAAAATGATTTATTCTGCAGTAAACAGTGTAATACATGTAATAAGCCAGTCTTAGTCTGTTAGTGTTTGCATTTTAAGATAACATACTTTAATTCTATACTGGTTGTTGCTTTAACATCACAGTATTTTCAATTATGTTTTTCATAGTGTCCGTTTATTCTTTTTAATACAGTGGTTTACCGTTGGATTATTCCTTATAATACATACTGTGCTATGCAAGGAAATTAAACAAAATGTATTTTAGCTAGTCTTTTGTGTATAAAAGAAGTATTTATTTGAATATTAAGTATAGATAAAGTTTCTCATGTGGCTGTTCTTTAACATACATGTGCAGAATTTAATTTTGAGGTTTTTACCACACGAGGTTTTTTCTAGAATGGTACTTGCAAAAATTCCTTCTTAGAGACCTTTCTGCTAGTTTATATTAAAGTATACTGCACAGCAGTTTCCAACTGGTGCTAAGGTGGCATTCAAGGGACAGTCTCATAGTGTAGATGCAAAGTAGACGTAAGCCAGTTTTCCTCTTTGTGGTACTTTTCACAAAGGCACATCAGAGACGCATGGTTCCTAAACTTATAATGGAAAAACAGAGAAATGATGATGTAATGGGATACAATGTGCAGCCAGGAGGAAAGCTGCAGTGCTGGCTGGTGTTGTGCCACCTTGCAGGTCTGATTATAGGGGTCTCAGAAAATGAAGAGCTTCCTAGCTCTGCTGCAGCACCACAAGTTTTCTTGAATGGGATGAGGGAGCCATAGGCAAATTTAGTGACGCGGGTCTCTGTGTGATCTGTAGCACACTTTGGGAGTGTAACTATTAAAACCAAAACCAACAAAACAACAACAGCAACAAAACAAGCTAGATTTCCCAGGTAAGTGTTGGTCAAGCAGTATAGATGATGTTGCTGAAAAAATGTGTTTTAGCCCAAAGCCAGAAAAAGATGGAAATTGGATTTGGGGATTCTCAATTGATTAAAGGAGTCATTTTATACAAGGAAATAATTGCCTACAAACTGATTCAATACAGCAATGCTTTTTAAAGTGTTTCTGTTTTATTTTTGGAGATTTTCTATTTTTTGTCTCAGTAAAATTCTCCTGTTTGGAATATTTTGCTAATTCAAGGGTAAGAAGAAATGGAAAGGAAGAAGCATATAAGACCATAGATTTTTATATGGAAGATGAGATGGTTCCCATTTGCATTTACAGGATTGTAGCATAAGGCTTTTTTTTCTTTTTCTTTCTTTTTCTTTTTGATGGAAATGCTTAATCTGAGCTCAATGGGCCATAATAATTGCCTGTTTCTTACAGTAGAAATAAACCCTCTTGTATGTGACACTTGAAACCTTAACTGTGCTTAGTATTACACACAGAGCTGTAGACATTTCTTCACCCAGATATATTTATAACAGCAGCACTAGTCGGTATACAACACCAAGCCAAGGGCATTTGAGAATAAATCAGTCCTTCTAGCTACTGCTATAGCACAATAACTGATGGTTGTAATAAAACCCCATGATATTAAAATTCTGTACATGCAAAGGCACATACCTAGCCAAGAAAAACCCAAAGCTCTGTGTTCTGGAAAATTTTGCATATGCATAGGCACATACACTTTTTACCCGTTTGCATTAGAAACACAGTGTGTACAAAAAGTCTACAGCCTATGGTTCTCAGCAGTGCGGCAGCTCCTCAGGCTCTTCAACAGGCGACATCTGGGGGGCTTCAGGAGTCATACATAGGAAAAATGTAAGCTGCTCGTGGAAGAAGAGGATGGCCCCAGTTCCTCCTTGAGGAAGAAATAGCAGTGATTTTGTTTGAAAGCCTCCTAATGTTGGTGTAAGTCACTACCAAAGGCTCCAAAAACCTCACTTCCAGTTTAAATTATCCTATGTGCTTGTGCGTTTACTGATAATTAAAAAATGAGTCTTCTGCATTTGAGTACCTCAGGCATTACTTCGTGGACCTGTGAGCTCTTGGGATAGACATTGTTTCCTCTTTTGTCTTTTGGGTTTTCACATGAAGTACTGAGAAGCCATTTTTAATTAATACACAATGTATTTATACATTTATGTACAAGTCCATACTCTCTCCACATGAAGGTTCCTTGGAGTGTGGTTTTCTTGAAATCCTATTTCTTCTGAATTTTATAGGGCAATAAGATGATGAAAAATCTAACTAATATGTAATGAAACAATGCAAGGGAGTGACTGTTTCTATGTGAAATACACCAGATGGCAGTGTATGGTGTGTTTCCTTGTGTAGCACAGCATTTTTGTGAAGTACAGCGAGAAAAGAAAAGAACTGGCATTTATTTTTTAAGAGAAGACTTCTACAGTCAGATGAGCATCTAATGAGAGAAAACACTGATAGATGGATTTCGTAAATAGTATGAAATAATATGAATGTCTGTCTCAGTATCCAGTGAAATATAACTGGTGATTAATCTATGGTTTTATTTCAGTTATTTTATCTATGTATGTATGAGGAGAAATATGGGACCTTAAAGCTGATAAATAAGGAATTACTAATTAGGAAACTACATTGTAGTAAATCCACTGTGACCGTGATCAGCACCAAGTCTTTCACATAAGACTCTCATGCTGCACAGTTCATATAAAGGTAATGACTTTAAACTATCCTTTCTTAATGAAAACAGCCATATTTTTGCAATGCAGGTAATTACATTTACATTGTCTTTTTTGAGGTGGAAGAAGAAAGACAAAAATGTTGTAGGGCCTTTCCTGGAACTACTCTTAGAGTAGTCCTCTTATGCTGCACTGAAAATCACGGATAAATGTTCTAGTGTGACTGCTCCCTGGGATCAGGATAGCTTTGTATACCCCTCTGTCAGAACACAGGCTAAGTCCATTTACCATAAATGTTTGTTTATGTTAAAATATCTGAAATATAAAAGACTTCAGATGTTCACTAGTTATTTTTCAATCCCTAGAACTGTGCTTCATCTCTTCTCAATCCTGAAAGTATTTTGAATTTTAGGAAACAACTATAAATGCAAAACAAATACTTTGGAATGTTGCACTGTAACAAAATGAGTTTTCTTTCACATTATGTTATAAGGGGAGTCTTTCTGTAAATAACCCTATCACCTTCATTCTTTTTGGCCCCAAACTTAAATCCTGTCTTTGCAATAACATTTAAAAAAAAAACTTTTCAGCAAAAGAAGGTAGACTTCAGTCCCCAGGTAGACTGTTGGTATTGCTTATCAACCTGAGTGCTACTGTTGCTCTCTTCATCTGCCCATTGCATCCTATTTTCTACTTGTGATTCAAGTTCTCCTAGGGGATTACTTTCTACTGTGTATTTGTATGGTGGTTTAAGTACTGAAGTGTTGGTAGTATTTTCGTATATGGTGTCAACCACTTATTAAATTGTTATGTGGCATTATAGTAATAGTAATAATTCTAAGATTTGGATTGGACAGGCTGTGATGTTCAGCTATCTCTCTATGTATATCTGTATGTTTGCATCTTGTGTAGTGGATTTTGAGGTGGCCTGAAAGTGTCCAAAACTGTACAGGTAAACCTTCCCAACTATGTACAGTGGTCTTAGCTAGTCCAATAATGTCTGGATTTGCATGTTCTTAAGAAGAATGGATGACTGATAAACACATTTAAAAAGATCTCAATTCTCCCATCTGCTATGGTTATTTAAAGAGAACAAAACATACTTCCCCATTCTATTCATGGTCATGGACTCACAAGAGAATCACACCAGCGGGTTGCAGATGTTTTCGAAAAGGTCTTTTTTTTGTTTAAAATGAAGGTGCCTGACAGCACGAGTGTTTTTATAAGACAATGGTAGTATAAAACAAATTCTTTAAAAGTTTTTCCTTGACGAAATCCTTTAAAGAGAATCAATATTTTGGGCATTCTTCCACTAAAGTCTGATATGTGAGAGCTTGACATAATGACACTCAACATATTGACCAGGTTCTTCATGCAGTTTTGAACTAAATGAAATAAATAGTTCATTGCATATGGTTCAATTCAGAGAAGTAAATTTAGTTGAATGAAGTAAATTTAAGGTTGAGAAGCTATCTATTTAAAATTGCAGGATGTATTCAAGGTTTATTTGAAAGGTCTCTTGATCATTAATTAAATATGTTATGGCTTTCAGTTCTTTTGGTTTATCTGTACAGGTTTACGTATTGTAAATACATTATTTATGTTTTCCCTGAAGTGCTCAGTGCTGCCAGGATGTTTCTCTTAAACTGGCACAGATAGGAAAAAAAAAAAAAAGGGGGGGGGGGGGGATAACCTTTCCCAGGTGTATTTTAATAAACTTGCAATGATAAATACATAAACAGACAGACAGGTAGACAGACAGATAGATGGCATCACTGTTTAATCTATGAAAAGTATTTTTTCATTAAGGTAAGTTTGGTTTGTTTCTTTCTTTTTTTTTTTCCTTCTAATTTCATCCTAACAATGCATTATCATTTAGCCTTGTGGCTTTTGTTCTGGAAAGCTTCTAGTATGAAGGGTGGGTGACAAGGAAGCCGTCTGTATGGAAGGTCACTCTCTGGGAGAAGCCATCACAGAAATGTATTCTGTAATTATAGCTAAAACATGGTATGGAATCGATCATTTGCTGAACTTTGAACAAAGGAAATTGCCACCATTGGTGTATCCTGTGTATCGCCCCTGTTGTCTACCTCCATTTCTTTTAGAAAACAGAACACCATGGGTGTGGATTGTGAGTCAAAATATATTTTAAAATACAACTCTCACATTCAAAGGAAAGCTCTTTGTTTTAAAATAAATGGATGTTTTTGTTCTATTTATTTTCCTGGCAAATGTGGTGTAGCAGTTGGATGTTAAGATACAGTTGCCCTCTCCTGACTTATTCATATTTGATTTTGTTCAGTCTTCTTTGCCTCCTTATTGTGTTCTCCCACTGTTCATAAATACTTCATTGCAGTCCTAAATAATACTTCCTGTTCTGGTCTCTGTGGTGTTAGATATTAGTCGGTTTGATGTTCAAAGGTTCCATCATTCAAAACAACAGCGGTAGATAGACTTGTAGATGACTAATTAAAACAGAGTTAATTATCTGCTTAAATTGCCAATAACTGCAATCCTTACTCTGCTCTACAAAAATTTGATGCACTTTTTTCTTTGACTTTTTTTTTTTTTTTACAAGTTTTGCCTTTCTTCCATTTCACAAATTCCTCCCCCTCCCCGCCCTCTCCCACCTTTGCTTTCCAAATACCAGCGTTACTGGAAGCTTGCCCATGTGTATTGGTGTGCATGAAGCCAGCTGAGTCAGGCTGGGTGTCTATCAGCCCAAGATACCATCTTTAATACCGCGTTCTGGTGGGTGGGGAGAACAAAGCAAGCTCCTCCAGAATTTTCTTCCAGCCTCTAGGGTTTGCAGTTCAGAAACTGTGTGTGCCAGAGGTGTTGTGTGTGCATTTAATAATCTTCTGTAAGGTGTACATTTGAGATATATATATATATATAGTTTGTATCCACAGTACCTGTTTCTTTATTTACACATTGTATGAAGAATCATCATTTTATTTAGTTTGTTGTGAACTTGACATCTATTATTTTCACTTGTTGCCACGTAGTTGTTGTTGTTGTTGTTGTTACTATTATTATTATTTGGAAGAGAGAGGAAGCAGTCATTCTAGTTTTACCATCTCCATGTTATTTATGATTTTATAGACACCTACTTCCAGACATCTCTTTTCCAGGCCGAAGTGCTCTCATCTTCCTACTTGTCCCTGTCTAGAAATATTTCCTTACCTTTAATCACCCTTGTCACCTTTCTGTCTGAAGACAGAATCCTGTAAATCTACGCAACTAATGTGAGGTCAGAGCCAAAAGTTTCATCCTGTGAGGCAGAAGACAACACATTCTTTTGAAGGATGATGGTAAATGTACAATCCAAATATATTTTCCACTATCTCTAAATGGAAATAAAATAATAAAGATAAATTGCAAAAAGTCTTTTAAAAAAATTTTCACAATTCTCTCAAAAGAGTCTAATACCACAGAATAGCATACAGTTGCTGTGAAATAATCAAAGTATTCACATATTTTAACTGAACATGGAATCAGAATGTCCAGGCCTGCAACAGTGATATGGCAGATGAAATGAGAAGAACTGTAAATCTCTCCTTCTTTATGTGTTTTATCACAGAAACTAAACTTGTGAGCCATGCATGGCTATGCAGTACACAGGTAAGAAAATCAGAGGATAAACACAACACAAATGGGATGCAAGGATTATCTAATGGCTGTAAAGCAAATGTAGGTCTGATTTTTTTTTTTTTTTTATGTTCTGACAAGAAAGCAGGCAATTTTGATAAGAGATGTAAAAGAAAGTTTGAGCTGGCAGTGCAGAAATTATGTTGAATTAAATAAAACCAATCACAGTACTCCAGCATTCTGTAATGCATGTTCTTCTATAATGTTTTCCTTTTTCCCTCTGTCTTCTTCAATGAATCATTAGGTATTTGTTTATTATTATTATTATTATTATTATTATTATTATTTTTAATGCTTAAAAAGTGCCCTGAGAAATACTGGAGTTAATGGTAGAAGTTGAATGTTTCTTCTAGCTGGTACAGTTAGAACACAAATTATAGGATATAAGACTGTCAGCCTGATCCAATGAAGCTGACCATTGAAATATTATGAAGACAAATCATTCTGGATGTTGTTCAGTTTGCTAAGAGGGGTTCATGTGCTGTTAGTTTGGCAAATGACTTTGAACAAGTTTCTTCGTTTCTTTAAGTGCCCATTTCTGTCTATGAAAATAAAAGAAGTGGTGCCTGTCTTGTGTTATAACTGTTCAGAACAAAACTGAGTAAGATAATAGTAGTGTTATTATGTTAACGGCATATTCCCTACAAGCAGTCAAACAGTGTATCTTTAGATGGATTTGATTTTAAACTTGTTTTGTAGGATCATTGCCTAAAGGTATGACTATTCACACTTAAATTAGTATTTTTTGTGTGTGTGTGTGTGTGTGAAAATTGGAGTTAAAATCTCTGATGTGGATGTATACACTGAGAAAAACCTAAACAATAATAGTAAAAACAAACAAACAAACCTTCCAAACTCATTTCAAACTTGTTTATATGCTTGCTTAAGTTTTTTCTAACAACATGAATAGATGCATCTAGAGCAGATCCAGGTCTAAAATTAACTCTTGAGACTTAATGTAAGCACATTTATAATGCAGTCTAATATAATTTTTAAGTAATTTATAAAGGGTGTGAAGGAATGAAATTTGAAAAATGGAATCATTAGTCTGCAAGACACTTTAGCTGTACTTAATTTTACTCTTTAGTGAAAGATTGTAAATAGACCTGTTCTGATTTCCTTTAGCTTTTTTCCCCCTTCCAGAGAACTGTAAGAAACCTATCAAAAGCGCATTTGTTGCTGTTACATTTGTGTTTTGTACAGGGACTTTGTTGTAATACTTCTGCTATAGAGAGGGAAGGTTTACCTTGTAATTTATTTATTAGGACTTATTTTTATGTGTTGAAAAAATAGGCTGGCAGTTTTATTCTTTTGTAAGTAACTTTACTTTGCCTGAGAAATTCCCCTTTTTGCCATCACCACAGTGTAAAAATATCTCACACAAATGGGTATTGTTTCATGTCTTAACTTTTGTCAGTGTGAAGTAGTGGAAAGTGTACTCTGAACCTCTGAAAACATCCTTAGAAAGATATAGCACCTCATTTCTTTTTCATGTTTTGTGAATTGTGTGCGCCATGTACATTAATTACAGAAATGATGATTACACTTTCAAAGTTTATGACACTCAGTAACAATGATTACTGTATTCTAAAATTATTTTATTTAACATCAACAACAACAACAAAACCTCTCACCAGAGACTGGTAGCTCAACAAGTGCGTGCCTTCTTAAGTGAGCCTCGTGAAGTTTTGCTCAAGAGGTCCCACGGCAAGATTGCTTTAGAAGTCAGGGAGCTAGAAAGCAAGCTAGGAAGTGGGCACTTCAGTGCTACTGCTCAGTTTCTTTGAGCTCTTTTCTAGAGGAGCCTCTTTCTTTTCGGCAGTGGTCACCTCACAGGTTGTGCTGCTGCTGACTGATGACTCCTACCTGCTGCTAATTGGTAGTGAGGGCTTGCTCAGCAACCGCCTCTCCCACTCAGAGTGTTCTTGTAGACCTAGCAGCACATAAAGACAGCAGTGTGGAAAAAAAATATGCACTGGAATCGAGTCTTTAGTTATTTTTGTACTAGATCAGAACTAGAAGTTGTCACAGGAATTCATTTTATCTGTTCTTGAAATTGTTATATCTTTATGTCTTCAGGTGTGCTGTGAACGTGCCATGGTACCTTAGTAGTGGGATATTCAGAAATGTAACAAAGACTTGTTAGAGAAAAGGAAAGTCTCCATGGGCTGAACTCTCAATGAGACCTTTAAAAAGTGTTAATGTATTTAAGTCTCAAAAACACATGTGTACTTCAGACTTGTGGTGGGTTCTGGTGTTAATTTACTTTTGACCTTTGTAAATTAAAATAATAATGCTTTTTCTGCAGTAATGATTCTATCCAGATTAACACAATTAGATATTGTGTTAAGAGCCATGGCTGTGTTTCTAGTATTTATTCATGTCAGCTGTGTAGACATAGCAGCTTTGTTGCTGCAAGAATACTATGCTTTCAAAGCTGTTTTTTTCCTTCTTTCCTCTTGTAGAGTTCAAAGCAACAGATGAGTTGTGAAAGAGAACAACTAAGGGTAAGTGCAATGATATGCAAAATGTTCTTTTTCTTTAAAACATTAAGCAGAATCTAGTTTCTGCTATTGACAGAGAGATGGACTGCTTTTTTATTAGTATAATTTAAGAGATGAACATAGCTCATATCTTATTTCTTGCTTGTTGGTAAATATTCTAAATACCTCATTATAAAACAGTTACAGTAGATACAGGGTTTTCTTCCACAGTTTAATTAGATTTGGTAGTAAATACCTCTGAAGGTCACCACATTCCTCAGACTTTCTTCACTACCAGACTTTTTCAAGCAAGCAGACACTGTCCTTTGGATTGTTTAAGTATGCATGCTTTCAGATAGAAATTAATTCTAAGAATATGAGGGAACTGGCAGAGTTCAAGTATCTTAGTGTGTGGATTGGTTGTGTACATGCTGTAAACTAGATGGAGTTCCTGAACCCAGGTTGTGGATCTTTACTTTGTTTTCCCCTTTTCCTATATGACAGTGACTGCTTTAAACAGGCTTCTGTCCCTGATCCGTTTAAATTCTACATATGCTATGCATCTCTGCAGATTTTTTTGTTGTTGTTGTTTTTTTGTTTTGTTTTTTTTGTTTTTTTTTTTTTTAACACATGACTTTTCTAATTAATGAATAAAATTCTAATGTTTGTTTGGAAAGGCATAAGAGTTTTTTGGGGGAAAGAAGCGCTTTTGGGTCATCTAGGAGTTGCTTAGTTGAGCTATGTTTATTGATAACATGATGGGCATTTTCTTGAAATCCCAGATTCAAGTTGAGAGAGAGTGGCAGGCCTGAAGGAAGTATACTCTTAAGTTTTTGTACTAAAGAAAAATATTTTTTTGGAAATAGAAATAGTAACTTTTCTTGTTTGCAATTTACTAAGCATCAGCAGTGCCTTCATGACCTGCAAGTATAAAGAATGTACTCTAGTCTTAAAGTAAGTTGTGCGGTGTTCTTAACATTTATCCACGCACTACATTCACTTCATCAACATATCTAAATGCTTCAACTGGTCTTCACCATATTTGCAATATGATTTTTGGTAAACAAGGTATGCAAGAATGATGCATCACATACTGTTCTTGATTCTTTTCTTGCTGATCCGTGACTGCATTGCTATTGTACTGAAGCTGGAGTGAAGAAGCTTTATTTTCTCAGTAGTAATGTCTCAACAGAGCAGCTGCCAAAGTAAAGATATTGCTGTAGTACCTGAAGGACAGTCTCTTCGAGAGGTAGCGGTGCCACAAGAACAAAGAATGTTTTCATTTGTTTTTATTAAGTTTTCTCCTTTCAGTGAAGAAAAGCACTTTGAAATATAATGGGCGAAGGCCTCCAACTCTCTGTTCAAGTAAATATGTGTGACTTTTCTAATTAATGAATAAAATGTAATGCAGTAAGAGTTGAATGTATCTTTCTATTCCAGTGTTACACATTTACATCTACTAACAATCAGCTCAGTGCTTACGATGCCTTTGTGTCATATCAAGACGTGCCTCTTCATGACACATGAGGAACTTAGGAAAAAAAAATATATCTCCAACCTACAAAGATTAGGTACATCTCTCTCCACTGCTGCCATGATGTTCCTGTTACATGAAATACAGTTATTAGCGTAGAAGATGCCAACTCTCTCTGCCACTCCATTTCCGACTCCCTAGTCATTCCTAGGTCTGCAGGTCCTGAAGAAGGCCCAAAAGGAAGGCGCTTTAGGAAAGGCTTGGTTAAAGCAAAATGGTGCAAATAAATAATTAGACACTGTGTGGCTATAGAAAGAAATATCCAAGTATTACCATAATCCTTTACTTGTATAACGTTTCTCACCTCTTACCTGTTTCGTTGGCTTCTAAATTCAAAACGCAAAGCAGAGACTCACCGTTCTGGAATAAAGCGTTTGATGTAATGAAACTGTTACTTGTATTGGAGCCTCTTGCCATTATATATTATATTAGCAATGAATGGCAATTCTGATAACTAAGCAACTATACACTTTAACCCTTTTTGGCTCAAGCTTTGAAAATGACATAGACCATAACTTGGTAACCTATTCACCTTGCCAACCTGACACCATTCCCAGCTTGGCTTTAAGGTTTATACTTGAATGGTTTAAATGAGAATTCCTATAATGTGTACAATGGCTGCAGTGGAAAGCTATGGGAATTTTTATGGATAACAGAGCTGTTTTTTTGTTTTGTTTGTTTGTGGTGGTTGTTTTTTTTTTCCCCAGTTTGGGTATATAATACATGCTGACTGGCGTACTTCCGTCTGATTTAAAACAAAATTTTAGAAAGCATTTCTGCCATTTTTGAACTTTTCCCTTCCCTTGGAAATGATTTGGTTTACCATGTAATGCCTTCAATGTTCATAATTTCTTTTTTATATATTTTTGTAATTTCTTTTCTTTTTGCTTTCTGTTCTGGCTTCATTTAAATTAAGTTGCACTAAAAACTAATAAATGTGTCTTTAAAGGGAATTTGATTACTCTGTCCAACTCCATCCACACCCTGCTCTTTGTCAGTATGTCTTTTAAAGAAAGTAATGATAGTGTTTAGTCCTCCTGGTTCTGCCTTGTTCTCCAGTCCTGATTTATAAATCCCTTCTTGGACAGATATACCCTATCCTCTTCTCTGATTCCTTCCTACTGCCACTTACTGTTTTATGAGTTGCTGTGTGGAGCTTAATGTAATTGTCATTCTGATGCACTATAAATGACCTCTAAAGACACAGACCTCACAGCTTGCTCAAAATAATTTTAAAATACTTTTATTCTCATAATTGGGGCTAAAAACAGCCTTTGAAACATGAACAATATAACTTACTCAAGGCTGTGAAGAAAACTAGGATGCCAGCCTTAGGCAGAAATAAGCTGTAGTTCACGGAAGTACAAAAAAGCATAGTGACAGCCTCAGAAATCTACTGCTTTTGCTGAACCTTCCTTATTGCTTTGACTATAATTTGGGATTATAATTCTTATCATAACATAAGGACATTATTTAAACTTATAGACTAATTTAAACCTTGCTGAGTTTTACCCAACCTTCCTTTCAGCTGAGAAATTATTTTGCATTATCAACTCAATATAATTGTTTAAACTGAACTTCTGTATCTGTATTTGCATGCATGATTTTGGTATATGCATTTGGTCCTTATGCTGCAATGCTTGATGAACACTGTATGGTGGGCATAGAACAATTTTAAACTCTAATGTTAGGAGGGTTTATAAATGTTCCTGTGAATACTAATGAGGTCTAACGGTAAACGGTATGATTAACTTCCCTGATCTGTAATTTTAAGTGACCTAGTTGTTGCTCTAATTAACAGCTTCTTCCACTTACGCGTATTACCAGGATGCATTACATGCTGCCAGAGTTCCTTCTCTGGTCTGCAATATGTGAAGGATAGGGTCCTACTGTCATCTCATATTTAATATCAACTTCCATTCCAGATAGTTCTCTGATTTTCAAGGAGATGAAAGGAATTTTTGCATTCAATATTGTCTTGTCTTTTATACCACAAATGAAATAAACTGTGACATGTAGTCAAAAATCTAGTCTAGTATTAAAGTATTAAAATTTTGCCAGGTAGAGGGAAAGAGGGAAAACAAAAGAAAATCCATTTATGTCCAGCATCATTTTTAAGCAACCATAATCCCACAATATTTAGCTTTCTTTTTTTCTTCATTCAGTGCATTAATTCATCAGGCCATCATTATGTTGTTGTAGGGTGCTTAGTCGTGTAGGGTTGTTTTCTTCTTGGTAAAGATACAGGTAGGTGAGATTAATAAGTCATTGTATTTCTGGTTCCTGATCTGTAATACACATTGACATAGAATGAAATTTGAATAATTTTACTCACCGTCTCACAACCTGCATTCCCAGTGGTTCCATAAAGAATAATTCATGACATATTTTAGGGACAAAAAAACTGTAAATAAGATCTAAAGGAGAACAACAGGTTTGCAAATTGCCCAGCAGACTTCTGGGGAGAGGAGTTGATTGCAGGGATATGATTTCATTTAAATTTTCATCTAATTTGAATTTATTGCGTGCAGGAAAAAGCAACTGAAGAAATGAGGTAAAATTCAGTTTCCGTCATATTTTGCTAATGTAGTGCAACTACTTGCTGGCAGTTTTGTTGTGCTTTAGGAGCCTTCCCAAGCATCAGCAGCTTTCTTAAGATAAGACCGGACTCCCGTTTGTTGTTTAATAACCATGGTCATTATCAAAAAATAAGAATGGCTGAGTAATGAAATCTGTTATGATTCGTGTTTAAAGTGACATATCCTCTCACTGTGAGGGTGCTGTTATCCTCTTAAAATACTAACCGCTAATAATAAGGTCCTTTGATCATGAGAATAAAGAACATTTGCAGCACTTTACTTTGCAACATAGTGATGGTACCAGTCAACTCTGTTTTTTTTTTTTTTTAAACTTCCTTAATGAATAGTAAATAAGCTTTTAATTATTTTCCTTGTCTCTGCTACTGATGGAATGCCATTTAGAAAACCTCTGGTTCCTGTTCTGTTGTCGTTTTAGTGTCTGTTGAGCTTAAGGTACAGTATTTACATACTCCAAAGGAATTCAGCTTCATCCATTTCATTATGAGAATGAGAGATTTGCTTATTAAAATTACATACATTTTTTTGCAAGACTTGTTGAAATATGTCAACAGTCAAAATATGTCCTGTAAACCACTTGGCTTGATGACTTTAATGTGTCAATACTGTATAGTTCAAAGCTCCATGATTAGTATGTATTTCTAGGTTATCATAAGCAAGAGTTAAACCTGAATTAAGCTCCTATTTAACACACATACAGCCCCTATAAATTCCATATGAATTTGAGAGGTCGTCTTAGAAAAAAGGGATCTGGACCAGTTTTTGTGAGCACTACACAATTTTATTTTACTTTTCTTGACATATATTTATATTAGTATGGTGTTAGGGTTAGTATACTTTTTTTTTTTTTTTCCCGTTTCTTTCATTCTGAGAATTAATCTTAAAAATGCATTGCTATTTTTTGCAATCTATTTTATATTGCAGTAATGGGCAAGATGGAAGGTGACTTTAGAGTCAATGGTATAACACAAAAGTAGTCAGGAAGTTTGAGAAGAGGTGGCAGCTTGTTTGTCCTCAGAGAGACAAGTCTTGCTTTTTTGGAGTGTATGGTATGCTACAGTGGATAGCCTTATTCCTGGAATCCACTCCCTCTTTCTTGTTGTTTTGGTGGGTTGTTGCTGTTGTTGTTGTGGTTTGGTTTGGGTTGTGGTTTGGTTTGGGTTGTGGTTTGGTTTGGGTTGTGGTTTGGTTTGGGTTGGGTTGTTTTTACAGGGTGTTTCCCCAAGGCCTTTCTGGCTTGGGTAGGGGGTTGTGCGTTTTTTGCCGGGCATGGAGGATTCATACTGTTTATTTTTTCAGTAGGGCTAACTGGAAAATGTGAAAAAGCTTTTCAGTTGTTGGTAGATGGGGAGAGGGCTGGATTTTTAACATACTCTTTGGTCATACTGCATGGTGGATTTCTATCCTTGTTAACTCATATATTAAATAACTGACTGAGTGACTAGATTGCAGGGGGAACAAGACAGGCATTGAGAGTATTATATTAAATGAAAAAATAATAATTTACATCAACAATCAAAATGATGTAGTGTTATGAAGACATATATTCATTGGGCTACATTGACTCCTTGAACCAATATTGTTTAAAGCAGAGAGAATGAAGGTATATTGATTATAATATGGCCATCATGTTCTAGTATTGATGGTAATGGTCTTTTTATGTTCTGTGAAATCTTTCTACACCTTACTTGTTTAAAATAGGATTACTTCTCTACTAAACTATTTAATTATGCTTTTTTAAGCAGTTGCCAAATTCTTTCAAAGCAGCAAAATTGCAAGAGTAAGTTAATCCTAAACAACAACAACAAAAAGACACATGCAAACAATATTAATATGTATGTATATACCTACAGGCACAAATATCTGTATTAAAAATAAAACATGGTTTACAAATCCAATAAAAAGGACTTGTAGTTGACATGTGACAGAGCATATACCCCACAGTGCCTATGTAAAGGGTGAATTCTTGGCTTCTGATATGCCAGCATTTTACAAGAACGGTATACTTGTTCTTAGTCCCCTGAAATTTTTTTAAAGTAAGAGAACCTGGACAGTAATTGTGTTCTGTTGTTCTATTCTGCAGCAAAATCCCAAGCTGCACCAAAAGCCAAGTCTTTCTGTGCGTTCAACAGAAATGGTTTTCTTAGAACAGAATCCCAAGCAACAGTACGTAATTTCCAGGAAGCAAAATAGAGAAATAAAAAATAAACTACCCCCCCCCCCCCAAAAAAAAAAAAAAAAAAAAAAAAAAAAAAAAAAAGAGCTAGACAAGCAAAAATAATTAAGATAAGCAAAAGAGTTTTCAAAATACCTTTATTTCTGCTTCGCTTGAAGCATGAACATATCCTAAAGAAAAAATGATTATTAATTTTTCCCTTTTTAGCAAAGCCTTGCAGCAAAACTTTGGACAAAATTCTATTAGCCAACAGTTTTGCACTTTTCACTATGTTTGCAGAGAGTTTGCAGTTTGGGAGAGTAAGATCAGTTTGTAAACATCTCTGCTACATCCATTTGCTTGATGCTTTCTGGTGTATCCTAATGAAGGGCAATCCTGGACAGCATAACCACTGCAGGAGCCTGATCATTTTGGAAACTGGTATATTTTAACAGCAAAGCCTACATTGTATCTTCTGCATTTTAGACTTATGTAAACTCCCACAAGATGTTGTTGTGTCAAGAACAGATGTATGAATTGCACGGAATCCCACCTCTCTGCAGTGTTGAGAAACAGCTACCTAGCTTTGGAAAAAGTTATTAAAAAAAAGAAAAAAGAAATGAAGGCCATAATATGTCATTGTTTTGGGGATTGGGATTTTTTTTTTTACCCCTTTATATGTCCTGTTCAATTAAATGGGGTTAAAATAAAACTTCTATGAAAGTAAATAGGCCTATACATGTTGAAAAATTATTACTGTTATTAGTTTTAATTACCCTCACATTTGTAAAATACCTTGTAATATTTAAGTGAAATTGACAAAAAACACACAAGAGGTAGAGAAATGCTAGTGCAAATAAGAATGAAAATAGAGAAGGTATGTCATAGTTGTACCTGGGGAAAAAAAGGTCTCTCCTACTGCTGGTTTATAAAGCCTTGATGATTCCCCTCAAAACACAGAGCAGATGGATTTTTTTGAATGTATTTATCTGTACCAAGTATGGAAAAGTTTGTCTGTCAAGTTACTCTGGCAGTTCATCGCCAGGGCAACACATGACAATCACATCGATACGTGTGGACTGCTGGGAGAAAAAAGTCTGCTAAGTCAACCCCAAAATTAAAAATGAATATAACAGCCCTAAGGAAAGGATGATGAAATCCCCGCAAATCACCATCCTAAAATCCCCAGTCTCTGTCAATCCCCTGTTCAGTCTGTTGGATGTGTTTGGGAAAGTTGTTGTGTTTTAGATGCCACAGTCTCCAAGAGAAAAAGAGGATAAAAATTAAAAAACAGTAGGTGAAAATTTGTGAAATTTGAGAAAAATTCTTCCTTTCTATAGGAATGTCAATGATGTGGCCTCCAAAACATCTTCAGGGTGTCCTTGTTGAGACCATGAAGAAAGGAATAGGTCTCTCTGCATGCTGACTTTGGCTGGGATTTCAGATTCAGAAAAACAATTGATATATTTCTTTTATTTTTATTTGGATTTAAGCCTGTGAAAAATGCTGATCATGTTAAAGGAAGAAGAAGAATTCTGTTAAAGTTTTTAACGCCAGATTAGGTCATTTATTGTTTTATTTCAACTGTATTGTACTTTATTGAAATAGTATTTTATTTCATTTCAATTCCCTTCCCTATTTAAAAGAGAAACAGGAAAGAATAAGAGCTCTCCAACTAATAAAACTCCAATCTATTGGCATGTCTTGTAGCAAAGGTCCAAATACTGCCATTTATAACAGCAGTAAAAGGTTTTGGATCACCGTTACAGACAATATAATACTTCTGTAAATAACCAGTATGAACAATAATGACTACTAGCCCAGCAATAGGACAGCTATTGTTAAAGTCAGAAAAATAGAGATTTTCCTTCACAAATAACTTTGCTAAACTTTGTGGCTTCATTTCCTAAGCATGTTCATAATGCTTTTACAACTTTACAACTGTATGGAAAATTTTACCATACAATTTTATTTTATTTTTTTTCCACAAAATCTGAAACTGTCTTCACATCCTGCTCTAATATGAGAGGGTGACTTCAGGCTAAATTTCTTTTGCAAAAAATACAATGTAATTTTAGGTATGGAATCGAGATCTAAATCTTGTAATATTACTTTCAATATTAAGGCTGGAGAAAGTATATAAATGCTGGTAAGCAGAATAGATAAAGTAATTATAAAATTCATTTTATTCATGCTGAGCAGAGAAGCTATGAAAAGATAATTGTCAAAACATCAGTTCAATTCAATCCAAATTAGGGCAGGATTGGTCTGATTGCTTGGGCAAGTTATTTGCAGTTTTTTTCATGAGAAATCAGTACAAATTTTGGAAAATATGTTTTCCATTATGTTGAGAAAGAATGGAGTGAAAAAGAATGAACAAAATAAAAGATAAAGATTGCTGGTAAAGATTACAGTATCCGTGCATGGCCCTAGTACAGCCTTTCTTTTTTTTCTCCTTTCCACTCCAGATGGAAGAAATAGTGAGTGGGTATTTTTATACTCGTAGCATGATATCTAGAGGATCCAATTTATAAACCAGGAAGCTGAGGAAGGTAAAAATGCTTCGCTGATTTGTAACATTCTTTGTTCTTTCTCACTCCCTCAAGCTGACCTGGATTTAGGAATGTTTTTTTTTCCCCACAGCTCTTCGCTGTTGTCTATTTTGAATCTTTGCTCACCTGTGTTATCTTTAAGGAGAATGTGGTGGGGAGGGAGATATGAAATCCACGTACATTGTATCACTGGCATATTTCATGCTACACTAATACTGGAAGTTTATGTCCTTATGTAAAGGGATGGCTAAAGATGTCTAATGTAATCAAATGCCATGCAGACTGTTGGTAATGGGCAAAAATAGAGAGATACTCTGTGCTCGTAGATACTGTCAGCTCTGTAGCGGCTAGGGCAGCTTACAGCAGCTCTCTTTCATGCAGTGGTTGTCTCTTCTTTTGGATTCCTAAGATCTGTTTCAGTACAATACCGAATGTAAAAAAAAAAAAAAAAAAAGGCTTTCATATCAAGGTCACTTTCTTGTTTGATAGCAACTGCCCTCCAAAGAGCACATAATTAATAGTTTTACCTTGATTTAGTAATTTCCTCTGGTTGCTTTTCCCTACATACTATATATTACATCATATGTTATCAGCTCATTTCTCCTTTTCTTCCCCCTCTCTAAACTACTGTTTTCTACAACTGTTTTCATCATTGTTAAAAATCATTTATATAGCACCATAAATTACAGGCACTTCACAAGCACAGAGTCAGATGCCTTCTTTGCCCCCAGATAGTGTAAGGTTCAGATACATCCTTGATTTCTGGTGTACATTTTTACTTAACACAATGGCCTGGATACTTTAATGTAGATTACATTAATCTCCCATTTTATTCCTACAATTTTTCATGATCAAATGATTGCAATCACAACTGTATTCAACAATTTATGTGATCTAGATAACTAATTGTTTGTTTGCCACGTAGCATGGAGGTATTGTAAACACCTCTGCTTACTAATTCCAGGCACAAATTTTTGTCCATAGACATTTGCATCTAAAAGCTGCATGTGCTGGAAAAGATCCAGATTTTGGGCCATTTAGCTCTCTCTTTCTCTCTCTCCCCCCTCTCCCACTCTCACCTTTCTTTTTTTCTTGATACCATAGCTGTTTTTTCCATTCTTTTTAATGAAAACTCTCAGGACTTTTCATGTGTTATTGCCACAGTGCCCCAGTCAAATCCTGACAGCATATTCTGTAATGATGCCTTTAAAAGGAAGTTCTTTCTATTTTGAAAATAGTAAGCAACATTGACTATACAATTTTCAGACTTAATGGCTGCAAAAAATAATAGTTTCCATAATCTATTCAGTACATTAAAATTATGATACCTCTGACCTGAAATAACCAAAAATGTTTTTTCACTGATTGCTTGTTTTAAAAAGGTATTAGAGACTTATCCTAAATATTGCAAAACAGTATTAGGGTTGCATTTTATTATCAGAAATAATTTTACCATTTTTAGAGGAGTCTGTGACTTACAAGATACCGATTAAGTAATGATATGGAAAACACTGGCTTTTATTTGCATTCACAGAAGTTTGCATATAGTTCTTTTTTTAATACTGGGAAATCACTCTATAGACTAGAAATGATTTATGTAGATGAAACCAGAGGTGACATGAAAGGTCCATAGTGTTCATGAATCAGTGAACAGCAGTCGGTTCAAAAGGCTGATAAAAATCATTATAAATAAATTCTACTAAAATGCTCCTGTGATAAATTCTTCATTGCATTAGTTATATCTTCCACTTCTTCCCTGCTACTGCTTTGTGCTCCTGAAGACACTGAAGAGTCTCCTCCAGCTGTTCCACGCTTGAATGAGGGGGGAGAGAAAAACTGAATGATGTGGAAATGTTGGCGAGAAGTGTGAAGTGAAAAGAAGTCTCCTGCTATGAAAAGGAACTCCTTCACCAAAGCCAAAGGCCTATGATAACAGAGGCATCCGAAAACCTTAATAAAATCAGTCAACAGCGTTGGCTTTAGTCCTTTTCCAACAAAACCTCAATAACCCACCATAAATAGCACATTTAAACTATAATAATAAATGGATGAAACTGTAAAAGCAAAAAAAGTATCCGGAAACTATCTTATTAACACTTCTGTAATTACTTATTCTGTTGAGCAACCTAATCCAGTGGAAGATGTCCCTGCCCACAGCAGGGGCGTTGGGACTAGATGGTCTTTACAGGTCGCTTCCAACCCAAGCCATCCTATGGTTCTCTGATTCTAAATTCTACCCAAATGCTTGCCACATTCCTGCATTGTTTAGTTTGCTGTCTTGCTGAAACTAAAGCACAGTGTCGATAGTCAGCAGCCTGCGCGGCCTTTTTCCTGCTTCGGTTGGTGCTGGAGGCACAGGCAGGGCATGCTCGTTCCTTTGCCAGGCGGTGTCTTCTATCCACTTAAAGAGCAAGCACAACAGGATTGGAATCTGTAACACAGAAATAGGCTTAAAAGATGTATCTGAGGCCAAGTTTCAGCATATGTTTGATAGGGTGTTTGTGCTCTCTGAATTGCATGTTTGAATTTGCAACTTCCATAATCATGGCAGCCCTAAATTCAGAACATTTAGCTAACATGGAGACACTATCCAGACGGGATCTGAGTTGAATGCTCAGAGTGAGCAATGCAGAATACCACAGGGTGGCCGTGTGGGCTTTTATGCAGTCTGATACAGCAGTGCTTGAGTCTCTCCGCCTGTAAAGAACCGCACTAGTAAGCTCTACTCATTCAGAATTTCCTTGCTTGAAGTGCAGGTCGTAATGGAAAACAAGTCTTGCTGCTTACCACTCTGCTCTGTACATAACATGCTTTGGTACACATGTTTATGGATGTTCTTTGCACTTTTTCCATATCGACACATTAAATTTTGTGTGTCAAAAAAGTATCTTTTGAAATGCTGTAATATTGTTTATTTGCAATGAACACTTTGTAAAGGTATTGTGGTTTAGCAAAGTCCTGCTCCGTGAAAAGCAATAAGAACCTGTGATGCCTTGATCAGCATTTTGCAATTTACTTTGTGTGTGGATCCCAACTAAGACTAATGTAATACTAGAGAAAATATGGGTATTGTTACCTAAGGCTGTGGCCATAGAGACGCTGCTCCTTTTTCTTATGTGCACAGTTTTCTTTGAAGACAAAAGCAGCAGATGTTTGCTCTGCCACTTGCTGGTGCCCTCTTTTAGTCCAAGTCAAACAAAGTGTCAGCAACCCTTTGTCATGGGGAGTGCTTCAGAACTGTGGAATAATCTCAGGCTGCATCAAAAGTTGCCCCTGTGTTAGTGATTTGTCTGAGATAATGAGAGGTGGCACTGTAACGTGCAGAGCAATCACTCCTTGTGACACTGTTGGAGAATTTCCCTCCTGAGGAAAGAAGCTCATCTCAATTTTCACACATACTCAAAAGCAAGTATTTCCAATCTAAACTACCATCGTATTAAAAAAGGAATCTATATCTTGAATTGAGAGTGAGATTATATTTCCAGAACTTCACTGTCTTCAGAGTAAAGTGCAATTTGCTTCATTTTATTTGGTTTCAATGTTGGTACAAGTGCATTTGCTGTTGGAAATAGTTACCTTTAGGTTTTGTTGCTGGGGAAAAAGTATCCAAATGATGTGAACCATGAACCCCTTAGGTAACTAGAAAATACATAAATTCAGAGCATCTCAGAACACAAATTAAATATTTAGTGTACAGGCTGGATCCCTCCTAATTGAGAGTTTCTGGTATAAGTATGGCATCTCTAATGTATGGTCAGTTTAATAACTGAAAGAACGAGCAATGAATGTAAAGAGACAATAGGGTGAGTATTTTGATTTCAGACAAAAGAAGAGAATCATGTAGTAAGTGAGCTTTATAACAGTGAGAGTGTGTGCTCAGGGAATCCAAATGCACATTGTTGAATGAAATTTCTGATAGGACCAGAAGGCTATGGGTGGACTGATGTGCGTACAGGTTTGTTTGCTTGTTGTCTAGTTTATTGGTCTTTCAGTGGCTGTGCAAGTGGGTATAGAATTAAAGGGCTGACCTGTTTTATAATGCTTGATGCATATAGACAAAAGTGTTCCAAATTTTAAGGTGCTGCTCAACCTTTTGCAATAAGCTGCATACTGCCAACATTCTGAAGACCAAGAAAAAGTTTTGTTACTACTATTGAAATATTGGAGGGATATAGTGACCTGGTTGCCATCTGCTACCACTGTGGGGGAAGCAATACAGAATTCTGTTGTCTCAGTGTGTCCCTTGGAGCACTGTTGTGTGCATTTACCTGCTGTGCGGTTTTACAGCTACTGAACTATACAGTACTCCAGTAAATATATGTATTTCTTTACAGGTAGATGCACTTAACTTCCTTTCAGAAATTCTTGAAAAACAGTTTAAAATTTTTAAAAACAATTAAAAAAATTCTAAATCCAGAGATGAGAGTTTGCACTTTCAATGTGAACAAGAACAGACCACAGATAACTGCGTGTAGATCCTTTTGCAGGTATGGTAAACTCTGAGGTGGCAGGAAGACATCCCTTCCGCCAGACTCCCAGCAGCACTCTCCATCTCATTTTGTCTCTTGATGTGCTGTGGGCTCTCTCACACAGTTCAGACTGATGGGGAGAAGTTTCCCAATATATTTGAAGTGATCTCAAAATCCTTTGAAAGCATTAGTGAAAATCAGGAGAACCATTTGAGCATACATGTACATGCAGCACGTTGCACATATTAAGAAAGCACTGATACAGCCTTAGCTATTGTTTCACTACTGATTTGTCATAATACACAAATGGTTCCAGTAAATGTCAACAGTTTCTGGAAAAACACAGTCTGAGAACTATTAAAGGGAAATGTTCAGTGAATCTCAAGGTAGAAGCCAAGAAAAAGAAAGGTCTATGAAGAATATATGCTGACATAAAGATGATGGAGAGAGTCCTACAAGACACAAAATGAAAGGCAGGCAAAGATGCCTGAAGTGTTTCAGTGGTCTGGAAGGCAGCCAAAGAGGCATTGATTTATTAAAAAGCACCATCACAACTTCCTTTTTTCAGTGTGATGGTGCCATTAGTAGCTCCTTGAGCAGTCTCTGATTTCTGTGAGAAAGAGAAATAGGAATTTCAAACAAAACACCCAAAGAAGATCTTGAAGTCAGTTGCTTCCCAGACCCATGCCACTACCAGACCATCACTTTGGTTGTATACCCTATTGGAGAATTCAGTGTAAAGAATCTGTGGGGGATCACACATGTGGGTTTCCAGCTTATTAAACAAAATGCCTACTCATGTCAAAAGTACCCTAGCAATTGCGCAAGTTTTTTTTTTGTTTTGTTTTGTTTTGTTTTTTTTTCTTTTGGTTGTTGTTGTTTTTTTTTTTTTGCATTCTTCGAATGACGTGATATACAGAAACTAGCTTTAATGAGAAATCAGGAGTCACCAGTTTATAATGACACTCAACTGTTTTGCTTTTTGAGTTAACTTGGTACCGTTCTTGTGGACTGATAATTTATTGGGAGTGGCTAGTGCAGTTGGCATTATCTTTTTTCTATCTCTATAGGTATCTGAATTCTCTTATGTAATTTTTTTTCTCTTCCATGTTTGCTCTCTTAATGTCCATGTATTTTAGTTTTGTCCTTTTCTCCCCTTTCTACCCCCTTCTATTTCTAAAGTAATACCTCCTATGTCCACTTGTTTGTCCCTAAAATCTCTTTTTTAATCTATCTCCTCCTTATTCTGATTCTTTCTCTTTTATGCACACAAGCCAGTTTCTGCTGGTTTTCTTGGGGAGGAAGCAAGGGAAAGCCCAAAGTGTGATGCAGCACCATGTATGACTGCTTTGTGGATTTGATGTTTGAGGAAGTAATTCCATTTGTAGCCCTGTAAATCTGTATCAGTGTGTCAGAAGTAAAGCAAAAGTTCCCATATGCTTTGCCTTGCCAAAAGGTGATGGCTCTGTTGCAGCTGGGAGAGGCAAAGCTTTCAGCAGTGATGGCAGGAGCTGTCCCGTCTCCACTGACCGTGCATCTCTGCTGGTTTGTGCAATGGTTGCCGAAGGCTCGTGCCTCCTGGTGTCAGGCTTTGCTGAGTAATATAGGCTGTGAGAGGCATAGAAAGATTAACTGGGTTCAGATTCTGTAACTTCCAATCTCATGCACATTTGACTAGACCAAAAATCTTAACAACAAGGTTTCTGACTCCATCTACCTTCTTTCCCCATGTGGATGTACGTGAGATCTTTCTGGCTGTGACAACAGTCAGAACACTGACCAGTTGGGCTTTACACACACTGCACATGGCTGTCCTCTCCATGCTGGTCCCTAGGAGCATCCCTGTGCCCCCCACTGGGTTCAGGAACAGCATCACTTACCTGGCACTCCAAAAAGCAAGGGACAAAGGTCAGCACTGACTGCACTTCACATGCCTGGGATGAGTGATACGTGCCTTTGCCATGACTTCGTTGGTAGTCGTCTTTCTAATACTGTGAGGAAAAAGGTGGAGATCCTGGGCAGCCTAATTATATGGCCAGTTCTGGCATTGCTCCCAAGAAGACAAGACTTCAGGTTGCAGAGAAGTAGATTTTCTCCCTATTCTCATGGCTTGTAGCAGCGCTGCTGACAGCAGTGGTACTGCTGGCAACTTCAGAGGCAGAGGCATGCTCAGCACAAACGGCTCTGCAAACGTGCATAGCCCTGACCGAATCAAAACAGCGATATAACCCTCAGCTATGAGCCCGTTCTCAACTTGTTAAAAAACAAGAAGTGTGGCAATGAGATGTAGCGTGAATTTGTTTTGTCAGATATATAGTCAGAAATAAGAACTGATAGGTTTGCTGTGATAAGTTCTATGCGATGGCTTTGCTGAAAGGTAGGCTGCTTCATGATTTACTGGACTATTATAAGTGATAAAACTGATCCATTTGTTATCATCCAGTGCATAAAGACTTCAGGGTTTAAGGAGCCTGCACTAAATAACAAAGCAATTTATAAACTCGTAAACTGAAAATTACAGGGAAGTACTACTTAAGTCATTGGTAATAGCAACCTTTTATCATATTACTGATGATTATCAAAGCTCACCTTAGGAAAGTCATAGTTACTTTAAAAAGTCATGGACATAACCTTGTGTTAATATATTGTGCAAGTGAGGCAAGTTTTTTTTATTTGCTTGTTTTTATTTTTCATATCAGATCCCTACATCAGCTGATGTGAACTGATTTATACGTCTGCTAGCAGAAGCATGTTGGCTGATGCCAGCTGAGGATTGGTCTTGTTGGCTCTACTATTTGGTAAAAGATCTTCACCTAAAGAAAATCTGAGTGTAGTATCTTGAAGAGAGAATCTTTCTGTGTTTCATTAGATACATAATAATTAGCAATAGTTGGTTTCAGATTAACATGTTTTAAGGACAATATAATGATGCATCCTACTGTGAAGATGGGAATACCCTGTACTGGATTTAAAAAAATGCATTATTACTTGTAACACTGTAAGTCTTCTCTGTGTTCTCTTGAATCAAAGATTTTATGGGCAGAGGATGATGTTGACTAGGGCTGAGCAAACATTCGCAGGGAGATAATTTATCTGATGACATTATCTTCTTTTTCTGCTCAAGAGTATCATGAGTTATTTAATTAATTTGTTCAATTTTATTCAACAAATATGTTGATTAGTGTAAGTTCTCAATGAATAGATGGATTGAGAGCCACTTGTTACCAGTATTCGGTATTTGATATCCAACTTGCTTTGTTCAAGTGCGGATGATTACACCCTGAAACAGCCTTGTTTCTTTTTTGTTGTGTGCTTAAGTATAATCTCTAAAATCACGATGAAGATCTGCAAAAACGCTTGGGAGGTCTATAGGAGAAGGAAATTAGAGAAACACATTAACATTTCAGGGAATTTAGTTAAAACACTATTTTCTAATAGCCAGTAAATTCTGATCCAGCTGTCCTTGTATCAGGTCTCGGGGAAATGATTTTGAAAACACTTCTCTTGCTTTCATAGACCTTTTTCCAAATAAGGTCAAGTGCATCATCCACCCCTTGAACTATACACAGAATGCAGTACATCAGACAGCCAGAAACCCAAACTAAATATTTTAAATTGTGGTGATGTCTAATGACCAGATTGTTGGCTGCTACTCCTCAGGCTCTCCTGGGACAATTTCCTGACCTTGCTATATAGCAAATATACACAGAAACCAATTTCTTGCCTCAAAAGCTGTGAAAGTGCTAAAGTAATAGAAATTAATTGAAAAAGGAAAGAAGTATGTGCAGTGAAAGCACAGAACAGAGAGAGTTTATAAACCAATTGAACTACACATGAAGTTGCACTTTGATTGTTCTTCTCCTGTTATGCTGAAATCCAAAAAGTAATAGCCAAAAAAGCGGGGGCAGCAGCAAACCCCTTACATTTGCAGTGCATTAAGAATAGATTAAGGGCTTGTTTTGTTTTGTTCTGTTACCACACCTCCTAAACTTCTGTGGTTTTTCATTTCATAAATAGCCATGATAGATGAAGCTGTAAGGTGTGGAAAATAAGCATAAATATAAATATTTCTAGCTTTCTAAATGTTTCAAATTATTTTCAGTACTTTGTATAAATTATGTGAGATTTTAGTGTTGTTGCACCTCATATATCATGTGCCTGGTTGGTATCTTTTCCTGGGGGAGAAGCCTAAGTAAAAAAAACAGTTCATCACCCATAATGTCAGTGTAATCATTGCCATCATGTTCCTTCCCTCTTCCATTCATTTAGTAAGCAGTTTCTATTTTCGATTATTTAAAAAACAAACAAGTAAAACCCTCTGGTTTAAATTCTAAGGTACAGAGACCTTAGTTGAAAATGAGGAATCATTACCATCAATGGAAGTTTTGTCATTGTAATCAGGGGGTCAAATATATAATTTCAGTGTTTTTCTACATGTTTATATAGCACCTAGTGAGATAGGAACTGTACCATCTAGCACTTCTATTTATTTAATATTCTTGCAGTTCCTAGGAATCTTACATTCCCTGCAAGATGAGAAACTTAGTCTGCATTTTCTTATCTTCCACTGCAGTAAGTAGCAATATTGATGTTATTTCCAATCTTCTCTGTCATTAATAAATATGCCAAGATATGATCATGAATTATGCCCCTTTAATAAGGTAATGGAACTCTTTATATCTAGAGCTTGATTTTTTTATTTTATTTTTTTAATCTGAGCTGTTTAGGTGCCAGCAAGAATGTGCTGATCATATATAACTAATCTTGATTAATTATGGTTACACAATTATCATTTATTATTTCATTTTTGCTACTATCAACTAATTTTTAACTACCCTTAATAATTCACCAACCCTTTTTCACTCCACAGCCAAAATATGTTATACTCCAGTTGATGGTAAGAGCTAAATTGATGAAGTTTGAGGCTGTGGTATGAGCTGGTACAGAAATGCCACACTCTGAAGCTAAAATACCTGTCATTGCCCCTATAGAAGAGCATCATATAAATGTTTTTGGTAGCATCACAGGAAATTGGTTATCATTTGACAGCAAATAGCATATACTGATATTTGGAACAGAGTTTCTGATTGTCTGTTCTTGGAAAGAACAGCAAAATTCTCATTGATTTGAACAGCCTTTGACCTGAACCCAAGGTCAGTTCTCTTGGACCAGCCTTTGTTAAAATGACCGTTGTCAGTACCTTCTATTTAACTTTCTTGGCACGCCTTACAGATCCAGAACATTTAAGAACTAAGCTTAGCAAACAGGCTTTGGTTTAAACTTTAGTGACAGGTGCAAAAAAATGTAAGGTAATATACCTCTGTTTCCAATCTTCTTCTTATCCGTATTTTTCTACCTGTGCAGAAACTAGAGATAATCTAATGATTATTTAATTATTTAATAATAACTGTACTAAAAATAAAACACTTTAAATGATCGTTTTGTGTAGCAGCAGTAGAAATTGTTCCACTTGTTTGAAGGAGTAAGATATGAAGAATTGATTGAGTAACCAGTTTAATAACGAACAGAATTTAGAATACAGAAAGATTAGTTGAGAGCCTTGGGACACAGTTCACTAAAATTTTATATGCTGCTTATGCTCAAAAACAGGGAAATTTTGATATTAAAGTGATTTATAGGCAATAGCTGTGCACAGTCTTTTATCATATTAATAAAATCTTTAACCAGTCTTTGAAAATTCTAAAGCCTCGTGTGTTCAGTTGGGATGCACAGATCAGAAAGAACTGCTGGCTGGCAGATGTGCAGATACATTATCAGAAAATGTATTTTCAGCTTAACCAATATAATCTAATTCATTCTAATGTGATATTTCAGGTTTATTATAGTGTAATTGAATACAGAAGAACACAGTGCACTGTACAGTAGACAAAATGAGGTGAAGTGTGCAGCTTAAAGGTGACCAGGTTAGGCCTGTTAGATTGTTGAATGTTGGTGGTTAAACTGGCTGATGATTTAAACAACCTAAAATTGTAAACCAAGGGAGAATGCTGTTCTTTTCCCTTTGAAGACTGCCATTGTGAAGTAAGTGGCTTTATATTATACTAAATAATAATATGAATTATACTAAAATTATTATGAAATTATACTAAAATTATTATGAAATTACACTAAAATTATTTAAGATTATATTGTCCTCGCACATTACTGTAAAAGTTATCACTTTTCTTCTTTTCTGCTTCCACTGAAATAGGCAACATCATTTTTCCCTGCCATAATATGTACTGGATCAAACTTAACAGATCTCTGTGTATATATGTATCTGTGTGCCCGTATTAACTTGTCTATATGCATCTTAGAATGAAGTGTTACGTGAAATCACTGTTTCATTTTTCTGTCTTAAATCAGCTTTGAAATGTTAGTGGTACAGCAGTTATTTTTATTTTGTATTCACCCCAGAGGCAGGAGTCTTTAAAACTCTCCTGATAACTGTTTCTTTAACAGTATGGATTTTAGTTTCCTCCCCCCAGATCCCGCTTTGCCATTATGTCTCCTTGTTATAGGCTGTTTCAGCAGGTGCCTATCCATTTGCCACCTGCCCTGGTACAGTGAATGATTATGCAATTTAGCTAATGCATTTTAATTATTTAGGTGACATTTTACCTTGTATGGTTAGGCTGAATATGTAAATTGACTGGAATCTTTAGTTAAAAAAGACAATTTTTGTCTGAACAGTGCACAGTCCATGACCAAATATAATGAATAAGTAATCAAACACAAAAATAAAAGTTCTGTTTAATCTCCTTTCCGTGGCCATTTTCATACCTCCTCTTTTTTATTTATTCATTGATTTATAGTCATTCCATATATACTGTAGTAGTTGATGCACTTAGTAGACAGACTGTGTTTGTAGCTTTCTACATCAATACCCAAAGCATATTATGGTAACAGCGTGATATGCTGCCAGTTCACAAGGTCAGGGATGATTTTCAGTACAAATAATACAGTCTAAAAAGTGACCAAGGGTTGTCTCATTTACATTGTAAAATCGTCTCTCACCTGAGGATGCTGTTTAACAATTTACTAAATATGATGTGCATTACAATGGGACAGGTTAAATGAGTTAAATATACTTCCTTGTTGCAAATGATAAATGTCTAAGCTGCAATCAAAAAACCCTGAGTCTCTTGCATACTCATTCATTTTGCATAAAGAACCTTCAACTTAAAAGAAAAATCAAATGACCAACAAATCCAGTTCTCTTTATTAGACTCTGGTCTCTGTTAAATATACAGATCATGTAATTTCTAGTTTTTATTTAAAAATACATATTATTGAAAAAAAACTACCAAAAATAAATTAAATTAGCATGAACATTTTTACTATCATCTGATTTACTGTTTGTATTTCTCTGTTCCTCATACTGGCAGTTATCTCCCAGCAGGACTAACAGCAGCAGCAATAACACTATGAAGTCAGTAGATGGCTGTAGGAAAGTATGTTGAACACTCTTGTGTTAGAGTAATAAGATTGGGAAAGGCCTTGACCTGACTGGATGCGGCTTTTATCTGAAGTACATTTAAAGAGATAAAGGAGAAGCAGGGTGCAGTACATGTTCCTTTCTTTTCTGTAGGAGCTTTGCTTTGAGTTTAAAAATTTCTCAAATGCAGGATTTGTGAACTGGGTCCTTTAGCAAGGAGAGGTAATGGCTTGAGTGCCACTGGAGTCACTTGCTATTCTCTGATGATTTTTTTTTTCCTTAAGACGTCTTAGAAATCCTCCTATAAATTCCTACAGAGGAGGCATCTGTAGATCCCATAATAACAATTGGGAAGTGGTATATTTCCATTTATTTATTTATTTTTTTCTTTTCTTTT
>VXAA01001946.1:394318-438149 GCA_013399115.1 Anseranas semipalmata
TTTTTTTTTTTTTTTTTCCCTCTCCAAAGCAGTTGGCTGCCTTTAGTGCACGGACCTGCTCATTAAATAGATACACCACAAATTGTTACCTAAGCAAGCTTGACAGTAAAGAAAGGACAGACTGAGTTAGGGAGAAAAAGGGAAGAAAAAAGACAGCCTGAAGCAAGTCACTTCACACGCAGAAAGAGCCACTGAACGAATGCTATTCTCATAAACAAACCAAAAAAAAAAAAAATCCTTGTATAAGAAGAGAACTGTGAGGACTTGACAGAAAAAGGCAAGATTTTCTACCCACTGTTTTCAGTTTTCCTTCCAGACACACTTGGTGAAGTAAGGAGACTTCTGTTTGCTGACAGAGCCCTTGATTTCTTTCAAGATGATGATGTATTTGTGGGTAGGTAGTGTCTCTCTCCATGTCAATCTTTTATTAGTAAATTGACTTTGGGACTATGGATTTTAGTCTATAGTTACAGCATGTTTTCTAATATGTAAAGGTGTCTATACTGCAGGATAGCTTAGCTTAGCTGGAGTACAGTACCTGTGCTTGCATTTCCAATGGGAATTTAAACAAACTGGTTCGTTACCGTTAAGCTGCAATTTATTTTCAGGGTTTGCAGGATGTGGCATAGTGCACTGCTCTCTTTTCGTTGCCTTAGAAAATGCTACAACTCTATCTGTAAGATTCACTGTGTGGTTCAGTCATAAAATGAATGCTGCATCACTTGTGGCTGTTGAGAATTTGCTTTGTTTGTATGGAAAAAAACAATCCTAATGTGATTCAAACTTCTAATTTGTGTTTCTTGGCCTATTTGTGTTCATATTAGTTGTTACGGTCTTTCTAGGCTTTTGAAGTTTACGGTAATTGACAGCCACCGATAAAGAAATATATAAAATGTACTTGTTCTTGTGATTTTATATTCAGCATTGTTCAGATTCCTCACAGCAAAATGTGCTCACCTTAGGATTTAAAATAATGTTGTGCCGTGACATACATCTTGTGAATCAGTGAAACTATTAACCTGTTAATTCATCCAGGCTGAGATACAAAACATTTCTTCATTTAAAAAAAAAAAAAAAGTAGATCACGGAATGAATATGCATACTTAAAAAGCATTTTGCTCTTCAAAGCCTGTACGTCTTCTGGGGAAATATTTTAAACTAATCTCATTTGACAATCTATTTATTTATTTATCTTAAACGTATGTAACAACAGACAGACTTGCAGCTACTGTGGGCCACCTCTGCAAAACAGGCTACGTACAAGCAACATTCAAGTCTTAGAGATATTATCAATAAATCACTACTGCTCTTTCGAATTGCTAGTAGTTCATGCTGTAAATTCCCCTTTATGGTTCCTTCTAATTTCTGTTGACCTTCTAATGCATTATAGTAACTTTTGTTGTCTGCGCGAACGGCACCGTATGCAGACTTTTAGTTTCTTCTTTCAGCTCTTTGACCCATGTTATCATTTCAGGAGCTCACCAATCACTGAGCATCATGATTTTGTCTTTCTCTTTTTTCTGTGTTCTGTAGCACAAGTCCCTTTAATTTTCACAAGCAAGTATCTGTGCATGTAACATCAACCCCAATTACTTATTTGTTAACCCTTTACTGTGGCTTACTGAAGCTGTATTTTTGCTAACGCAAGCAATAATTTCATTCTATTTTTAAGTTTATTTATAAATCAGATCATTTAGCTGCAGTTTGCTTCTGTTTTTCACTCAGCACTCCTGTGTTCTGCTGCTGTTGTTAACATCATCCAAAGTACATTCTAAAGGACACAGTAAATATTTTTGGATAAACCTTTTTTTTTCTGAGATGACAGTAAGGTGAGAGGACATGAATTATTCTATATCTTTGTGGCACTAGCTCAAAAGGTTTAAAAGCTAAGGACTATTCTTCCCCTTCTCCCCCCAGTAAACCTATGAATCTTTATTAATTGGAAAACTTAATGAAATACATTTTATTACAGGTAGCTGGGCAGATCTCCATTATCATCAGTGTGGTAAATTTTATACTATTTATGAACTTTTCTAGTTATTCCTTTTAGATATATATATGTGTTTTAAGCAAAAATACAGCAATATGCAGTTTCTGACGGTACCCTCTCCTAGTCTCCAAAGCTTCCAGTAATTAATCTCTGACATTTAAAAGTGTATTCCTTCAATTTTTATTTTCTTCCCTTTACTTATATCTTATGATGTCTCTCTCTCTCTCTCTCTCTCTCTCTCTTTCTTTTTATTAGCAGAATTCATTGCATAGGAGAATGTCTGTCTCTTTTTTTGCCACTACTATATGTAGACATTAAGCAGTCTTCCCATTTTTATTTTAATTTCACTAGAGTAAATGATTTAAATAAAATCTGGAAGTGAGATTAGTAGGAAGAAACAGAGAACAAATTGTTGTTGTTTTTGTAGCTGAAGACTATTTATTCCTTATGTCCTGGAAATATAGATCAGCTGTATTCTTAGAAAACTTATTTTATTTCTGAAATTATAAAAGTGTACTGCAAAGAGTATGATTTTTGAACTGTGTGTATGTGAAGTGCCCATGTGTATGTGTCTACATGTAAAAGACGTAGAATGTAAACAAGAGGCTTTTAACATATGCAGGTGCAACATATAAACTCAAAGCAGCATTTGAAATGCTTCCTCCTGGTTTCATGTCAATATATTATATAATTATATAAAAGTTCCTCGGCAATACTGTTAAAATTTAAAGTAGCCAACTTGTGTAAAAATGTTGTCTTCACTTTTTCTAAAGGTGTAAAATAAATGTAGAAATACTCTGCAAGATTTACAAAAAAAAAAGAAAGAAAGAAAGAAAGAAAATTGCAGTAACTTCACATTTTAGAATGTCTTACTAATTAGTATCCGGTAATAGTTTTTTTTTCTACTGCTGATGATGTTGAGTTCCAAGCAAACTGTGAATAAGCTCAGCTAACTAAATCAAAACATTTTTCAGTAATGCAGCGTACAGCCAGTAATTTAGTCTGCTGAATGGAAAAGTCTTGATTTGTTGTCTTTAAATACTTATTTCAAAATCTCAGAAAGTAAAGAAAGATTTTTATACTGTTAACCCTGCCAAAGGAAATCTGTATCTTTTGACAGCAGAAGCTATTTAATAATATTTGCACTTGCCCTTCTAATTTAGGAAAAGGGAGAACTATTTTTTTGCCTTGCACTTTTATACACAGACACCTGTGCTATAGGAATCTGAGTTCATCAATATCCAATTTCCTATTGACAGAAAAAAAAAAAAAAAGAGGATTTTCAAATATTACTGACTTAGGAACTAGAGCTAAATCCTAAAGTCAAAAGGACCTATAACATTTTTAGCTTTAAAGAGTATAGACCCGTATATCTTGATCCTGTTGCAGTCTAATATAGCTTTCTTTCCAGTACAAGGTTGTTGCAGTGATGATGCAAGGCTTTGATCACTGCAGATTGTCATTCACATTTTATAGTGGAATTCACCTCCCAAATGTTCTGATTTTCCCAGAATGTAATGAACAAGAGAAAATTCTTTCAGTTAGAGGGTTGAAAAGTTGCTGACCTCCACTTACCTTGGAAATAGAAGCAGAACTACCAGTGGGTGAAATGAATGTTGATGGTTGAAAGTTAAGACTGCACAGAAGCTTTCAAGGAATCCACACTTCTCCAAACCTGCTTTTTTCATAGTATTCATCCTATTCTTCTTCATATTTTGAAAACAAGCATGGCTTTTCTACTTGATGGTACAAGCAACTGCTCATTTCCCAAGCAAACAGTTTCATGATCATTTGTTTTCCATTTGGTAATTCAGATTGGACTATTTGGAGTTCTCATAGTCCTCATGGTTAATTTAAGAGATGAGAGTGAAAGATACTGCATCTCATTAATAAGTTAAAGTCATATGCAATTAAATATTGTAGTAAGAAAAACAGGAACAAAATCATTGGTAAATGCATTCTAAAATATACAAATGATTGTGTTTTAATCTTTTGTTTATATGCTTTATATGCTATGAAAGTCTTGAACAAAAATTGCCTTAATATACCATAATAAAATTTTATAAATTTCATAAACATCTAATTAATGTCTGTTTAGTCAGAGACATGCTTCATTTTTGGCAGTATGCTGTTCTTTTTAATAACAGGGAATGGGTTTTCAGAAAATTTGTATATATTTAGCAGGGATTTTCAGTAGCAGCTTCAGAACAATACTTGATCGAATAAGGCAGAGAGCATGTCAGCAAATGAAGTTTGTTTTTGCCCAAAACTAGAGTGGGCAGATACAGAGAAACAAACTAAAACTATTATAAGCAATAGAAACAAGATAATTTCTTCTGGCAATAGAACATTGTTTTGAAAACTTTGAAGAATAAAGGTTTTATTGAAAGGTGATGAGAACCCTAAATAAATGTGAAGATTACAAAAAGACAAAATAAAAAAAAAATTAGGATTCTTAAAATTGGATTGAGGAGGTAAACTATCCTTTTTATAATACAATTTTTCTCATATTTTTTGAGGCATTCGTATTGTGTGCATTAAGCAAGGTATTTCTTAAACAAGTGCTTCCAAATAACATCACAAAGACAAAACTGTGTATTTACTGTGTTTAAAGAGCTACAGATGGTTGAGATATAATACAAACTAAACTAAAAGAATAAATGAATATGTTGACAACGTTGCCAGTGGAACACTTCAGTATGGATTTTGTTGCATAAATTTATTGAGTGATCAAAATATTTAGATCCTCTCAGTTAAGGGAAATCAAACATATTAGCTGAAAAATTGCAGGCAACTTTATAGTCCAAACAATCCTCATGCTGCTTTCTACAGGGACCTTGAATAAAACATGTAGCTTCATACTCTATAGCTGATTGCCTGACCATTGAATAAATATGTACCTTTTATTATTAACACAGAAAAATACAAAATGATTTAATAATAGAGAATGCTGATATGAATATCAAATATCTTCAAGGGTATCTGACTCAATAAACCTGAATAATAAAGTATTGCAGTTTATAAATCTGCAAACTTGAAGCCTGAAATGAAAGGGCCAATAGAGATGTCAAAAGAAAACAAGGTTATAATTAGTCAAGGCAGAATCTAGGACAATTCTCAGTAGGTTATCTTTTTGAATCTAAAGGTATCTACATGTAAGTGAGTTTAAAAATCATGTGTATGTATGTGTGTATAATAATTCATAATGGAATGACAGAGGTTAAAAATCACAATGAGATGCAAAGCATAAAAAATGTGCAAATATGGAATCACCTTTTTAATGTGAAGAAGAGAAAGGTAATTTCAATTTAGGTGTGACAGCAACATTTGTTCCTCTAATATATTGTCTTGAAATTTTCTTTGACCTGCTAAAGTATTTTGTAAAAGAATGTTCTATTATTTATAGAGGGTAACAATATGAACAAGTGAACAAAATCATTATTACACTCCATTATATCCGGTGTTGCATAATGGTTTATAATAATAATATGTATCACTTTATACACAAACACACATTCACACACAAATGTGTACATATTAAATGCTGATGTGTGATGAAGTATCTGGAAGTTGAGTTTAATCGGGACATTAAGAATGTGTGTATCATTATTAGCTGCAGTTCTCTTTCAGCAGAATTCATGCATTTTGTGTAAAGCTATACGATGGACCTATGTTGTTCTTTTCTGAAGTCGCATTATATTCTCTATATAATTTAATTACCAAACATTTTTTCCCCCTTACTGTAGCAAGAAGTTACACTTGTCCAATTAACCTTATCTTCCTCTTGTCCCTCTTACTATCATTGGTTTCCATCACACCTTTGAATGAGCTATGTGGATGTCTTTTTATCAGTCCAGGGATGTTTATGTGAGGAAGAAATTGAACAAAGACTGCATGAAATGTGGCTCGGTGAGCAGGCTAGAGTTCTGCTATTGTCCTACTATGATTATCTCTTAGTGGAAATCCTTTCTAAATACCACTTCTGTGACAATCTAGAGAGTTTCTATGCTACCACATGCGCAATTGTAGAGGCTTAGCTCCTGTGTGAATGGTCTTGGGTTTCAGCGAGTCAAAATGATAAGCAAGTCTTGAAGACCTTTCTGGGCTGTTGAAAACCTTGTTCCTGTTTCTGAGAATAATTTCTCAACTGTTTGCTTTTGTGTGTTTATTCCAGTGAAGTACGCCTGTTTGGGAAGCTGAACAAGACTATAATAGTCCCTAAACTCGGATTCTGCATATGGATTCTCTCTTAAATGTGCAAATGCCATTAGACTTGCTCTACCTTGTATAACTAGTTTAATTTTTAGTTTAGTTTTGTCAATTAAACTGTGAGACTAGTTAAGTAGTCTCACAGTTTAATTGACAAAAGGAAAAGTCTAGTAATGGAGGTCTAGGTATCTGTTCATATCTTCAGTAGACCTTGATCTTCTTTTCCTGTCTTCCTGTGTTGGCTTCCTGTTTCCCATCTGCTCCTGGATTGATACTCCTTCTTCACCAAAGCGACAGATCTGTGTTTAGATCCTTCTAACAGCATTGTATGGAAATACACCTGTTTTTACTGTGATCAGCAAACTTAAGTGTAACAACTTGTATCTGCAGAAGTGACTGTTCTCCACATATGAATATAATATACTATATATTATTTCCCCTCCAGAATTATGATTTGTGGTGGGCTGACGCCGGCTAGCAGCCAAACTCCCACCCATCTGCTTGCTCACTCCCTGCCTCATCAGGATGGAGGGGAGAAAACAGAAAGAGCAGGTCTAAGAAAGCTTTTGGGTTGACATAAAGACAGGGAGATCACTACCAATTACTGCCACAGGCAAAATAGGCTTGCTTTGGGGGAAATTAAATTATTTATTGACGATTAAAATAGTAGTTTTTCTCTGCAGCTCCTTCCTTCTCACTCTTCTCCTGTGCTCCAGAGTGGGTCCTCCAGAGGATGCAGTCCCTTTGAGATTTAGCTGCTTAGGCATGGGCTTCACAGGTGTTCTTAATTTGCCATGGAGTTTCTTCTTCTCTGGGGGAAGCATTCCCTCTGCTGTTTCCCATTTTGTTTCCTTCTCCTCCTCTCTCCTTCCAGCATTTCTGTCCTTTCTTACATATGCTTTCACAGATGCACTACAAAACTGGCTGATGAGCTTCGCTGTAGTCTGGACTGGGTCCGTGGCCAAGGTGTCTGGAACCGGCTGGGTCTGGCACAGGGCAGCCCCTGATCTCCTCCGACAGAGGCTACCCTGGCAGCCCCCTAACTACCAGAACCTTGCCACCTACACCCAATACAAATTTTAAGTCAGCTAAACATGGTAGACTGATTCTGAATACTGACATTTCAAGATTTCTTCAGAGATAGTTCTGTGCTTCTCTTTGGTGACTATCTTGGCCAGTTATTGGGTAAGTAGTATTTTAAAAATTTAAAATTTTTAAAATTAAATTTTGTGGTGTATACATAAGAGTGAAATATTCTTTTTCTGGAGGAAACGCTGATATATATTCCATTTTTACTTTTCAGCTAGCTTTTCCTCAAATATAATTACAGGAATTCAAGGAAGAATAAAATGTGACAACATATTTATGAATCACAAGATTTAACAGAGACCAAAGTGGATCTTATTATTGATGTGCTTACTGCTTCATTAAATTCCCCTTAAAGTTTGCAGCATGGATATGGATCATTTGCAATAATAATTATGCAGTGATCGATTGATTGTGTCTGACATTGTACTTGTCATCTTGAAATGCAAAATCCATTCATTTTCAACTGTGTGAACATTTTTCTCTAATGTTATGCACTAGCATGCAATGGTTTATTTTATAGAGAAGTGCATTTCATAAAGTTTGAGGACTTAACATTAACCTTTAGCTAAGAATGAAGTATCACTTGTCATTTTACAAAAATGAAAACTGCCCAACCAGCAATTTTTTGAGATTAGAAAACATAGTCTAATTTCAAAAAGATTCTTCAAATTAGAATGTATGCATTTCATTTGATAAATATATGTGTATTACGATCATTAGTTTTCTGATAGGTCTGTGTTTGAAATACAGCATAATGAGCATACTTGATAAAACCTCAAGCTTAAGATCTCTGCTTTTAAAGGTGGTGCGCATTATTTGCAAAGTCTGTCTTTGTTTCCCACCAATAGTTTGATTCATAGCAATAACAGTTAATTGGAAAATCAGTATAAAATGTTTTGACCTCAGTCATTCTTTGACTTAAATACTGTACATTTTATGTTTCGAAGGGTCTAATGTTATGACAATTTAATCTTTCTTGTGTTAAAAGCATTCGTAGCAATGAATGAAACACTTCCCTTCTTTATCTTGTTTGTTTGGACTTTTGGGATTTTAAACAAAATGTTTCTATGAAAACTCCAGTGAAATGGTGAGTCAGTGGCTGCAGTTAAAATTAAGTGCATCGGTGATTTCCAAAGTAACAGAAAAACCACAATCAAAAGAAATGTTGCATTTGTAGGTGTTGTTTGTAGGTGTGTAGGTGCTCCAAGTGGAGCAACTTGGAGCTTTTGCAGTGCATCCACTGTTATGAAACAGGAAGTGAAGATCAGGCCTATGACTGGTGAGATGTGATTTGATTCAAAATCATCTTCTCCAAAGCTAAAAGCCAAATTTAGGTTATAGTTCAGTCAAAATATTTATAATAACTTTTATTTTAGATTTAAAATTTTATTCAAAGGTCTTTTTTTGTTGTTGTTGTTCTCTTTTTGGAGTTTGTTGTTGTTTTAATCAGTATTTTGAAAGCCTACTTATGTTTCTTTTATTCAAAAAACAAGTTTTAAAATTCTTCACATTCTTTGCGGTGACATGTTCTGTGTAGATGATTTTTTTTTTTTCCAGAGATGGGCATAGTAACTGCATATATATGAATATGGCAATGTTTAATATATTCATGCTTATGCAATAAGTTTGAAGAGTAACTGCAGTGGCAACATTGCTAATACTAAAGTGGCAAATTAGCAACCTATGTAGTTTTTACCACAGCATGAATACTGCATAAAGCTCACAAAACTGCTTTAAAATTGTGACATAAGTCAGAAGTTGTACACATTTTAAAAGCAGCTGTTTTTTATCAGCACGCATTTAGATAATTGAAATATTTAACCTGTAAAAAATGGCTGTTATTGATTGTGCCTTACTCTCTTCAGCACTGTTCTAGCTTGTAAGTCTTCAGAAAATATCCCAGGTCAATGGCATAATTAAGTTCTAGAAGCATCCCAGATAAATTGCACCATGTGGGAGCATACCTAATATACCCCATTCTTCTGAATTAAGTTGGAATTGTCATATACTATTACTTTATTCTTTTCAGGTACTTGATTCTTGATGTCAATGTATGTAGCCATGAAAAACTCCTAATTTTCAACACAAACACCAACTATATTGCTTACGTATTTCTCACACTCAGTATCCTGTAGGAGTACTGAGAAAACTGAGGTAGACTTCCCTATGTGAAGTAACAGTCATATGATTGTTTTTCCAGTTGTAACTGCATACTCCAGTCTTGGCTGAGATGTCTGGTAAATACTGCATCCCAATAACAAGTAACAGGACCAATGTAGGCAGGAGGATAAAATAAGATCTGTTACTGAAAGGGAAATAGAAGGAAGAAGAAATAGAGTGGGTCCAGAGCAAGGCCATGAAAATGATCAGAGGACTGGAACACCTCTCCTACAAAGAAAGACTGAGAGAGTTGAGGTTGTTTAACCTGGAGAAAAGAGGGCTCCAGCAGGACTTTTGTGGCCTTTCAAAGGGTCTCATAAGAAAGATGGAGAAAGGTGTTTGGTGTTTTTTTTTTTNTTTTTTTATCAGGGCCTGTAGTGACAAGACAAGGCACAATGGTTTTAAACTGTGTCGTGAATAGATTTTTACACAAACTGAAAGAAGGTAGGTTTAGATTGGGTATATGGAAGGAATGTTTCATAATGAGGGTTGTGAGACACTGGAACAGGTTGCCCAGAGAATTTGTGGGTGCCTCGTCATTGGAAGTATTCAAAGTCAGGTTGGATGGGCCTTTATGCAACCTGGACTAATGAAGGATGTCCCTGCCTATGGCAGGGGGTTGGACTAGATGATCATTAAAGGTCCCTTCCAACCCCAACCATCCTATGATTCTACGAATAAATAGGTCAAGAAGCTGAGATGAAAGGGGTATGTGAGAGATCAGAACAGTTAATGTTATTTTGAGTTAAACATGAAGATTATTTGAGTTAAACATGAAGTTAAACATGTCCTCATGACCTCACTAAAATCCTACTCCTAAAACAACTTGCAGGGTGAACTTCGTATTTTGTCTTGATATATTTCAAAGTGTATTTACTGCCACAGCATCTGAGGGCAGCATGGAACGTGCAACAACATGAAAAACTTGAAATCTTTGAGCACTTATTTCTACCTAGAGTATCTTAATAATGATGCTAATAATAATGTAATAATGCCCTTCCTTTTCCATGCTTTGTTTAACACATGCAGATGTCTAAGCTACCACCCCCTCAAATTAATTAGTAGGAAAAATGAATTCCAACACAGAGAGTTGGTATTATCCTCTATTTTTTTAGGGCAGTTGTGTCTGAAATGCAGTTAAAAATTTGCTTTGGAGAAAGGTCTGATTTACTTTCCTGGTGTGATTTTTATCTGAAATTGAGTGACTTTGTAAGGAATAAATAAAAGTGAGAATATTTTTATTGCTTTTTTTTTTTTTTTCTTCCCCACTGCAGAATTGTGCTACTATATGGTAATCAGTCTTTATAGCATTAGAAAAGCTATGTTACTCCAGGAGTATTCAGACACTTAGGGGTATGCATTACAAATCTGCCTAACACTTCATAGTGTGTGGCCTCCACATTTCTCCATAGTCTGCAAGTATTAGCAAATCTCTTATATTGTTCCACCTGTGTTCACTGTTGTTCATACATGTTAAGGTACTCAAGACTGGTCTGAAAAATGCAAAAGTGGAAATATAAGTGACAACTGCATGCTAATGTTCATTATGATGGGCAGAGCGTACTGTGTTATTCATAAAAAGCTGCAGTACCTTATGTTACAGACACAGTAGTTGGATCCTTGTCTTACAGCATTTGGTATTTTTATTTACAGCGTTTGGATATTCATATTAAAACCACTGAGCTAAATACACCCCCAAAAGAACTCCACACAGTAGTAATGTAACCATACATTATTAAAAAGTGGTGGTATGTCAGAGAAGGCATCAATAAGCTGTAGTTTGGCAATGTGTTTGATGCTATAGCAAAAACAGAATAATGACAGTAGGATACAAATTTTGATGTGTGTATTGGATAATTCTTCCCAATAGCTAGGAATAGTAGAAGAGGTTTACTCTCAAACAAGAGAAGGATGATTTCATAATGTATACAAACCTAGCTGGGATAGACATAAAAAAAAAGTCATTCCACCACTCACACACATGCAAGGAATCCTGCTGTGGTATGATGTGGTGACACAGATTACTGGCATTTATAAAGTACCACATGCGCTTCTGTTATTTGTTATTCACTGTTAGTCTTTGTGTTTAGCATTTGTTACTCTCCTGTTTTAGGTTATCATATGCTATTGCTGCAAAGCTACACTGTACGACCTAAGAGAATAATCTTGTTTTAAGCTAATATATAGATGTTCACAGCCTGTGAACAAATTCTTAATTGAAATTGGTTTATAAAAAGCAATTATAAACAGACAAGTCAAATATATCTCATAGCTATAAAACACATGCAAGTGAGCCCCATGTTTAATCTGAATCTTTCCTGCTGAAGAGCAAGCCTGTTCATGTCTTGTTCTGTTGGACATGGAGAAAGGAATATTTACTCATGTATTGTAGCAACCTTTTACCCATCGCAAGCATTTTTTCATGGTGCTACTGAAGTAGGATGAGTACTTCAGTCTTCTTTTAGGTGAAATGACTCCAATTTACACTGGAGGTATGTCTTGTTAGGGAACAAATTTAATGATGTTATTACAGTCAGATAAACTAAGAATGACCAAGCAGTGCTGGTTCTATTTTTTCTAAGATGCAAATTAGTTATCTGGCTCAATATTTTAGCTCAGGCTCCTCTGCAGAAAAATCAGCGTACATAGCTTCACATATCCTAGTGTATATTTTAAACCATCCTTTCTATCACGTTGAACTGACTTTAGTTCAATTGAAAAAACATCATTTCCCACATCAAGACAGGTCTGTAGAATGATTAGGTACAATACTATTGATTCTGTTGTTGCTAGTTATTGAGTGGCTTGAATGATATCTGAAAATGCATCAAAAGTAGTTGGGAGAAAAAGAGAGGAGAGAGTTAATAAATGATTCACAGAGAGATAATATGGTACTGTCTTGATATTCACACGATGAGTTGTTTCATATAAGATTTGTTGTGTGGAAATCTTGCCATCCTATAGATTTTATACATGTTAATACCTCAGTTAATTTGGGACTGCTGTTTCATGTAAGCACTGCCATTCTATTACTTGTCAGATGAGTTACACTTCACTCTGTTGGTCAGAATATTCTCTGAACAGTTAAGTTAATTGGAGATGAATTGGTGCAGCTATAGGAATTACAGCTATTTTGCCAATGGTTTATCACTGAATTCTGATTATGTATTGGAAAGATTACTTGGACATATGAATGACCAAGGAGTTGTAGCATCAGCTTGAGTGAGAAGAATGATTCTTAGGGACACATGATCACAGTAGACTATGACTTACTATGTTATTTTCGCCACTGATCATTTACTGTGAATTGCTGTATTTTGAAAAGAAACATGGGGCTACCCTAAAGAAACAGAATGTGTTAGGCGAAAGATACTTGCATGACAATTAGAGAAGGATCTACCCCTTGGACGCAGCATTCTGAAATCACATTGGAGGATGCTTTTAGCAGATTTCTCTAACTCTCCCTCAGCTCTGTTCAGGAAGCATTTCAGCTAAATACTTAAAAATCTTTTGAACTTAATTATTTTTCTTCATATCAGCCCATACAGTGCTGTGTTTTGAATTTGTGGCTAAAACAGTGTTGATAACACACCTTTGTTTTGGATATTGCTCAGCAGTGCTTGCACAGAGTCAAGGCTTTCTCCTTTTCCCACTCTGCCTTCCCCCTAGCAAGTAGGCTGAACATGGGCAGTCCTGCAGCCACCCTGCAGCCCCCTGCTACCCAGACTTATGCCCAAGGCACTCAGTTTGTCCTAGAGTTACAGTTCTGGTGTAGCTGGCTTCCTAGCGTGCGCATCTCCAGTTAGCCTTGGTGGTCTGTTTGTGTCTGCTTGAGGCAGTGGCCTGATTTGAAACAACAGATTGCCTCGAGACGGTGACTGACTAAACTCCTGGCCCCATTCACAAAAAATCAAATGACTAATTGCTGCAGGAGCTCTCCAGGTGGCAATTTTGGACAGTCCCACAGATTCCCCCCCACCGGCAGGTCCTGCTGTGCATAGACCAATTGACAAAATGTTAACTGTATGCTTTGATATGCTGATTAACAACTCATAAGAATCTGGTCCCAGAGACTCCTCCAGGCAGTTCCTTCTGTAGAAGTGACCAAATTGTATGTAGTTTTGATGCTTGTCAGAACTAGAAACTGTTATTATAGATGTTGGAATAGTCACACAGAACTTTCTCTTGTAAGTAACTAAGATAGGAGATGTTCTGCATGTCATTTGAGATAATTGATAGCAATGGATCATGCTTGCAATGGAGTGGTCACACAGAAACAGGGTCCAAGTGGATACAAGGGTTCAGCAGAACAATAGTTTGGGGAGTCTCACCTGATCCACATGAGGTTGCCAACTCTTGCAACTCATGTCATCAGCTGGACAGCAAGTGATCATCGTTTGTGAGATTCAATTCCCCACAAGTGTTGTCTGCTGCAAAGATTCCAATAAGTTAGGTTGTTGAGTTTTTGGGGATATTTTTGTTTATAACAAACACTACCCGTGAGCCTATGCAATGGTTTTGTAGATGTTTAATTTGTTTAATTAGTTCATTACTACTTGCAAATAACTGTTTAGGAAGCGATATGGTGACTCAACTCATATGCTTAAAGCACGTATTCAGAAGCATGACAGGATATCCAAAATTAAACAATTAATTACATATTTGATGGTTTTTAAGGTGGATTAAGAAGGCACACTAACGATTCCATTTAACCCTCTAAAACAAGGAGTTTCTTAGTATATATCAATATCTGTAAATCACTTGGCTTCTGTACATTTCCCTCCTTCTCTCTGTGGTGTAGTATTTTTCGAACAGTGTGAAAGTATCTTTGTAAATTGAGTAAATCATGCTAGACTGGAAAAGTAAAAATAGAAAAAAGTCACAGTTTTAAGATGCATTTCTATTGGGCCATCTCCTGGAAATTTTCCCAAGGAAGGCACAGATTTCGTCTGTCAGGTATCTTAAGTAAATATGTAAATAGCGTTCTTTCAAAAAGCAAGTGCTTAAGACCCATTAAAATCATCATTAAGTACAAGCTGAAAGCTGAAACTTGCTTTTCTCTGTGTGTTTGTGCATGTGCATGCACATGATGTTCCTTCCCATTTTTGGCAGTTCAAATATCTTTTAGCAGATATTTAATGTACATACACAATAGTTGCTGCTAATCCCCAGACATCAGAGAATGAAAAAAGATAGGTAGCACAACAAGCCACGCCACTTCTCAGTGGATTCTTCCACTTTTTAAGTAATTCCTCAAAGAAGATGGTTTCCTGCTAAAGCCAATAATCCATTTAGCCACATAAAATATCCGGATGGAAGCCTCACAGAATCTTCACCCCTGCTTACTGGGAAACAACAGTTATTCTGTCTTCTGCTGCTTCTTTACTCAGTCCAAGCACATCCACATGCATATGCCAATAAAACAAAGTAAAGAATAGTAAGGGTAAAATGTTTTACATTACTTTGGGTGAATTTTCATTGACAAAATTTTGTAACATTCTAACTGCAGCTGTGCTCAGAGCAGCACTGTTTTAAGCTCACTTTTAAAGGTACTTTGCAACTTTTAAAAATTATTACCTTGTTAAAGCACTGATATGACAAACAGTCCAAAGTTATCTTCAAAAAAACACATAAGGAAATCCCTTTTTTTTTTTCTTTTTTTTCAAGTAAGGAAAATAAACTCTATGATTTGCTTTTGAGGTAAGGGTGCAAGACAGTGTTTATACATATAATTTTGAATAAGGTAAGTCCAATTTATGATGAAATTGCAGAAGACAAAGAAGTCCATGGAGTCAGTTCCAGGACCTACACGTCCCAAGTATTCAGTGGTGCATGTATGGAGAGTCTCTGAATGCCAAGACCATTTTTCAGTCCAATTAGCAAAATAATATCTGATCTCTTTTCAGTGACAAGGAAAAACTCCGGCAGTTTATGAGATGCTTGAGTGTCAGCTTATGTTAAACAGTTTATCTTTCAAGGAAAGGGTTTTCAATAAAAGCACCAGTGGTCTAACTCTGAACACACAATATTACCAAGTTTAAATATTCAATGCTTGTTTTTCAGCATTCACATAGTTTGCTTAATCATTTGCTTACTTCCAGCTAGTGTTGCAATAAGATTTTAAGAAGGATTGAAGAAAAAATATGTAGGAAAAAAAGTAGACAAATATTCAGGGCTTGAATTTGGCTGTCTAGTGGAAAGTGGGCTTTCGAAGTCCAAACCAAGGTGCAAGGAACAATATTTTTGACCTGCTGTCTCCTATGAGACAGGTAAGCAAGCTGTTTGACAACACTAAGCATCTAACTAAACCATTTAATGATTGGTTTGCGCAAGCGTATGCGTTTAATGATTGATCCAACATGGCTGTCAGGGTGAAAATATCTAAACCAGTGAAATATCAAAAGTAAAAGACTGCAGACTCTCAGGGCCTTCCTAAAAGAAGTGTGGATAAAGGTCTTTAGTTTGGATCTTTTCCTTTACATTTAGAACATTACAAAATTTTACAATGGTTTTATACTTCTTTCTTCCCAACTGGGGGTATGCTGCACATTAAAGAGGGAGGTTTCCAGAGAGGAAGTTGTAGGGAGAAAATCCTCCCTGGAATTTTCACATGACACATTTCACAGATGGTTCTGTCTGTAGATCCACTGTGAGTTATCTTGAATGGCAACTGTTACAGTTTAAACAGTTAGATTAGATGACACAATTAGATGACAGAAGCAAAAAACAGCAGAATTGTCAGGATGCAAAATCATTTAGAGAAGGTTCGATCTACTTCCAAACTGTAGGAAGCTGCCGTACCCTAAAATAACAGATACCCATGCAGAATTTGTCTTTCCTCAAAGCCTTGTAGCTTCTGCTTTTACTACAGATGTGTATCATTTGGCTCCTTTCGGTTAAACAAAATATTGGATGTTTCTTCTCAGTTTTAGGAAATGATTATGTTATTTGTTCAAGAACAAATTTATAGAGAGCTTTATTTGCGTTCTATACGCAACCAGATACTTAAGAATACTTCATTAAGTATTAGTGACAAGTATTTTGACTTGTTGGTTGAATTATTCAGGATATATGTGTTCTTTCTCCCAGGCTGGGAGGACATGACATACATTCAAAGAGGCATATTTCAGTAATAACTAGATTTCAAATGATATCTGCAAATTCTGAAATCCATTGTTTTGGAATATTTCAGACTGGAGGGAAATGAATAATCAGGAAAATAGGAGTACAAAGTAAAACTTTATCTGAGAATTTAAGTGCTTTATTTGACTATACCAAGTATCTGAAATGCTTATCACTGATGATTCAGAAGGGTTAAAGTGTTTGCAGCCTAAACCCACATTATACGAAGTAATTTATCAATTTACATGTATGTGTATGTGGTAACAGGCTATTGAGGTATATTTCTCTGATCTACAGTGCATAATAAACACATGAAGTACATATTCCACAGTGCCTTTGGACCCCACAGTAATAGTTGCATTTTGAAATAGTGTGGCTAATCTAAAACTATACAGCTGAATAGAAAAACAAAACCAGTTCCAAATATGAATAAATGATCTGCTACTTAATACGTCAGTGTATTTGTCAGGTTGATAACATTAGGTTCAGCTGCATTCAATTCTATACCTTGCAATATTTGAAGTTTGATATTGTGCCTCACTAAATTTAATACACGGACCTCAGTAATAGAGGAAATCACTTTAGCACTTGGCAGTTTGTTATGCTGTATAAAATTGACTGCCCTGCAAACACAATAGCGATAATAAAAATTGTGGTCAGTAGGGGGGTGTAATGTATTTTCGTAGCTTCAGCAAAGGTCCAGATGAGATTTATTGAGATTTTGCCATTTTGGTGAGGATCAATAGAGCTTTGTTAATAATTTGTTGTAAGGGCACCCTTCAGGGAAATGACATTTTACTTTAAAACTCTGGTAATTTTGAAAGCATGTCTGGTGGTAACAATGTCAAGTCCCTGTGTTTCACAAACATGGATTTTTGCATTCAACTTGTGGGAGTGTTTACTTTCAGAGCAATTACATTTGAAGTCATTCAATATATTATGCAGTCTGGTATTGATAACAAGATTCTACACGTTTTGTAGGAGTTCTAATGTAACTCTTAGAAAATAATCCCAAACACATTTTTAAATCCTCCATTTTCTCAGTTATTTCCTTTACTAATCAAAGAAATTTAATTTCAACATCAGTCTGTATTTTCTTATAGATATATGATTTTTGTGAATGCTTTGTAATTTAATCATTTCTCCCCATAGACGTAAAACCATGATCTCCAAAATTTACCTCAAATTTAACACACTGCTTTTTAAAGCAGAAAGGATTACATTCTTACTTTCATAACTTCAGAATTAGAAAGTTTCGTAAGAAACTTATGCCTAAATCTTCCCATCACTACTAATGCTTTGCATAACAACTATTTTGTTGACTTATATATCTGTATTTCTTTTATATTTTCATAAAACAAACTTTTGTTCATTTTATGTGCTAAGAAAGCCTTCCTTTTCTGCCACCAAAATTTGATGGACATTACTGATTGTTTGTAAGGAAATAGAAATTTGTCAGCACTTTGCAGTTTGAACACTGGGACTAGGTACAGCAGAACAATTTATTTTCAATGAGCATGCACAAAGTAAGATTTATGATTTTTGCAGCTCAGATGACATTTCTTACACAGTTGCTGAGCTACAGCAAATTAAAGGGATCCATGAATACTAAGGGGTGTGTTTCTGTAATGAGGGAGAAGAGACAGAAGCAATAAGAAGATAATTAAGGTAACAACTTGTGAAAAATTAAAGTGTTTCTGTCTTTCATTTCTGAATCTCTGAGCATAAACTTTGTAGTTGTTAATTTAATTGCTGATGTTCTCTGTATCCCTGAAGAATATTAAGGATTAATCATCTGGTTCATTCCAACAAGAGATAAGGCGTAAGTGAATTGAATTTTTACCAATTTAACCCTGTCTTCCTCCTAATATGACATGATTAACATTTTTCAATTAACAACACATAATTATTTGGAAGGCCTCATTGCACTTAGTCCATTTTTCAGTTTTAGGTTGCCCTTTACAGGTATTTCAAAACTGAATAAAAGGAAGGCTATATTTTTATTCTGTATTATCAGCCACCTGTGTTCATCCCAACTGCAAGAATTGAATTTTTAAAAGCTTTTGCTCATTTTTACTCCTTGTTGCTCCTAATAATCTCTACATGCAAGCCCTAAAAATTGGTTCTGATTATCTGAACATTTTCTTTAAACATTCTTTAAGGACAGACAAGTATTTAGTTTTCAACCTAACTGTGCCAATCTGAATAAATTTTCTTAATCATTTGTGGTTGAATACTTAATTATACAACTAGCAATTGCACTGAGCTCTAGAATGCATAGTTATTCATCTAAATATTAAGGCATAATGTATTGTTTCATTTTAGAATGAAAGATATTTAAATTATTTACATTTGTAGGAGACTTTGGTTCAGCACTACACTCAATAGAAGATGCAGTATCTTTTTTAGACTTCCTGATATTTACTGAAGTGCTTTCCTATTATCTTTCAGTGGGCAAGCATACATAGTTGTCTTTTCTACCTGATGGATAGTCAAGTAGCTGTTAATGGGAAAGCATCATTAATTTATGGTAAATTGAGAGAAAACAAAAGAAAACTAGATATAAAGAAAATCCCCCCCCCCCCTTTTTTTTTTCTTAAGCCTAGGAAGTAATTGAAGTTTGCTAATTTGTAGCTTTAAAGGGAAAAGAGTAGCATTTCCAAGTCTAGTGCTTAAAACTTACTCCATATTTCTTACTCATTTTCTTTTATGTCAATGTGACCTGTACAGATCAATTACTTTCCACTAGAATTTTTATCATAATGATACAGATTTAGGTATCTATCTGTGAGCCTAAAACTTTGGCAATGTAGCATAAACACTTGCTATGAGACTGCCATAAAATTGCATGAGATTATTTTCTGAGAGCAGATCCTTAGTTGGACAGCATCCTACTGGGAGGCCTACAGCCAGGTGACCACTCTAGGGATCTGCTGGGACATCTCTACATCCAGATGTCTGTCTGGGTTTCATCAGGGCTTTTCAGCCAGCTGTTCTCTAAGGACCACCTGGTACTAGATACAAGAAGGTCCCTCTGCTCGAGGCCTGATCTGATTTGTTCTGCTCTTGCAGGTATTGGCATGGAGATGTAGTCTATATCGTAGATACTTTGGCAAGAAGCATATGTTAGTTGTTACCTCAATTTTCAAAGCTAGAGAACCCAGAGAATAACACTTTTCATTGCGTGTCAATAGGCCATTGATCATTTTTCCGGATTTTGAACACTGGGAGATGCAATGTGGCTATAGAAAGCACTATTTTGATACATGCATTTTCATATACATTTTTGGAATAGCAGCAATCATTTTTGCTTTGTAAGAAATGATCTTAAAGCAATGTTACTTCAGCTTTTAGATACGAGAAGGTACTGTTTAATTTTCAACTTTAGGTGCATTTTGTGGCATGTCTTCTGTGATTTCACTAGACACAATATATCTTTCTGCTTAGTAGTTTTGTCTCACTAGTAAAAGAGGAATTTGGCCATTTGTCCATATTTTTCTGACCAGGCTGCCAGGATGGCCACTTTATGTTCAAAAGTTTATTTCATAGCCATTGCAGAGTTAGCTTGTTATAAGATTTATTGTGCAGTAAATTCATACCATGAATATTCCTGAAGCCTGTGTATTTGTCAGGGGTCTGTCTACTGAAAATCTGGGAGGTCTGATCTTTTCTTTTTCTTTCATTTCTGGATAATATTAAAAGGCTTCAGAAGAAAGTTATAGTTGATAGTTCGTGTGGGGCCTACAAGCTTACAGACTTTGCGTAGTGCTGAAGGCTTTCTGAAGAATGTCTAGTAAATAACATTTTGGCAAAGGATAAAGCATGTTTTGACAGATGAATTATGATGACTTTGTTAGTAAATACATTTCAAATTGGATGAAATCGTGCCTATTTGTACGGAAACTTAGAGACTTTCTTTGGGATTACTGGATATTTACAATTAAATTGCTTTGAAATCGGCACTATTATTCTGATTGTTGTAGTTTGAAATGAAAGAAATTTCCCAGCTAATGCAGAATATTTTCTCATCTTTGGGAATCTTTCACACATCCTGATTATATAGGTGTTACTTTATCTGTGGCTATTTAAAAACATATATTAGTGAGAAATGCATTAGTTTATTAACCTAATATTAATGAGGTCATTTGGGCTGTCTTTCTATGATTTTTAATGGCACTTCTACGTAATGGCTATGGGCTGTCTCACATTGGGCATCAAATTTTGTGAAAGGCATAAAGCTTCACTGAAGCCAACAAAGTAGCAACATTTGAGAACAAACTGAATGCTTATGTACTTACTGAGGCCGACTGCTGTTAAAAGAACTGTCGGTAACATTGCTTAAATTATGATTACACTAATCCTCATGTTCCAAAACATTTAATAGTGCAATTTTGGGGAGATAAAAGAACTTTTTTCCTGTTGGAAAGCTATCCCATGATTTCCTATTTAAGAGTTTCTTGCACATTTCTAAGGAACATCAAGTAAAGGTTGCTGCTGAAATTAGGAAGTAGTACCAGATGTACCATAAGTCGCTGGTTTGGTCCAGTCTGATAGTTCTAGGAACTAGATATGTAATTGGCTAGTACTCGGGATTTTGAACATTTAAATTACATGGATTGCATTTTAGAAAACTAAGGAAATGGAATGAAATAAAGAGAAATGAAAAAAAAATGCTAAAAATATTCTTCTGCTCCCCATAATGAGTACATTTTAAGACTTGACTTCTCCAGTTGTCAGTAGGTCCCTAAGTATCAACTTAAAGTGACAACTCTTCCTACTACATATCAAACAAAATTGCATTAAGGAAGAAATGAATGAGGTTCTCTATCATGAAATAAAGTTGCAGGGCTTTGTTGAAAACTATTTAAATGAGCTATGATATACAAGGCTACAGAAGCAGGAGAAATCTAGAAAATACAATAAAGTATGAAAAATATATAGAGATATACAAACAGGGAGATGTTTTTGTGTGTGTACACATACATGTATGTTTATATATATATACATGCACACATAAAAAACATACAGTTTTTTGTCTTTTGGATATTAAAAAAAGTGTTTTGCTACTTCCACAAAAAGGAGGTTGAAGTGAACAGGAAAGAAAAATATGATATCTTTTCATAGGTGGGAGAAATTGTTTCTTTTTACAACAATTAAACCTACTTTTTATTTTTCTTGAAGTTCACGTTAATTTGATGATTATGACAGGTAGGTTAGGGAATGATACCCACAGACAATAACGTTTTTCTCCATTATTGCATTTTTTTTAGCGTGTCAGGTCTGAATTTATGGAAATTTTGCTCAAGAGGAAAGATATTATCAAGGAAATAATCAGCAAGTGAAATGACTTCAACCCCGGGCGATACCTGTCTTTGTACATTTCTGCCCTTGGTCCAGTCCTCCAGCAGGCAAGCAGGAGTCTTTTAATATTAACGTTAAATATGAGAAGAGCATCACACACCTTTTGTGCACCTGTGCATGCAATTGTGCTTTCCGAGGTCAGCTGCCTGTCCGCTGTGGTTGGCTGAGGAACACTGCCTGAGCACTGGTAGCATTTCAGGGAATATGTTACATCAGGATGGCAATTAACACCTGTAATTTAATCATCTTGTCCCATTTCCTTCTCCTTTTGTGACGGATGCATTTTCTTTAATGATAAAAAGCCAACTTTTTTGCACTTCCTTCACCGACATTCTGCATTAGTCACTTTTCTGGACTCATTACCTGTTTATCTCCTTGCTTCGAAGCACTGATGAGCGCCAGTTCCTAATACACTTACTGGAGATGTGCCAGTAAAACTCTTCTAGAGGTTTCAAAACCTTTTCCAGAATGTTTACTTCTTTTCATCACCTAATCTTCTCTACAGTTTAACCAAATCTGCGGTTTGGAATTACCAAAGGTGTGTGTGTGTTTGTTTGTTTTTTCCCCCCTCAATAAGAAACAAAACAATTCGTTGTTTCTGCAAAGGAGTGCAAACAAACATTTGACTGATTTTTGATGGTTGTGATGCATTTGTATGTGACCCTGGTCAAGGCAATGATGCTGTATTTAAAAATTTGTAGAAGTATTGTAGAATTGCCAATATTGTAGAAGTAACTAGGAGGAAGGAGTGCTCATTAATTAAGGTCAATTAACAGAAAGATTGAGATGTATGTAAGGACCTTCATTAAAGGACTGAGCACTAATGACATGCACAGGGAGAAGTATTTTTTAATTAAATTTCAGAGGAGAATAACTTCTAATTTGTTTGCCTGCTTCTTATATAGTTGGGTACAGTTTCAGATCTATCAATGAAAAGCCATAGGAAGACCACTAAATCATAGACTTAATTGCAGTGTCTTCCTTTACCAGCTTTTGGGGATCCAGCTGGACTATGGTGTGAGCAATGCTGAATACATTCACTAGCAAGAGTGGAAGCATCTCAGAGGGATGCTACTGGCCTGCACCATTAGCTCCATAGTGTACTTAGATGTTTTACACTTATATAAACATCTAGGACCTGGTCTTCCATATTTATTGTAATAATGTCATGAAGTCAACTGCTTTGTTCTGTGAGTATTGCTGAAAATTTTCATCTCAGAAAGCAGTCTTTGAGATTTGGTTTAATTTATTCCAAGAAACTCTAAAGAGAAATCTACTGTTAGTGAAAAAAATTGGTTATTGTACCCTCTGCAGTGTACCGTCTGCTGGGGGAAAAGAGTGAGAAAAGCTGTAATGTTCAACTGTTCTGTTAGTTTAAAAAAAAAAAAAAAAGGAGATGAAGGAGAAAACAAGGCAGACTACTTAATCTTATCCTTGAGATAAAATCCTCAGGTGTTGTTCCGTACTTCTCTCAGGATAACTCCTCAGTGTTACTCACTTAATTCTGCTGAAGCAATTTCTGCAGCACCAAAAATCTTACGGACTTTGGTAAACGTATTTGTGGTAAGATTTCATCTTGTAGAGTAAGAATAAGCACAAGACTTCAATATTAAGTTCAATTATGGGTTGTCAAACCCTTAAAAATTCAAGGCTTCTTTGGCCACTGGCCTCTCCAGATATACTGTATACAGAACATCCATGCGACGATATAATAGGATGTTCTGTGTGTGAAAAGTATATCCTTAACACTGAGAGCCTTCAGATGTAAATCTTTCACAATTCATTGCCTGCAGGGCTATTTATTCTGGAAGTCGAGGATGAATGTAATGTACTTCTATGGTAAGTTTTGATACTAGTACAACTTATTCCAAAAGGTTTCAATTATTTACTAACTGGAAGAAGGGAACTACTTGTCCTACCTCAAGTGTTTGGCTCACATTCATTGTTTGATCTGGTGTGGGAAGGCACTTTAAAGAACTTTTGTTGTTGTCTACCCACAGGAAAGGAAATGTTGCAAGAGTTATGTCCAGATTAATACAGATTTTTTTTTTTCAGTGCCTTTTTATTGTTTTTCTTTCTTTATGCTTGCTTATGGTCTTTTGTAGTTAGCTATCCATACAATATTCTTCCTTTGGAGAATCAATTTTCTTCAGAAGAGTACTGAAACCCATACTCACTGAACTTGATTACAATTAAGTATGTGCTTAAATTTAAGTATGCAATTACTGTGATTTCCTTTATGCAGACAGACCTCTACACTCATCTGAAATACTTTCTTCAGTGTGACTCTTTAAAGCTAGTATACTTCAAGATAAGATTAATGCAATGTTAAACTACTGACATAGAGAATATAAGTAATTCCCAGGTTTACTTCATTATTTTTATGTCCAAGAACTGTGAGCTTTCCATGTGCTCCTAAATTTAGAGGGCTTCATATTCATTCAGTAATAGATTATGGTTTGCACATTTGTTTTCCTTCTTTTGTCCCTATGAGACATGCTAAATATAAGTTGTTGCTTGTAGATTTACACCTTTATATCCAAACAAAAAGCAACCACAGAAACTGACCGACTCGTTCTACAGGTGGAACAGTAAAACTGACTTATAGACAATAGGCTGTCAAAAGTGCTTGGTAAATAGATTGAAAAATATAACATTTCTTCTTTAGCATCTTTCTGTAAGGATGATTCCATATGCAACTGAAAAGAATAACAAATAATAAAATAATCCAGTGGTTGTGTGGTAATTATGATACGGGTGCCTTTTTTAGAGATAAAGGTTTGTTCTTACTTTCTTAAGACCACAGTTTTATCAGCAGGTAATTTACCCATTATTATTCTTTATCCATTAGAAAGCAGGGTTAGTATTTTTAAAAAGTTGCTTTTAGCAGCACAGGCCTTACCTTCTAAGTCACCCGCAAAGATCCTGTTGTGTTCCATAGTACAGTTCTTGTTTACTTGGTGCAAGAGTGTGGATATGTATTGAATACGTTGCATTAATTTTAAAGGAATATTCATCATTTTTATCTCACTGATGGGTAACAGAGTAGATGTCTGTAACCTCTGGTTAAGGTCTCAAACAATTTACTGAATGATGTGCAGACTACTGAATTTTAATTAGCAAAGAAAAAAATGTGTTTTCATCGGTCTGTGGGAAATGCTGGTTAATAGATGACACATGCATCCTGTATTACATTAAGCTGCTGCCAATTTTTCTTTTGAAATCATTCAGAAATCCAGTCTTACGCTGACAAAAGGACAGATAAGTGAAACGCAAATTTTAGGCAATTGTATTGTTTGCTGGATTTTCAATAATACAAGCTAATATGGTAGGCAAAAAATGATTATTGCCTCTGCTGTCTGCCTTCCCAGAGCAAGAGGTTAATACTAAAGGTGACAAAAAAGGACACAGGCTCACTCATTAGCTACTAACATTTGCATTCTGGCATATTAGCTTGAACAGAAATTATAGCTGTTGAATTTAATATGCTAAGCCATTACTGTGGTCCAACAGAGACTGAGTCATGTTCAGTTCTGCCCCACCCCGCAGCAGGGGTGGTAAACTTCAGTAATGGATTTGACCAACAACTGAAGGTAAAAGTGTCTCAATCTACTGCTATTAAATCCAACAAAATCTGCCTACAGACCCTGTAGACTGTAGGAGCCACTCCAGGTCATTCATGTTACTCAGATTCCTTGTTTATTAGACTATATAGCAAGCAAGCAAGCATTGAGTAAGAGTAATTTATTCCTGAAATGCATGTTGCTAGCTGGATTTAATTATTTGTTGGATAAAAGATTACTAAATTTCACTCTAGTAATTAATGTGCATTTTGAACGCAATTTATTATCTTGCGTAAAACAGAGTGGTGCGTATAGTTCAAAAACATTCTACAGTTAATAGTTGTTTCAAGTGACCAGCAATGTGGATAAATACATTAAAATGGGAATGGAAAAATAAGATGAAAATGAAAACATTCTGCGAAAGCTAGAAAATATATCATAGTATCCAATTCATACGCTTGCCTTAGAGAATTATCTTTTTCCCACTTAACACGGTGACTCATGTTTTGAATTGAAATTAAGGTCTGCAGTTGCTGAGTTTTGAATCTAGTGGCTGTAGGTTTTTCTTTCATTTATTTTTTAACGAATTAAGGTTTAAGAATGCTGTTTTTACTTTTGGACAGGGTCTTTTGCTCTTCTATAAATGTTTCAGTTTCAAAAGTGACTTCATAATGATGTCAGAGAAAAAAATCCAGTAAAATCTTTATCAAGTAAGTCATTAACCAAACTAATGGTATCACTGAATGAATACACAGAACAGTATCACAAAGCTAACTAACCAGAAGGGAACTGAAATGCACAAGTCATTAAATGCTCACTGATTAGCAGTAAGGAAGTAGCTGAAGAATTTTGAAACAGGAATGCTATAGAAATATAATCTTATTTTGATTGTTCCTATATATTACTGGATTTATAGATACATGTCAGAGGCTGCTACAGCATGCATGGTACAACAATGTAGAGAAAATTTCTACTCTTTGGCAGTATAATTGGAGTGATGATTGATGTAATTCTTTTCACTGACTCGTGCTGCATTTGGCTCAAGTATCTTATCAGCAGTGGGTTGTTGAAGAGAGTGATCACATCACTGAAATGATGAAATAGCTGCAGGTTTATTCACTTGTCTATGTCTTCCTATTCAAAATGTCAAAATTTTTAGCTCCCATCTATGCAGAGTTAGGTACCTACATTCAATGAACAATGCATAGTTAAAACCAGACTGCTCAAAACACATAAAAATTTGTGATGAACAACGTCAACTGTGTTTAACGATAGTATACTTAAAGGGCATCTGAAGTGCTGCCCCTTTTGCTTAAACATGAATCAGGAGCACTTAATATGTCCTGTCAATCCAAAGCCAAGAACCTGGTCCTGAGGATGGAAGCTCTTATGTAGTCTTTAAACAATATGAGCAGGGCTTACTCATTTTGGAGTATAGCCACCGGATCCAAAAACAGTAACCTAGATAGTCTGGTTATTCTGGTTTACACTGCTGTTGTAAGCTGTCTCCTCATTAACAGGTCATGCGGAATAGCCTACATGTCTTCTTTTGGGAGGTAGGAGATAAATTTTTTAAACTGGCATTGTCAAAAATTTTTATCTCCCTTACGATAGGAAAGTTTTTTTTTTTTTTTAATCATTAAAAAAGATACACGCTAAACTATCTAATATCCAATTAATTGTCACAGAACATTGTGGATGTCAAAAGCTTACACAATTTCAAAAGCAATTAGGTAATTGAAGAGTTCAGGAAGCCACTTCCAGTAATTCACCAGCTGTCCTGACTAACCGGGGAGGACCCAGTTTACTGGAGGTTAGTAAATGCGACACCATTCTACAAGAAGGGCAGGAAGGAGGATCCAGGGAACAACAGGCCTGTCAGTTTGACCTTGGTACCAGGGATGGTTATGGAGCAGATCATCAACATGAGCCAGCAGTGTGCCCAGGTGGCCAAGAAGGCCAATGGCAAACTGGCCTGAATCAGAAATAGTGTGACCAACAGGACTAGGGAAGTGACTGTCCCCTTGTATGCGGCACTGGTGAGACCACACCTCGAATATTGGGTTCAGTTTTGAGCCCTGCGCTGCAAGAAGGTTATTGAGTTGCTTGAGTGTGTGCAGAGGAGAGCAAGGAAGCTGGTGAAGGGACTGGAAAACAAGACACATGAGGAGCAGCTGAGGGAATTGAGGTTGTTTAGTGTGGAGAAGAGGTGGCTGAGGGGAGACCTTACCATTCTCTACAACTACCTGAAGGGAAGTTGCAGCAAGGAAGGTGTTAGTCTCTCTTCTTGGGTGACAAGTGATAGGATGCGAGGAAATGGTCTCAATTTGTACCAGGGGAGGTTTAGATTGGGTATTAGGAAGAATTTCTTCATGGAGAGGGCAGTCAAGCATTGGAACAGGCTGCCCAGAATGGAATGCCCCATCCCAGGATCCCTGGAGGTATTTAAGAGATGTGTGAACGTGGTACTAAGGAACATGGTTTAGTGATGGGACTCAGTAGGTCTGGCTGATGATGATGATCTTGAAGGTCTTTTCCAGTAGATGATTCTGTGATTGAAAACATGGAGAAATCCATCGTGGATTATTTAAGCAGAGCTGCTTTACACATTTTGGTGGAGGTAAAAGAGCATACCAGGAAGTATCACTATATGGTTGCTTTGTTTCTCTTTCTCCAAACTTTCCAACTGCCAGGCACCTCTGGAGGTAGAATTGTGATTAACAGACCCTTGATACAACCTTGTACAACTGCTCACACATTATGTCCCTATGTTTGGCAGTGCGTTTCTGAAAGGTGTAGTCTATCCGTTTTTACTAGCTATGCTCATAGCAGGCTGACCACATGAAGAAAGGAGGTCTGGGAAATGCTGTATATTTCTGGTACCATGAGCTGGCTATACAGGGAGCTTTCAGATCAAAAAGGGAGGCATTGTGGTATCTTTTGCATTTCATCATGAAACCTTTACTGCCACATATTTCTCGCATCAAGTTAATAAGCTTAAAATTAAGAGGGAGTTACTAGCTGATCAACTCCATCAGTGAGATACACCATCTCTTATTGTAAGTACATCGATGATTACTAATAAAAATGGCATAATCTTCAAAATTACTAAAGATCATCATCACGATCCTATGTTGGTCTGGAAAGATTCATGGAAAGTAATGGTACAGCTGTATACTTCACATTAGAAAAACAAACCATCAAACATAACCAGATACCACATCCTGCCATTTCAACCCATTTAATCTATTTCAAATAATCTGCCTTACAGAATCTTAAGGGCAAAGAGGGAGAGAATCTGATCTGGTCACAGGAACAGGAGTCATTAACCTTGAACACCAAGTTACTGAACTTCTCATGGAGAGCAATGCTACTTATTAACCCATAATCTAACAGATTCTGCCCTGGCAGTATTTGTAAGTGATTTCCCCAAACACCAATGAAGCCATACAGAAAAGTATTAAAAAAAAAAAAAAAAAGTTAAGGGAATCAAGTCTTGTGTTGCTGACATACACAGCTTCTACATCTGACACTAGTTCATTTCTAAAATACACTAGGATATCTGACTCAGGAAAAATAAAAAATACACCCAAGAATCATGTTCATGGTTCAGATATGCAATCCGTTTTTATTCAAGCTATGCTGCTGAGTGCTAATAAATATTTGAAATTCCAACTATTGTGGAAAGAAAATTTGAACAGCAAGCAGTTATATTTAATGACCAAAAAAAAAGTGTATTCCAAAAAATACAAATATACTAGGTGATATACATTTATAAATGTGTATGGATGCAGTTCGTTAACTAATTGTTTTTTCAGAATGGTTTCTCAGAATACTGAATGTGATCCCAAATAATTCAAAGCTGTACAAGCAGAAAGAAGAGCCTGCTAGCATATGGGTGAAAGTCATTTGTCCCCCCAAATAAAATCCATATTAACTTATTCTATCATACAAGCCTTTTTTCTTCAAGGTCACAGCATCCTGACCTTTTAAAGACAGCACAGAAATCCAGGTGTATTGTCACTTAGTTCATAGTTCAAAAATACAAACTGTTTATGCTGGAGACACAGAGTATATTATTTTGGCAAACTATTTGTGCATTAGTTCATACAGTGATATAGTTTGCTTATATCTGGCTGTAAGACAGTTTTAATACAGAGAAATTCAAAGAAAGTCCTTGCATTCAGTCTTATTGTAGTTGATTATTCACTAAATATTCAGAGGCTTCAGTGTTATTAAGGCTATATAACTGAAATGACATGGGCAATAGTATTCTCATCAGTATAGGTTAATGGATGGAAACTCATCTGACCATTTTTCAGTGGTAGTCTTGTCTGTTGAAAAGCTTTTCCTCATGCATATGCACAATGTGACAGTCCGTTCTGAAGAGGAACTGGGCTCCAGAAATCGGAAGCTGGACAGTATGCTTAGTTATTAAATACATTCATAGGACAAACTCTATCACCGAAAACATGTGTAGTACAAGATACCATTTCAATTTGAAAATGAATTTAGAGTAAATAGAAAGTTGTATCCCATGCACAATGTCATTATAATATGGTGTTGCTATGGAATCAAAAGAAATTTTATGCAAACTGCTAGATAGTATTCTCTTTCAGAGTCCTTGTACATTGCATTTTTGTTAGGGATGGTAAAATTGTGCTGAATTTGAATGAACCCAAATGGCAGGGATTTGCAGCGCTTGTGACAAACTGAGATCACACAGAAATTCATGGGAGTTGGATCAGAAGAATCACACATCTTACCATTAATGTTATGCAGCTGATATATAATAAGAAAATTTACTATCTTTACATTAAAGTGTTTTTCCATTAAAGACGTGTACCTTTAGAAACATCTTTCTACTTGGAAAAAGTAATTGTGTGAATGTATCCATACTCAGTTATCCATCCATAGTGTTAAAACCTGCTCTAGTTTTCTTTTGTTGTTGTTCTGTAACACTGGTATTTTAACCACTTCTCTGAAATGTAGATTCATTTATAAGCTCCTTCAATGCACTTGTCTCATTGTAACAGATGAAATTTAATATATATTTTAAAAGAAATTTAGTTAAGGTTAGACCTTTTCCTTCCCATCATTTAAGATACCAACATTCATGTCATTTTTCTCTTTTTTTTTTTTCAAAGCCTACATGAAAAGTAAGTAAAAGTAGGGGACAGCACAAAGTGTAATCCATTTCCTTCATTTTGTGTGGCTGAAAATAAAGCAACAGGGTCTTTGTGCTTTATGCTTATACCTTAAGACTATGAAATACTTCGGTCCTAACTATTTTACCTTACACAGAAATTGTGATAGGACTTGAACCCCTGCAGAGGAACTACTGTCTTTTCATGAGACAAACAAACCCAAAGACTGAGGGACTTTGACCCTCGTGGAGATTTTGCTGGGGAAAAAAACACAACAGAACTTAAATGGGATAGCATTTTCAACAGAGAAAATTCAGAATTGTTTGCTAAAACAGATGAAATAAAAAGATTACTAACCCCCTACCTGAGGGCTGCTGCATGGTGGCAAGGCTTCAGTGGGGACGTGAACAGTGGCCTGCCGCAAACCCTTCTGTCTGAGCCTCCTGAGGAGCCGTGCTGGGGCAGCTCGCGCACCCACAGGGCTGCCTGGCTGGGCTGCCTCGCCCGGCCTGTGCCAGGGTGCTCCTCAGCAGGGGCTGTTGTGGAGGCCCAGGCCCCGACACGCCAGGCCCCTGCACCCCAGGCCCCGCACCCCACTGCCCTCGGCTGTACCCAGGCAGAGGTAAGTGCCAGCGCTCCCTCTCACACACAAACACATCCATATGTACAAAGAGCATATATAAATACAACTGAGAAACGGAATTGACCGTATCACCACAGTAAGCAGTGAATGAAGTAATCGGCCACGAGCTGCGTAGGTTCTCACAGTAACGGCAGTGTGTTTGAAGTCCTGTGACTACCTTTAGGTCTGTTTGCAATGTAATCAATAATGTTAAATCTAAGAAGAAGGAGATGGTGAAGTAAAATAGGAAACAAGGAGAAAGTGACAAAAAATAGAGGACGCAAAATGGTTCTAACACGTGTATTTGTTAAAGCTCCGCTATGCTCCCTCAGCCATCAAAGAGGTCACCCTGCTTTTTTAAACACAAGTGCAGCTGTTTACAAAGTAGCAATAGGTGTTTGCCAAGAATTAAATGATTGTTCATTGTGCCTTAAAGAACAATTAGAAGAACTTAAAACACATTTCAGTATTAGTGCATTATATAGATTAATATAGACATTTAAATTATTTCGTGAGACACTTATGTTACCAAAGTTGCCATCACTATCTTTGTGATGAATAATTACTTTTTTGTTGCTTGCATCTAACGATACACATTAATTTTCTTCTCTTTAAATCTAGTTAAGTGTATGAATTCCAAGTTCTTAACCAATAAAATAGAAATGCAAATATTTCATTCTTTGGCATGCATAAAGGCATTACAGGAATGATGGATGCACATTTTCGTGGCTGAAGGTAAAAATGTAATGAGAGACAGAGAGGGGTATGTATGTGTGTGTACATGAAAATTTGTATCTGAGAGCTTTTCTACTTTATCTGGGAAAAGGTATTTTTCTTCAAAGTCCATATGAAAACTGGAACTGATGGTTTCATGTGAACTGACTACTGACTATGTGATCTTGTTCTCTCACAGCAATTGAGGTACTAGGTTTTCTTCTAAAATTTACAAACCGTACTCAAATTCCTATATGTACATATTTACGCAAAATTTTATTTGTGCCAAGCTTTTAAAAATGACAGGGAAAAACATTTTGCCCTTTGTTTATTCCATGCAGAAGGTAGGCAGACAGTATATATATATTATGTGAAACAAAATTTGTACTTAGACGTATGTGTGTACATGCAGATTTATTATTGATTACCTTGGGTGTTTCATTAACTTGCTGCTATGTATCTTTATCTGATACAGTGATACCAGATATCATACTAATATCTTTGTATTTTAGTGGTATTGAACCATTTTTTTCTTTTATGTACAAAAGCGTTCAGTAGAGTTGTTAGTGTTCTACATTGTTGAAACCAATAATGATTTGTAGAAGTATTTGGGAAATCAGTTTCTGTGTACAAACTGCAAATTAGTACTGACTAGAGTTTTGATATAGTGAGATTAATTAATTTTCAGAGAAAATGTAATGCCAATATTAAGATTTATTAGGAAAGGATCATTAGAAAAGCTTTGAATTTCTTTACTTATGTCACTTCAGCAGTGATTTTTTTTCAGTATCTTATACTCTGTGTGGTTTTAGGACCTTGATCCTGTCCACATGAATTTCCTTTAAAATAAAATAGACCTTCAGTTTTCTCTTTTATAGTGTTTTAGGGTAGTGTTTAGAGTAAGTAATTAGTTTGAAAGATTGTAAGACTGAGTCCAAAAGTGCTTCTATTACATTATGGACTTAACACCTGCTAAACATTCTGTTTTGCTTGGTTTTGCTATTGCCACAGAGGAAAAGCATGCTATGTAACTTGAACAAAAGATAATCAGGAGCAACTTGAACATTTGACTTACTGCACAAAAACTTATCTGCGTATTTGCAATAGTTATTCAGCTGCTTTTTGCAGTTTAACCCATTTAACAATCTGTGTATGTTTCTCTGATCACAGTTACTTTCTGGTTCTAAAATGAAACCAGACACCTCTTCCTCCTTGGACAAACATGGAAAACCAGAATAAATTTAGAAAATAATAAGAGCTTTATTTCTTTCTGGAAACAAAGCTACTTTCCTTTACTGTTCTATAAAGAAGAGTATCACAACTGATTTCAAAATAAAACAAGTCAGGTCTTTGACTAGCGTAATTGGGAGCAATTAGTTGAGAGCTCGGAGATCAAGTGCAAATGGGTTTGGAGCTTAAAAAAGTTGTGCAAGGGCCACCCTTTTGAAACACTGCACTGCTGAATTTATGAGACTTATAGAAACCTAGTTCCATATGTCCATTTATTAAGGATCTCTGACAAAAACAGTGCTGTCACAGGTTTTCAACTTTCCTTCTGTTCCATCCCTACCAGCATCATATTCAGAAAGTTTTGAAGCAGGTTTAGATCTAAGTCTCCAGATTTCCTGTCAGCACGTCTGGAAAGAAGCAAAGGTTGAGGGAGCATTTAAAATAATCTGTCTGTGTATGACAGGAGAATAAAGAAGTGATTGAATGAGTAAAGAAAGGTGTAGGCTAGAGGAGAACAGTAATATGGCACTCAGAAAGAGGAGGGGAAAGGATAGACAGGGAAGAAAGCAAGGAGGCAATAAAAGCAGCAGAAGAATAAGGGCATGCCAGATTTAAGAATGGAAAATATTGCAGGATTGAAAACTTTACAGGGGGAATCTACAGAAATGAGAAGATGGACAAAGGAGCAGGAAGTGTTTCAGTTTTCCTTATATCTCTCTGCTGTAAGAATGAAAATTATGCAGTATTTCTTACATAGAAAAGCTCTGCCTGCTGTAAGTGAATTCTGTCCCCAACTTTTTCTTCAGAGTTGGCATCAGCAAGTGAAGAAGCATAGAAATTACCATTGGAGAAAGGAGTTAGAGTATAACTTTACAAGTGAAGGAGAAATTGTTTTTTTTGAAATCCTTTTTTCTACCTCGCCTTCATGTGTTAAACTTTGAATTTCTAGCATTCTCCAAGGAGCTTCCATGGAGTTTTGCTTCTGTGTAATAAGTGTGCTCTTTATTACTTCTCTAAGTTGAATTGTGGAGATTGCAAAATGAGGTGATAGGAGTAGTATTTTACTCTGTGTGTTTACTCTTGATATTCTTTAACTACTCATGAAAATTAAGAGCAGTATTTTAAAAACTATTGACATTTGTGATTCTAGTTAATATGGGACATATGTTTGACATATAGTTGGAGATAATACTGCACTTTGTAAAAGTCTTAAGTTTGCAATCAGATATGAAAATACATTTTCAGATGCGTGGTAAGTCTCAGACAAGTCGCTTCTTATTCTTTAAATCTCTTATCATTTTGAGTAAGACAGTTTCTTTGTAGTATAGTTTGTAGCTTTTGTAAAGTATTTTGGAATTCTAAGATAAAGGAATCTAAATCAACTCTAAATTAGATCTAAAATACTGTGGAATTTTGATTTTTCGTTCCGCTCTAGCAGATATCTATACATTCACCTCTGTAATTCCTAGGAAAGGTAAACTGAAAATGCCTACCTCCAGACTTAATCTGCAGGTTAAAGGAAACATCTACACTGTGACATGGTTAGCATTTTCCAGCAAATTACTTAACACTGCTAGCAGCAAGCAAAGGTGCTGCTGTGGGAACTGCACACAAAAGCATCAAAGCTAATGGCAGCTGTTTATCTTTTTGTGATGTTACTGTCTGTCATGTGGCTGGGGCCAGATAATCAGGACCAATCTCCTGGCATGGGTTCTTCACACCAGAATTAAAAAAAAAAAAAAAAAATTCAAGAGCACAGAAGATGGAAAGATCAAACTCTGTAGATCATGTCAACTATATTTATTACTAGGATCTCATCACAAACCTTTCCTAAGCAGTGATCTGGCATCTTACGATTGAAGTACTACTGAGAATTGGAGATATTCAAGCATCTCTAAGATGCTTAAGTTCGTATTTTTTTATGTGTGAGACAGAATTCATTACTTTTTTTCCTTTTTTAACAAAAAATCAGTTTGTCTATTTCTGCTGGCAGATTTATTGTTTTTAGATTCACTTGCTCACCTGATTTTTTTAATGTAGCTGCTCAGAGAACTTAAAATCAATCCTTTATATTTTGAGTGTTTTTTTTTTTTTTTAATCTATATATGTTAAAAATGTTCAATTAACAAGGAGAAGAACAGTTTTATCCTTGGTTAAGAAATCAAAATATTACCATCTAAGAGTCAGTACTATGCGTTTTAGTTTGGAGTGGATAAAGGACTTTTTCTTTTCCTTCATACTTTGAAAATTAAAATCCCTTGGAAAATTTTAAATCATTTACTGTGGTTAAGGGATTAAATGAAGCAAAATCGTTTGCTGTATGTTGAATCAATCAGAATTAAAGTTCATTTAAGTGACAAGTTTTCTGTGCACAGCAACTTTCTTTTAATACCTCTGGTGTAAATGACTCTTCTTTTTAATATGCCATGTTACCTGTGTTTAATGAAGTGATTTAGGCATTCTGGGTGGGTTATTTGTGAACCTGAATTCTAAATAAGATCAAAATTGAGTTTCAGGAATAGAACGTATTAGGGATAGCTTTCCCAAGATGAGCTAGGTGGCAGAATTGACTAAGAAAGTGGTGCTTAGTTATTCCATAAACTCTGAATGCCAGTTTGTTCAGAGTCATGTAACATGCAGTGCATTTTAACTTTATACCTTACAGAAAGGAATTATCTCTTCATATCAAATACATTTTGTAATATTTTATGCAGAATACCTTAAAGCAGGTGTATGCTAATTTCCAAAAAGCTACAGGCTCTCAGTGAGATGGGAAAAGGCATCTTGTTTTGCAAATCCAATATGGTTATTTAACAGTTCTAGTGATACAATTATTTTTCATGTGTATTACACAATGTAAGGTTTACAGAAGGATTCCGCTGATAGCATATTTCCCTGAGGTTCTCTGCACTGCTTGCCCAAGTTTGCCTGCTTTATAATCTCAATTTTTACTGAGGACAAAGGTGAAGAGTGGATAGGAGAACAAGAATGACAGATGTTCATCTTTACTGCTTACTGCTCTACCTGACAGTTCTTGGATACTAACATAGTGAGTGTGGTGCGAAAACAGTCAGATCTGTTTTTTAGCATACATATTGTTGGCTTTAAAAACAAGTGTATAGCTATTAAATACAAAGCAGTGGTTTACTTATAGTTTTGAACATCAGTGAAAGAAGGAATGTTTCCCACTAAGCAATTTGGCAATTCTTACCCTTCGGTCTATGGAAAACATCACATCATAACTCCCTCCAAGGTCCATGACTTTTAGGTAGGCTAAACAGGACTCCAATTTTATTATCTTGGCAGGAGACAATTCAGAGAAAAGATTCTGGCTTTTCTTTTCTTTCCTTTTCTTTCTTTTCTATTTTTTTTTCATGTGACTCCCGCTCTCCCATCTCTTTGCTTTAGGCTCTGTCTGATGTAGCAACACAGCACTGAAGGGAACATTGTCTGGAGGAGCGAGTATGCATAGCAGGGAATCAGGAACTCCTGGAGTTTTTACCTCTGCTGTTGTTCCATTTTATTGCATTTGTTGAGTCACTCAAGTTCTAACTCATTATTTATTGCAGATGGTTGTAGGTGGTGATAATAGCTATTGTTACTTTACTGGCTCCTTAATCTTTTCATAGAGCCTATTCTGTGAAGGACTGTTCTACCACACAGACTATCTGGAAGAGCTTATAATTTAAAATGATTTAATTAAGATGTAAAAATTATCCCTGAACGTTTGAAGTTTTTTATGCTGTAATTTGCTTTTACTGCATTTTGTTATACCTTTTACTTTGTGTTTTTTTTTTGTTTTTTTGTTTTTTTTTAGCCCATTGTAATTTTTTCTTCTTATCTCTCTGCAATTACATTTGTCTTTAACAAATTCAGCTTTTAAGCAGCCAGATGTAGCTATGGGACTCTGTGCATTAAATGTGGTGTGATTCATTCTGGAATACCAGTTTCAGTCCATGATAGCAAACTTGTTAAAGCAGAAATAGATACAAGTAAAAAGAAAATGAGACTGAGAGGTGATGGTAGAACACAACTGTGTTGTTCTTCCTCCAGAAGGCCTGGAGATACGGAGAGTGACTGGGCATGGCTTACTAAGCCGAATAACCTTTGAATGAAATCTGTATCGGAAAGGAGCCTTTTTCTGAACCTCTCTTCTTAATGGACTCATTTAAACACAGTCTAACTCCGCACAAGCATGTGGATTTTTATGAGGTAACTGCTGTGGAATCAGTCCTGTACCTAGAACAGAGATCAGAGAGTGCTTCCATTCTAAATTCCAGAATTTAAGGTACCTGATAGAGTCTTTGCATTCCTTTGCAAATACATGTTAAATGTTCTGTTACTGAAGTACTACAGGGTATGTAATGGAATTGGCATTATAATAAAGGGGAATTTATTAATCTGAGAGTTATTCGAAGAAGGAATCATGCTTTATGTGTATGGCCTAATAGGAATCAATTGTTATCCAGCTCACTTTGGGTATAATCTCTGTTAGTTATATGTACTTTAAAGATAAAATTTGCAGTTGTACTGTATTTTGTCCCTGCTTTAAAAGTACTGGTGTATTTCTGTTCTTTCTGTTCTATTCAATATGCTTGTTAAACACAGAGCTTCATTCCCTATGATCATGACCCAGTTATGTTGAGTTTACTAACTTGGTTAAAAAGACTATAAATAATAATTCATAGTCTTCTTTTGTAGTTAGCAGTGGTAGACTATTATAATTCTCCTTGTCAGCACATACGGTGGGTGATAAACTAACTAATAAAAGTGCCACATGGAGCATAGGTCCGCTTTTATTTTTTTATGACTGTTTCTTTCATCTGATACATAATTAATGTGCAAGGTTCAAAATTGTTTTGTCTGTGATTTCGGTTTCTGCTGATGTATTCTGTGCTGTAAATGTTGTGTGAAAACAATGATTCCCTGACTTAATCAGCTGCATTTGTTCAATAGCTATTTTATAAAAACAACAAATGAGGTTGTCAAAACACATTTTCAGTTTTTTTTGTATTCACACTTTGAGTCCGATTGCTAGATACTTTAACTGAGATTAAAAATAATTGTAAATTCCATGATCAGCCTTCGAGCTGAGCAAATGCATTAACTTTTTTTAAGAGTGTAGCATGAGGGCTGGCATCATTGACTGCCATTTACTTATCTGATAGAAAAGAAATTCCCACCAATTTGTCACCTCAGGGGAATATTTTCATTGTAAGATTTAATTTTTAATTTGGAGTTTTTAAACTTCCAGTAATGTTAAATAAACATATTAAATATTCTTGCTGGCTTGAAGGTGTTAATTTTTTCTTCTGTATTCATACTTCAAAATCTTCCTGAACACTGTTGCCCAGAAAAAAGTTTATTGGGTAAATGATCAAATCATATCATGAAGAAGAGGGAAGAGTAGTAGATGTTCAGTACCTTGATTTTTATCAAGGCCTCTTACACATTCTACCCTGCTATTCTTACAGCTATATTGGTGAGATATGGAATTGATAAGTGGATGATAAGTTAACCAAAAAACTGGCTTTACTGGTAGGTTTAAAGAGCTGTGATGTGTGGTTCAGAGTTCACTTGGTGGCTTATTACTGGACATATGCCTCAGAGTTTGACACTAGGGGCAGAGCTGTTTAATAACAACCTGGACAGTGGGGTGGAGTGCACTCTCAGGAACTTTGTGGATGATAACAAACTGGAGGAGGCAATATATACACTGGAGGGCTGGTATTTGGGGGGGCTTTGGTAAGTTAGAGAAGTGGTTTCACAGAATCATAGATTCACAGCAGGGACCTCTGGGTCCCCCTGCTCCCAGCCCTGCTCCAGCAGGGCCACCCAGAGCTGCTGCCCAGGCCCATGGCCAGGCGGCTTTTGGAGATCTCCAAGGAGGAGACTCCACGGCCTCTGTGGGCAACCTGTGCCAGGGCTCTGACACCCGCACAGCACAGCAGTGCTTCCTGAGGGTCAGAGGGAACCTACCGTGCTCATTTGTGCCCATTGTGCCCTCTTGTCCAGTCCCTGGGCACCACTGAGAAGAGCCTGGCTCCATCCTCTTTGCACCCTGCATTCAGGTATTTATGGACATGGATGAGATCCCCCTGAGCCTTCTCTTCTCCAGGCTGTAGAGTCCCAGCTCTCTCAGCCTCTCCTCAGAGGAGAGATGCTCCAGTCCCTTCATCATTTTTGTAGCCCTTCACTGGACTCTGTCCAGGATGTCTTGTACTGGGTATATTAATCAATATTAGTAAATATTAATAATGGCTTTTTTTCCCCTCTTCTTTGATTTCTTTAGAATAAGTTGGATGTTTTAGAATAGAGTATACCTCAGTGAGTATCTTCAAATCTGTTTAGCTGTAGAACTTTGGGTCAAGTTGTGGGGTTTTTTTGTTTGTTTGTTTGTTTGGATTGTTTGTTTGTTTGTTTTTTTAACTTTTCCCGGGGTACAGGTATGTTCCCTTCTTTGACATACAGCCAGGATATTCAGATTTAATAATGCGCTTATGTTCAAATCACATTTGTGTGGTTACTCTGTCCACTATATTGAAAGATACCTAAGAAAAAGAGCTAAGCTGCTGTTGGAGAAGGGGATTGGACCTGAGTCACCTGGACTGTGCTGTTAGCCAGGCACTTGGTATGGGTAATCCTTAAATGGTTAAGTTCACAGAAACATACCACTATAAAGGAAAAAAAAACAAAAACAAAAAACAAACAAACAAAAAAAACCCAAAAAACTAGGATTGTGAATCTCAAGGCTTGCTATTTCTATACCTCAGCAATAGCAATTTCCATTCCTGGACAAAAAAATAAAAATAAAAAGGGAAGGGATGGGAAAAGAGAAAGAAAGAGGAAGAAAGAATGAACCTGATCTGCTTTTTTGGTTCTTCACAGATATTGAAAGGTTTTTGTTTGTTTGTTTTAAGTGTAAATGTCTTAATAATGAAAGACAACTTCATGGAATTATGACAAATTTAAAATCTATTTTGTTTCCTTTGGCAATGCAATAGTTGCTTGATAAATTACATGATTCTTTACATTGTTCAAATGCTTGTGGACACAAAGTTAACATAAGAAAAACTAAAATGAAAGCAATTTTATACAGCTTTTTTTTTTTTCTATACCCTTGAGCATTTTCTAAGTTAGCATTTAATCACAGAATCTTGGCCATGATGTTTCTGACAGGTAATTTCCTTAATGCGGTTGACAGAGATGGATTACATGGAAGCCTATTGGATCCAATGCTTTTGTGTGCAAGTGATAAGACTAGATTAGGGTTATCTTGCTCTGAGTGCCTGGAAAGATACAGCCACCTAATAATTCCCTTGGTAATATGGATGGGTTTGTGGGAACAGAAATTCATGCTTGGATACTGACCTGCAAAAATATTGCCAGATTTTATTGCACCTTAAGAGCATATGGGGCAGTGTGTATTTTTCTGTTACATGATATCAAAATTATATGTCAGAGAAAGACAAATGTATTAAATGTTAGGCAGATTGGAGAAGTGAAAAGGCGGGAGGCAGGCACATATTTTAGAAATATTAATGGGATTTTGAAATAAAATTATTTTTGTCAAAACCATGCATATTATTCTTATTTTACAGAGAACTAACAAAATAAGTAGCATTTACCTTTTTAGCTGCTATAAAGATTCACATAAGAAAACTGCTGTTGTCTTCCTGTCTTATTAAAAGTCCCTAAGCCTGAATGGTTTTCAAACTAGGATTTAATTATAAATAGCAAAGTCTGGATAAATGATAGCATTTTAGATCTTGATAATAGTCTTTTGCAGCCAAGACTTCTTGAATTCATGAGTAAAAAGCATATGCAAAAGCTTGGGTGAACTAATTAAGAGCCCTCAACTATAGCTTGTTTTTATTTGCTTGTAACAAGGATTCACTTCAGTTGAATCAGAATTTTTTCAGTGATCTCGAAGTCTGTGACAGTTTTACAACTTCTTCAAATAGGCTAAGGAGATAAATTTGATGGGCTAGTAGCTAACAATATTGCAGCCCCAGCATCTGTTAGTGGCCTCTCGTTTGCAAACAAACTTACTGGAGAGATGAGGGCTAGAGAAGAGCGCAAGTGGTGTTCGTAAAACACAGACTGCTGACATTCCCTCTATACTCAGTAAAGAAAAGAGATGTGCCTTCAGGAGGCAATTCAGGGTAAGAGTCTAATTTAGATGGTCTGAGTCATGTCCTGTGAGATCCTCTTTGTGTCTCCACTGGTTAGAGAGGGCTGAAGTAAGCAGCTTCCCAAAGCAGAAGTTAGCCTTTGTGAATATTTTTTTGGAAAAATGAGTTGCACAGATTCAAGAATGAGAATAGTTTTCCGGGTTGCACAGCTTTCTCCACTATGGAGTTTTGTTCTGCGGTCCATATAAACTGTTCAGGGGCTTTTTGGTGGGGACTTGGAAGGGCGGAATACACATTCTGTACTTCTTGGCATCATGGTTCTTAGTTTCTTTCCAGCTAGTGGTATAAAACTGTTGTCATATGTTATGTTTGGAAAACACGGCAGGTCGAAAAGACTGTCCCTAGACTGCAGTAAAAGAGAAAAAAGAAAGAAAGAAAGAAACCCTGACCCCCAGAGAATAGTTGGGGTGGGGAGGAAGCTTTGTGTCCTGAGATTCTTTACATTAAGTCTTGCGAAATAAAATATATTATATTTCTTTTCCTTGTTTTATTTCCAAAGGAAAAAAAAAACATTTTATACAGAAACTGTGTCATGAAAAGGATCACGTAGGTGTTTAATATATGCTGTGATGAGTAATTTTGGTCATGGTACATCAGAAAGCTACTTTCGCCCACCCTCTTTCTAATAAGAATTTTAATCCATTGATGACAAAACTTCTAAAGTATTTCCTTGCTGCATTGTAATACACTGTGACGAATTATGTCTCAGGAGTTGTAAAATTTTCTCATAGCTTGTAATACCTCATTTAATGAATTGAGCACACTGAAATGTAAAGATGAAGCAGCATTTATTTTGTATGTTATATTGCATATAATTTTTAGACTTGACATTTATAGCCATGGAAGCTGTTATTTTACATATCATTTTCAAACCATATCAGCCTTAAACACATTTAAATTTAATAAGCAAGTAGATTAGATTTGCTTTTAAGCTAGGCATATCATTATAGTTTGTGTTCCCTTCAGCAGGGCACATGCTCACTATTAAATGTAGTATTTAGTTGTCTTTTAAAATCCAAAAATAATAAAAGGGGATGTATTTACAAAAGTAATTGAATATAGAGCTGCTTTCAGGGACAGTGCCTCAGCCATGCCTTTTGTGAGCTGTAGACATTAAAGTAGTTTTTGCTTTTCATTTAAAATTGCCCTGTTTTAAGGAAATATTAATACAGGAGCTATATGTGTTTCAGTTATGAAATACTGGATCTGTCATAGTAACATATGGCCGGATCATCATCTCCTGCAGAAAAAAAATCCATGGGAGGGGAGAGCTTATTTGGAAACTCTGCATGATTTACCAGGCAGATTTTCTGATGCCTCATCTTTCTCATCAGAAAGAATTCGTAGCTGCCAAGGAGCTGGATTCTTACAGCCTAACTATTCTAACTATTTAAATGCCTTACAATCCACGAAAAAACATGTTGGTAGGAGTATGAGAAAAGACAGCCCTTCTTTTGTTGATCCTGACTTCTTTAATCACCAAGAAACTTCACAGAATGGCAGTTAGAGAAACTCTGCTGCCATTGTGATCTGGTTGACCATCTCCCACCTCGGAATCTTGGTAGGTGTAGAAGCAGCTGAGAGAAATGAAAGTCTGAACTTTATAACACCCCAGTGGACTTTCCTCTGGAGAATACATAGCTTTTCCTAGTGTATCTGCCAAAAGACGGTTCCAGCATTGTACCTGTTACTGTGGCACAAAACTAGATAGAATGCAAATAAGAGGCTTTCACCTTTTCTCAGTCAGAGGGAATAATATATATTTTTTTTCACCTATTTTTCTTATTCTCTTTTAAGGATCAGCTTGGAGATGTGGTACTGAGTTTTCAAGACCTTTATGAAAATACTTTTCATTTTTATTAAAATAAGGCTGTTGTGCAGAGTCCTTTCACTAAAGCAGAGAACCTAAGCAGAAGACCTTGTCTTGGAATCTGTCTTTGTGGTGGTTTCATCCTGATGGACAGCTAAATTCCACCACAACCACTCTCTCACTCCCCCTTCTCAAAGGAAGAGGGGGAGAAAATATGATGGAAAGGGCTCATGGGTTGAGATAAGGACAGGGAGATCACTCAAATTACCATCATGGGCAAAACAGACTCAACGTAGGGAGATTAATCTAATTTATTGCCTATCACTGGCAGAGTAGAGCAGTGAGAACTAAAAGCAAACTAAGAACACCTTGCCCCCATCCGCCTGCCTCCTCACCCTGAGCTGTGCAGGGGAACGGGGGCTGCGGTCAGTCCCTAACGCTTCGTCCCTGCGGCTCCTTCATGGCCACTCTGTGCCCCTGCTCCATGTGGGGTCCCTCCCACGGGATGCCGGCCTTCCCGAGCTGGTCCTGTGTGGGCTGCCCACAGGCTGCAGCTCTTCGAGAACTGCTCCCATATGGGTCTGTCACTTGTCTTGGCTTTTCCTCTTTTTTTTTTTTT